>CM044438.1:17807600-17824138 GCA_024363595.1 Xenopus borealis
CAGGTACTCTATCCTGTAAATGGTGTGCACCTTTGGGACTGTGTGTGTATATATATATATCTATATATATATAGATATATATAAATATATATATATATAAATACTGTCCGTTACCATACATGCATATAAACACTAAATTGTGTGTGTGCATTATGACCTATACTATAAAATATATATGTGCCATTTTCTTTTTTTCAGGCCTCTGTGCTGGTCAGCCTTCGCTATCTGCAGACCTCTATGGACAAGATCAGTGATCCTGATGATGTGGAGGCAGACACAGAAGGTTTTCTTTTGGAGAAAGGAGTCATGGAAACTCTGAACACTACCCTGGAGAAAATAAAAGATCTTTTCAAGTCAAATCAGGTGGAGACAGCAGAGGGAGGTGGAGAAGCCGCAGCGGCTAGCTAGGGATCCCAACAATGGGGTATGAAGGGATATGGGATATAGAGACCTAGAGATAGACCAATGCTGCTTTTTTTTTTTTTTATTAAATAACCCTTCTATGGATGGAAGACACTGGAATGTTGCTTCCCACAAGTCCACTGTTGCCCCTGGGATGTGGGAGGTATAAAGGTGTTTAGGGGTCCTGAGCCCCAAAACTGTAGTCGCCAAAATGTAGATTCTACAGTATCAAGAATAAAGTAAGAGTGCAAAAAAAAGTGTTGGGGTGTAAATTATATGGAAGATATTAATCATGCACACATATACAATGTATACAAAAAAAATAGGTTGGCTTTTAGGTTAAAAATATGTATTAAATACTTCCAGACGTCTTTGTAATAAATAGACAACAGTCACATTACTTTAATTCCAAAGAATTATTCTCATGCTTTCCCAAAAGGATCGTGGTTTGATAATGCCCCATAAAGAACCACTGCTTACATCAGCTGACACCACCCTGTGCCATTGAAAGAGAAGCTTTTGATTTTGCAAGTCACAGTCTTCCATCTTCCCCTTTTTTAACAAGGGCCATAGAACTTACATTTATGTACGTTTCATTCAGGCCTTTTGCGTTATTTGCAAATGTTCAATTAGATTTGACCTTTATAATAAAATAGCATCTATAGAACTTGCAATCTTCACTGATTTATCTCTATGTTAGGCTCACGCCTGGATGATACACTGCTCAGCAGGGGCAATGGGAACATCAGTCTATGTACGGACTTCTCTCTGCAGATTAACCTGCACATATTGTTATGTTTTGGTAGCCGAGGATTAGCAGAGTATAACGGTGCTTTATTAGAAGGTTCATGCAGCAATTACACTTCAACGGTAACTTCAACTGTAACCTTTTAATCTGCGTATAAAGCACTGTGTATGCACAGTACAACTAGTGGGCACAGTGACACCTACAGGTCATTTGTAGAAACACCACACGTATGAATGTAATCAATTAGCCCCTTGTGAAAGTTTCTCACCATCGTATTTAGGGGTCTTACACACATGCAGGTATAGACACACTCAATGCTTTTCAATGGGGCTGAACGCAGGAAAAATGCAGCATGTTGCATCTGAACCTGTGTTCTGCGCCTACATGCGTTCGTGTGAGTACAACCCCATTGTGGCTGAATGCAGCAAAATGGAATACAGGGGAGCGCAGGTAAAAACGCTCGTGTGTAAGAGCCCGAAAACACCTGCATTTTGACCACATCAAATCAGTGTAGCAAAATGTTGTCATTTGGGTCAAATCGGAAATTGTGGATCAATACCTGTACATTTGGGTCTGACCTCTGCATTGAAATCACACCTGTATATTAAGGTCTGAACCGCTCCTTGGTTTCGACCAAATTTCTTCTTGTTCCAGCTGTGGTTTCTCAATGCGTGTGTGCCACACCCAGACCTGTGAATCAGCAAGCAGTCATGTCAGACGACTGTTATTATTTTAATGCTAATCAGTTTATTACAGAAAAAAAGACTTTAAAGGGATACTGTAATGGGAAACTATGTTTTTTTCAAAATATATCCATGTTGAATGTATGTTGTGTTGCTACAGCAGAATTCTGCACTGAAATCCATTTAAGAAAGAAAATTCTTTTGAATGGAACTGTACTCACACTGATGCTTGTAAGTGCTGAACGCAGGTATAATACAGCATGTTGCATCTCGACCTGCCTTTGGCACCCACATGCGTCTGTGACAGTACAGTCCCATTCAAAAAATCAAGTGCGTCTACTCCTGCGGCTGAACAGAACAAAACGGAACACAGGTAAAAATGCCCATGTGTAAGAGCCATAACACACTATAACAGATGCCTGGTAGATCTAAGAACTGCACTCAGTAGTAAAATCCAGGTCCCACTGCATCACATTCAACTACATTGAGTAGGAGAAACAACAGCCTGCCAGAAAGCAGTTCCATCCTGAAGTGCTGGCTCTTTCTGAAAACACATGGCCAGGCAAAATGACCTGAGATTGCTGCCTACTAGGGACTCCATCAGGGGATACTGCTTTACCGGGCCCAGGCCTGAAGGGGGGCCCGGCTGTGCTGAACCCCCTTGACCACACCAAAGTCGTGTCGCCTCCCATCTCCTAAAGTCCCAAACAACTGAAGTCCCGAAGCAGTGAAATGATCTGAAGCAGTGAAAAGACCCAAAGGCCTGAAGCAGTGAAAAAACCTGAAGTCACGAAAACAGACGAAATTGAAGTCCTGAAGCGACAGAAAGACCCAAAGTCACAAACACAGATGAAATTAAAGTCCTGAAGCAGTGAAGAGACCCAAAGTCACAAAAACAAACTGAATTGGGGGGAAAGTCGCTAGTGTTGGCTTCGCTAATGTTCGCTGCACTTCGCCAGGCGAATTTTCGCCAGCACTATGCAAATTCACTAAGATGCGAATTTGCGCTCAGGGCGGCAAACGTTAGCTAAGTAGCGCTACCGTTAGTTCGCCAGGCAAAGCGCAGTTACACTAGCGATGCCTAATTTGCATACGGCGGGAACTTAAGCGTATAATATAAGTATATGTTACAGCCACTACATTCCACTACACAAGCCCAGGAAACTTTTAATAAATGATATAAAGTTGTCCTTTTGCCCTACATGTGCCTCCTGTATAGTTGTGTTGCCATATGTTAGGAAATGTAGGGAGGGAAGGAGAATAACCCCTCCCCCAAAAAAAAATTTCTTTTTCAGACTATCTCCCTAGAATGGTAAAACACGCCAGCATTTTTTGGGACTTTTCACAAAATTTTCCAATTTTGTTTTAAATTATCTATTGTATTGAACTTCGCCAAGTCTGACCAGGTGAAGTAAATTCTAGCATAAGTGGTAACGTTCAGGAAAATGTTGATCTTTGTAAATTTGTGTAAATACGATCCTTCGTCAGTGCGCAACTACGCCTGGCGTAAGGGTGCGAAGTTGCGCAAATCTATCTACTTCGCTAGAGTCGGTGTTAGTGAATTTACGAAATGACGTCACGCTGGCGAATTAGCGCTAGCGTTAGACGCTTCACTCTTTAGTGAATTTCCCCCTTGAAGTCTTGAAGCGGCAAAAAGACCCAAAGTCAAGAAAGGAGGCAAAGTTGAAGTCCTGAAGTCACAAGTTCAACTCTACTGAACACCAATGTGTATTTTTTAATCCCCTGGCCACAAATGTATTATTTTAATACTCTATAGGCCCCTGCCACCAATGTTTTTTTTGAAAAATATTCTCTGGGGCCCCAATTTTTTTTAACTTGTAAGGGGGGGCCCTGGCGCCAATTTTTTTTTAAAAAAATTCTCTGGGTCACCAGTTTTCTTTCATTTGTAAGGCTGGTCCTGCCACCAATGCTTTTTTTTTTAACTTGTAGGGGGGCCCTGATCGCTAGTTGTTTAAAAAAAAAAAAAAAACTTATGGGAGGCCCTGGTGCCACCATTTTTTTAAACTTATAAGGGGGTCCTGACCATCAATAGCTTCTTATAACTTGTGCGTGTAGGTTACTCCTTTTAACGGTGATCTAGGTGGTGTTTTAACTGTCGTGTGGAGTGGGCAGGATCTGCGATGGGGCTTGGGGGGCTCTTGTGGGCGGGGCCCAGGGCCCCCAAAAATTTTGTTGTACGGGGCCCTCTTTTTTCTAATGGTGGCCCTGCTGCCTACACACCAATATTACAGCTAAATAAATACACTTGCTGGTTCAGGAATTCAATTTTACATTGTAGAGTAAATTATTTGCAGTGTAAACAGTGTAATTTAGAAACACTCCATACAACTCGTGACACAATCCCTTTAAGAGCAGTATACAACTAAACCCTTTAGCAACATGAGCAAAACAAAACAAGAAAAAGAAATTGTGCGTTTCCTACGGTATACAAGACCTCTGAGTGAACACATGGTAAATTAAATACATGTTGTAAGTATAGAAGAGCATACAGAACATGCAGCCTTGGACAGTTGGACTTTAATGCTAGTGCACATGGATTCAGGGGAAATAGTGTACCCTTTTCTCCCAACATGAGGCACTTATAGTGACATGGACAACAATGAAGTGCCGCAATGTGCCTGTGTAAGCACTCGATCAATAATGGCCACTGACAACCAGGAAGTGCCCTCCATTGGACTGTGTATTTAGGTGATCAACAATGATCACATGATATATTACCACTTGATTAGTTTTTAGGACTATGTGTGTGTTGCTTATGAAATGGTGCCCTGAAATTTCCCAGTTGAAGCAGATCAGTCATTAAAAGGTCGGCATAACTGATATATATGCCCATTGTGTGAGAGATGACCAAGAATTATTCATCTGTGTGGCTGTTCTATGAACAGCACAAATTCCCTGTCATACAGTGAGTAGCTGAAACTCATCCATTTGTCTAAGCATATCTAATCATGCAGTAAGTCCAGCTTTATTATAACACACCCCCCTTCCAGTAAACATCCTTATATTTCAGTCTATGCATAGTATAAATGTACCTTTGTACAGTTATCTGCTCGCGGCTCTCGCTCCCCCATGGATATCATATTTCCTCCCTAGGCCTGGGCCTTTATGGCCTTGCCACAAATCCGGGTCTGGGTAAAAACAACTGCCAAGACCAGGGCCAGTATTACAAATTTATCGTAATACCCTTGGCCCACCCTCCGTTCACTTAGCCTTTTTTTTTGGGCTTCTGGACATCACTCAATGTGGCCACACCCACTTTTGTGGCATACTGTTGGGCTCCACCCCTTTTGCATCATGGCGCGCCCCCTTTCATTCCCACCCCCCACCAGCTGGTAAAAATTTTTGCAAAAGGTGGCAACCCTAGCTGCTCTGCAGCCTGTTTGGGCCTCTGTGTACCTAGCGTTGCCACCTGGCCAGTGCTGGAGCACTAAACACCCAGAAAAAGAACTTAAAGGGCACCTTTTGGGTAAAAATGCTATCCCCAACCAAAGGTGTGGGCTGATAGAGCCCGCATTCCGGTTGGGGATAACAGTAGGTTTTTTTTTTAAAAAAAGCCCCCCGCCAGCGCTAGACTACTCGCACCAGGAGGGAGCTCCCTGTGGGACCAGCCATGTCTGATCACTTGCATGAGCATAATGCGCATGTGACATCATGCGCATACTGAACAATTCAAGGCCGCATTTCATTATGCGCATGTGAGTGACTGGACACACTGGGAGCTCCCTCCTGCTGCAAAATAGCCTAGCGCTGGCAGGGGGCATTTCCTAAAAAAACCCCCAAAAAACCTACTGTTATCCCCAACTGGAGTGCAGGCTCTATCAGGTGCCCTTTAATTGACCTTAGGCAGAGAGCCCAGAATATTTTTTTTGCATGTTACAATTTAAGAGAAGCACAGAAACAAGATAATCAGGTCTCTTAGGGAAACTGTGAAAATGCTTAAAATGCAATTCACCTTCATTAGCAAAACTGCAGTAACACATAAAAACCACAGAAATGTATTTTCATAACCTGACAAATTTTGTACAATGAACGTGAGAATTAGGGGGTGTGGTCACAAATCATGCAAGGTCCAAAAAATTGCTGCGCTCCATGTGGCAAAACTTTTTGTCCCTCTTTCTATTTCCAAAATGTTGGGAGGTATGTCCTTTGTTCCCCTGGGTATAATTTAGTAAGCTAGATTGGGTCCTCAGTATAGAAAGGAAGCTATTTCCTTTGCCATTGTACAGTCCCTCAGACTGTTGGGGGGTCAGACTATAGTTTGAAAAAAACAAATGAATTTCCATGCACAATGCACATCTTATTTGTAGTGCTAAAAAGGTTTAAAAAGAAAAATTGATGTTCAGCATATGGCTTGGCTCCTAAAATACCAGCCAGGTGGCAACCCTACCTGTAAACCTAGCCAAGACCTCTATATGGGCAGAGGGTGCGTTGAAGAGGAGTACCTGGACCGGGTGAGTCTTATACTTATACTAGCCTGCTGCTCGCAGATCCTCACTTTTCCTCAGCCTCAGGGATTGATGTCCCTAAGGATCCCTAAGCAGCCCAGATCACACTGAGCATGTGCACAGTCTTGGTCTTGCAAAGATGTAACACAGTTACAAGATGACAGCCCCCTGTGGCCAACTTTGAAAACATAAATCATTTGTTTGATTAGGCTTGTGGTGCAGTAAGTTCATGTTTATGTTTAGTATACAAAATACAGCATTTCTTATTCTATTTTAGACTCTCCTTGTCTGTTAAATTAAGTGTGGAGAATTGTCATCATCCTCTTCAGAGGTCAAACCTAAAACTAATCTCTCCCCGATATGCCCACCTTGAGGTGGGTGATATTGGGCTGATCCGATCCTGGGCCCTAGGCCCAAAGATTGGATCATAACGGAGGCCATACGGCGGTCGTATTTTTTAGTCCTGCCCGATCGACATCTGCCTGACTTTCAGCCAGATATCGATCGGTAAAGCCCGTCGGAGGGGCCCATACACAGTCCAATAATTTTATCACCCTGTGTATGGCCACTTTAACTTGTATATTACCCCAAAGTGCAGGTCCCTTCGTGCATGGTCACAGGAGCCATCTTCTGCCGCAACGTCTTCTTCCTTCGGTGCATGTGCAGGACGACGCATTTGCCGGCTGGTAGTAGTGCGCATGCGCCAAAAGTTCACGAAGTTCGCAGATTGAGCTTTGAGAGATATTTGGGAGATGTTTTAGTGCCACAGGGTTGAATTCTCCTTTAAAGAGGGGCACAGGGTGGAAACGATGCGCCAACTTAAAAAATTGCGCCGCCAAACTTTGAAAAGGGGCAAAACTTCCAAATGCTGGTGCACAGAAGCAGCAGCGATCTCAACGTTTTTACTGTGGTGTTTCAGGAGGAGGCCTGATGGAAAACATATTGAAGGTAGTTTTTTTAAAGGAACAATACCACCAAAAAGGTAAAGCGTTTTAAAGTAGGGATGCACCGAATCCAGGATTCGGTTCGGGATTCGGCCTTTATCAGCAGGATTCGGATTCGGCCGAATCCTTCTGCCTGGCCGAACCGAATCCGAATTTGCATATGCAAATTAGGGCCAGGGAGCTAAATCACGTGACTTTTTGGCACAAAACAAGGAAGTAAAAAATGTTTTCCCCTTCCCACCCATAATTTGCATATGCAAATTAGGGTTCGGATTCGGTTCGGTATTCGGCCAAATCTTTCGGGAAGGATTCGAGGGTTCGGCCGAATCCAAAATAGTGGATTCGGTGCATCCCTATTTTAAAGTAATAAAAAATATCATGTACTGTTGGCCTGCACTGGTAAAACTGATCTGTTGGCTTCAGCAACACTATTATAGTTCATATAAACAAGCTGTTGTGTAGCAATGGTGGAAACTGGAAAAACTGCCATATGGCACAGGATAAATAGTGGATAACAGATAACACCATTATGTTCTACAGAGCTTATCTGCTGTGTAACGCGAGCCTTTTCTCCTTTGAATGAATGTCCCCATTGTTACACAGCAGCTTATTTATATAAACAATAGTAGTGTTTCTGAAGCAAATACAGCAGTTTTACCAGTGCAGGGCAACACTGCATTATATATTTTTTTACTTAAAAAAACACAAATTTTTTGATGTTACTGTTCTTTTAATCCCAGGCAGCGAAGCTTGGATTAGTGCACACAAAGTAGAATTTCTGTTTCTACTCTCGTTCTTTTTTTGTCAATACTGGACCAGTAACTTTAGGTAGTACTTCAGCGCAATAACGTTGGCACATGCAGAACAAAAATATACATTTAGAGCAACATTCAAAACATATCATTTTAGGTCTTTATTTTCATCTTATCAAAATGATTTCGGTCAAATGCAGGACGGGTCCAGGAAATGAGGAGATTGTACAAAATAATTGATTTCCATGATGAATTCCCCTTCACCACACATTAAGGATACTTGAATGGAGGATACAGACTGTATCATAGCCTCGAAAATGTCATCACTTTACACAGCAGTTCCAGTGGGGAGGGCAAAGAGCCGTTTTTGTTAGAGGTTAGGTCTCCTAATCTTGCTTCTATCAAACCCTTTTATACAGTAATTCTAAACTTACGTTGACAGGCTGCAGCCCTGAGAAGTTTTCTGAAATTTTCTTGCGTCAAGTAAAGATGGCCACCTCCTCCTCTCATGTGTGATACTTTGGTAAAAAAAAACAATCTGATTCCAGTTGGCCAGTGGTATGAGACTGTTGTAGAGGGAAGGGAAGACATACTAAAGGGATAATATAGGACTAACTGCAGACATGGAACTGAGAGGAGAGGCTTCAGTTTCAGACCCCAAGCCATTTTTTCAGTGGGGTGCAGACACAGTGCATGATCCAACTATACACATATACACAACTTAAGTGCAGAGACTGGTGTGGAGTCACACACAGTCCAACATATATACTCACACATCTCCTTCTGCACACACACACTCAATTAAATCTCACATTTGGTCCAAGGATAATATCTGCTACCCACTCCCTCACATTTGGTAAGTGACTGGCCCTCCTTTACTCCTCTTCTCAGGGCACGCGTGATCTGTGATGTTATCGCAATGACACTGTAAAATCTGACGCAATGTTAACTCCTGGTTTCCGTACAGTTATAACAGATGTAGGCTGGTCGTATTCAAATTCAAGAGAGCTTTCTGAGCCACCTGTAGGAAGAAAAAAATTGTAACGGACATTTAAAGCCTGTATCGGTATATCAGCACTACAAAATAAATGGCGAGAAAGGTTTCCCATTCATCTTGAATGGCTGCCCCTATGACTACACAACAGCCCATGTATAATATTACTTCTGAAGCAAGCACACATGGGCCAATAAACACTGTAAGTGGGGGTGTTAGGGACTGCTTGCCCAACCAGAATCTGGCTAAAAACTGGAAGACTGCTTTGGAGAGTTGATCCAGTGCTTGTCCAATGTGTCTCATACTCCTGCAAATTCGAATGGAAACCTAACCGAGCGACTGGCTGCTGTCCCTGTGTATGACCATCTTAAAAAAAAACTAAATACATATAAAACACTAACTGTTTAATTGTTTGGAAATGTAAGGTTCCACAACTGTAAATATTCCACCTCTAAGAAAAAACTAAAACAGAATGTATAGCACTCACTGGTTGCTAGGGTTGGTAATAGTAACAACTTTTAACTATAAATGGACCAGGAACTCACCTGTTAGGCTCAGAGTTATGCTTGTTGGCTTTGTTGCTCCAATAATGACAATCCTCTCTATCCAACTAGGAGTCTTAAACACACCACTAGGGTCCAGAGAACTGTAATAACAAAGAAATATACAGAACGTAAGTCTACTATTCCATGTACATTTTGTCACTAGGTTTCAGGGTATTCCTTGCTAGTGTGTCTCCCATTACCAATATCATGCTTACACATGTTGGCAAGGAGAGGTTCTAACTAACAAGATTGTAGTAGCTACATTATTGAGCAGATGAGATGTTTTTGGGCAGTTTTTGCTTGCCAGTTAACAATGAGGACAGCTCCCTGTGCAAGGAGGCAAAGGGACTATTTATGTCGGCCTTATGAATCAATCGTCTGGCAATAAAAGTGTGCAAACCTCTTGAATCCTCGGTCAATGAATAGATAAAGAGCCCTGTTTTCTTTGCACTGTATTATTTCATTGTTACAAAAACACAAAAGCTAAATGCCAGGTCACTACTTCCCACCTTGCAGTCAGTTTTCCTTGACTGTAGTTAAATTCTCTAAATAAGAACTCATTCTGTTCATAGTTGAAACTGTGACCATCATCCAAGAACAGCTCTCCTCGTGCCTCGCCCTGCAGGTTTAATGAGTAATTAGAAGGGGGGAAAAAAAACATGGTCAGAAGGAATGTTTTCTTATTCGCAGGCTTCAGTGGTTATTTAGGATGGAAGATATCACATGAAAGGTGCACAAATATTTAGATATATGAACAAGGCATTTCTAAAATGTTAGATACTACTAGATGCGAAGCGAGATCTGACCTGTACATTCAAGGCCACATATAAAGTGAATGGGTCGTCCAGCATGCAATCTGAGGAACGCCGTGGTCGATCTTTTCGAGGGATTATGGAACCTCCTCGCTGAAACACTGGAATCTGAAAACCCGAAAGAATAAATATGTGCATGAAATATAGAAGAACACACAGAGACAGGGATTGGAAAGAGATTAGGAAAATGCGTGTGTATGATGGACACAACTCAACACAGAGACAAGGCTGAACACCACACAGTGAATCATTTGCCCCCTACATTCACTTTTTAGGTAACATGGAGGCTGCAACTATATTAAGCACCCCCCCCCAAAAAACCCAAAAATAGTAAAACCCATGTCCCACTGCATTGCAATGAGAAGGAAAAACAGCCTGCCAGAAAGCAGTTCCCTCCTAAAGTACTGGCACAAGTCACATGACCAGGGGCAGCTGTGAAATTGGCAAAATTGCTAGCCCCATGTCAGATTTCAAAAATGAAATATAAAAAAAAATGTTTACTCTTTCACACTTTCAGAGCAGAATTCTACTGGAGCAGCACTATTAACTGATGCGTTTAAAAAAAATAAAATAAAAAAAAAAACACGTTTTCCCATGACAGGATCCCTTTAAACTAAGTAGTCTACATTTTTGGAAACACTGTAGCCTTGTCAAGCCCATAGATAAACCTGGTTTAAAGGGGTTGTTCACCTTCAAACTACTAGTTTTTTTCAGATAGAACACCAGCATTCATGACTTTTCCCAACTGAAAAAAAGTCTATTTCTGAGGAACAATCTGAAAAAAACCAAACATAAGTGTTTGGAAGGTGAACAACCCCTTTAGGTAATCAGCAGTCTTTCAGATCAACATGACCTCTCTTCTCAGTGGACCACTAACCAACCTCCTTTAAGCTGTAATGCAAGGTATCCCAAACTCAGAACCAACTCGGCCTGGTCGAGGCTTACTCTTCTGCCTATAGCAGCTGACTTTGCCCTCCACTACTCACAGTGACTTAACTACAGGAGAGCAGGGGGTCCAATGGCACCAGGGTCCGCTCCCCCAGGAGATTGCAGAACTGCACATCTAGAGGGGTGGGGGCCCAGGTTCACATCCCGTACACCAGGAATCAACTAGTTACGTTACTGCCACCAGGAACAGTTCTGGGTAAAAATAAAAACTGGGTAAATAAAAAATGTTTCTAATATAGTTAGTTAGCCAAAAATGTAATGTATAAAGGCTGGAGTGACTGGATGTTTAACATAACAGAACACAACACAACTTCCTGCTTTTCAGCTCCCTAAATCTGAGTTAATCACGACTTGAAGGGGGGCCACATGGGACATAACTGTAAAGGGAAGTTTACAATTGATCCTCTGCATTCAGCGCAGATTCAAAAGCAACAGTTGTGACCCATGTGGCCCTCCCTCAAGTCACCGATTGGTTACTGCCTAGTAATCAGGGTAACCAGTCAGTGTAAACCAAGAGAACTGAAAAGCAAGAAGTAGTGTTCTGTTCTGTTTTGTCAGATTTACAGTCACTCCAGCCTTTATACATTACATTTTTGCCTAACCAACTATATTGAAAACGTTTTTTTTTTTTTATTTTGCACAGCCAATCTATTTAGCCAGTTTTTATTTTTATACCAAACAATTCCTTTAATGTGAGAGGACAAGGATAGAGTTCTGATCAGGCAAGCAAACCCAACAAATGTGGAAAGGAGGGGTAGCAGTCAATGAGGCGTGAAACTGTCAATGCAGTACCATATCACGATCAGAAAAATAGTTGAAACTAGGCAGGGGTCAGTTTCAGGCAACAGACAGACTAGTCAGGAAGAGGCAAGGATCAACCAGAATAATACAACAAGAAATCACACCCAGGAGCTTAAGAAAGGACCTTTATGTTAGACAATGGAAATGGGTCATTTGCTCCTTTAAATATTTCAATTTCGCAACAATCGCGATGACATCACTCGGTGCACACCAAGATGGCAAAGTTTCGCCGCATGAACCTGGGGAGTCCATACACAAGCTCTCTTCCCTTCCTTTAATTCATGTTTCTTTTTTACACTCCACCAATGTGTAAACTCAAACATCTGCTCATACTCACAGAATTCATGGTGACTGGCAGGTAGAAGGTCTGTGGTGCTTCATATCTCTGATAGGAGTGTACATCATACCATACCTGGAGAATAAAAAAGTAGTTGAAGCAGAACCTGTTAAAAAGGGATACTGTCATGGGAACACATCAGTTAAAAGTGCTGCTCCAGCAGACTTCTACACAGAAATCCATTTCACAAAAGAGCAAACAGATTTTTTTATATTCAGTTTTGAAATCAAACATAGGGCTAGACATTTTGTCAATTTCCCTAGCTGCCCCAGTCATGTGACTTGTGCCAGCACTTTAGGAGGGAGCTAATTTCTGGCAGGCTGCTTTTTCTTCTCAATGTATCTCAATTTTTACTATTAAGTGCTGTTCTTAAGCTGGCCATAGATGCAAAGATCTGCTCGTTTGGCATTGGCAGGGCTATATCGGGTTAATCTGGATGTTTGAACTAATTACGACTAGCACAATGGACTTCCAATGGAAGCTCCCATACACGTGCAGATAAGCTGTCAGGAGGGAGGCAGGGGTGATATTACTCAAACTTGCAGTACAGCAGTAAAGATTGATTGATGTTTTATCAGGGTACAAGTCACGACTTGGGGCAGCTGGGAAATTGACAAAATGTCTAGCCCCATGTCAGATTTCAAAACTGAATATAAAAAAACTCTGTTTGCTCTTTTGAGAAATGTATTTCAGTGCAGAATTCTGCTGCAGCAGCACTATTAACTGATGCATTTTGAAAAAAAACATTTTTTTCCCATGACAGTATCCCTTTAATGATTGTTTTTTGATGAGTGGAAAAAAAAGTTAAAATATATGTTTAACCCTTGGCCACTGTATTGTTCTCATACCTCTCCATCTCCTGGAAGATAAATCTGTACTCCTCTAGCCTTGGCCTCTGTAACCGGGTGTATTAACAGAGCAGAACCTGGGAATAGAAAAATTATACTTTTACTTAATGTGACGAATTTATGAAATTTAGTACATGGAATGAGTAGAATATGTAGTCGAGTATTTATAAATTTTTATGCCTTCTAAATTAAAGGGATGGTAAGACCCAAGAGGGGATGTATTGGAAACGTGTGTTTATTCTTTTGACTGTAGAAAATACACACTTTGAATATTTGATGAAATCTGCAGTCAATACACAAGAATAGTAAAACTGAGATGGATATGAAAAAAAAACAAAAAACCTATACACATTAACTCTGTTTAATGCATAAATATATGCAATACAGAAAAAGTATTGAAATTATTGAAACAGAAGGCAGAACAAATTGAAAAAAAAAAAAAGCCCTATTTATTGGACTTCTGCTGGACACTGGTGCATTCTGAATAAAATACTAAAGCTGGAGTATCACATGAAAGATAATGGATATTTTACAAGAACAGTTGTGTTCATAAGTTTACATAACCAGGCAGAATTTATGATTTTTTTAACCATTTTTTCAGAGAATATGAATGATAACACAAAAACTCTTTTCTTTCACTCATGGTTAGTGGTTGGCTGAAGCCATTTATTGTGAAACAACTGTGTTTATTCTTTTTAAATCAAACTACACAAATGACCCTGATCATTCTTCCTGGCACAAAGCCTCCAGTTCCTGTAAATTCTTGGGCTGTCTTGCATGAACTGCACTTTCAGGAGACCGAGATGGCCACTGCAGAACCTTCACTTTATTTTATAGCCAAAGACAGGTAGACTTGGCCTTGTGTTTTCTATCATCTTTGTAGCTCACACATCCCCAAAACATCATCGATCCACCACCATGTTTCACAGCAGGAATGTTGTACCTTTCATCATAGGCCTTGTTGACTCCAATAGTGTTTATGGCTGTGGCCAAAAAGTTAAATTTTAGTCTCATCACTCCAAATGACTTTGTGCCAGAAGGTTTGAGGCTTGTCTCTGTGCTGTTTGGCATATTTTAAGCGGGATACTTTGTGGCATTTGCATAGTAATGGCTTTCTTCTGGCAACTTGACCATGCAGCACATCTTTCTTCAAGTGTCTTATTGTGCATCTTGAAACAGCCACACCACATTTTTTCAGAGAGTCCTGTATTTCACCTGAAGTTATTTGTGGGGTTTTCCTTGCATCCCGAACAATTTTTCTGGCAGTTGTAGCTAAAATGTTAGTTTTATTTGGTTTGGTTTCAACAGAACCCCTAATTTTCTAAATTAGAGTTTGTAAAACAGGAAAGGGAGATAAATATAAAAGGAATTGAGAATGCCAATCAGTAGTGTTCAGAGTTCAACTAACTTTTCCTGTAGATACTTTGACAATTCTTTTGCTTTCCCCATGACTTAGAATAAAAAAACATCAGTCCAGCACTGGATGAAAGATGCAAGGGTCTGTCAAGAGTGCAGAAAGTCATTATTTACTCACTAACTAGAAGCAAACAGATAAGAGGTGAAGATAGTTACCTTTAATAGCCATTCTAACCCTTTTGTGTCAAGTTGTGTGCATGTTATCAGGCCAAATCACCAGGGTATGTAAACTTTTGATCAGGATCATTTGGGTAGTTTGTGTAGTGATTATGATTTAAAAAGAGTAAACACAGTTGTTTGACAATAAATGGATTCAGCCAACCACTAAACCATGAGTGAAAGAAACGTTTGTGTTATTCCTATTCTCTGAAAAATGGTTAAGAACCCTAAATTCTGCCAAGGTATGTCAACTTATGAGCACAACTGTATATAGTTTATTAAGTAAAAATGGAGGGGTCAGTGTGTGTGCATGGATGCTTGCGTTCATTTGGAAGGTTTGGATTTAGATTCTGCTGTATAGGAGAACTCATCACAGGTTTTGGCTGAAACAAAACTAGCCAACCAAAAAAAAAACAAACCAACTTTTCTTACCCAACATATACTGGCTGTCCATAGCAAATGTGGAAGCATCTGAGGGAAATTCTACCCAAAGTGGCCTAAGGCATAAAAAGAAGCAAAAACCACATAAAGATTCCTGCATTTCCTTTATGAACATTACGCTTACACACAACCTACACTATTTATGGGTAGGTGTGCCCTTTTTTCTACCTCTACATGCAATAAATATCATAAGAACAGCTAAAGCAGGGATCCCCAACCTTTTGAACCCATGAGCAACATTCAGAAGTAAAAAGTAGTTCGGGAACAACACTAGCATGAAAAATGTTCTTGGTGCCAAATAAGTGCTGTGATTGGCCATTTGGTAGCCCCTATGTGGATTGTCAACCTACCCGGAGGCTCTGTTTGGCCGTGCATCTGGTTTTTATACAACCAAAACTTGCTTTCAAGCCTGGAATTCAAACATAAGTACCTGCTTTGAGGCCACTGAGAGCAACATCCAAGGGGTTGGAGAGCAACAGGTTTCTCACAAGCTATCGTTGGGGGTCACAGAGCTAAAGAAACTGGGCAATTTTAGTGAGAGGATATTATGATTTTCAAGAGTAGCAATATTATCCCAGTATTCTGGTTCAAAGTTAACTTTATTGTATATTTATTTCTGAAACAGTAGGCACCTTCACTGTTCGGTGTCAGTGGTTGAACAAGAAATCCAATAATGAAGATGCAGAGAGGCATGCAAGGGCCAATAAACAAATTTATTTCCTGATAATATGTTGGTAAATTCCTTTTGGCTACTGATCACATTTTAACGTGTTTACAATTATCTGTCGAAAATATATATTTGCTCCATAACCCGATCAGATTATATATAAATAAAACCTGTTCCTATACGGTCCAAACGGGCAGCCAAACTTCCAAAAGTCACCTGTTAGTCAAACTGGGTGTGAACAGCTTGTTTACTCATACTATTCCCTTCCCAATTCTACCATGTTGTCCTACCCACCTGATTGTATTTTTAAAGGAACAATTCAGTATAAAAACTGGGTAAATAGATAGACTGTGCAAACTAAAAAATGTATCTAATATAGTTAATTAGGCAAAGATGTAATGTAAAAAGGCTCTAGTGAGTGGATGTGTAACGGAACACTACTTCCTACTTTTCAGCTCTCTTGGTTTCCACTGATTTGTTACCAGACAGTGACCTTATAGTCACTGACTAACTCTGAGTTAGAGAGCTGAAAAGCAGGAAGTAGTGTTATGTTATGTTACACATCCAGTCACTCC
>CM044438.1:17825519-17836050 GCA_024363595.1 Xenopus borealis
TATATATATATATATATATAAAAATCATTTTTTCGTACCTCATGACAGGATCACCTTCACGCAGAGCTTTGTAGAACAGAGTGTACCAAAATGGAAGGAGAGTATAGCGCTGAAGGAGAGCATCACGTATCACTGCCATATTGTCATCTCCGTGCAACCAAGGCTCCCTTCGAGGAGTATCCAAATGAGCATGAGCACGGAAAAATGGCTGATATGCTCCAGCTTGGTACCAGCGCACCAGCAACTCAGTCTCTGGGTTCTTAAAAAATCCTCCTACATCAGCTACAGAGAATGACAATGAGTTAGAAATGGAGTGTGGCGCTGATGGTAGCTCAATGAGAGCAGATTCGGAAAAAATATAAAATTAACTGTAATGAATAAAGAAGTGGAAAATAATGAATATCAGGAAAAAGATGAGAAACAGAAAAACTGAGCATCGGTGGGGGGGGAAAACCAAGGTGTTTTTTTGGGGCAGTACAAAAAAACAAAGCATATTATGCACCAGTTGTCCTGGAGCTGATACTGTTTGATACAAACCTCCACAGAAAGATATGCCAACCAGGGACAAACTAAGGCACATCGGGATGGAAATTTTCAAATGATCCCATTCTGCAGAATTATCTCCTGTCCAAACAGCACCTGACAGAACAAATGACTTGTTTAGTTGAACTATACCAGACATATATTACTATATAAAAAGACACAATTGTTTATTGTAGCTTACCATAGCGCTGTGAACCAGCAAAGAAAGCCCTTGTCAACACAAATGGTCTCTCTTTTCCCCCCGAACGCTGGATCAGCCCTTCTGTTGTAGCTCTTTGCTGTAACAGAAGATAAATTACATTTCTACACTTATGTTTTCACAGGACACATTTTTCAATTCTTTTTATGACCGAAAAACTTGTAACTATATTTCACACTGCTTCAGTGATGAATGCAGTAGGTATCAGATAGGACCAGTGTTCTCAATGCGAATTTACGGCGAAGTGAAACAGGTCAGATTCACCCATCACAACTGTGATGCAATCAATTGGCTAGAGAAGAAACTTCTACCTTACCCTAGCCTTGTGTCTGGAAAATAACTTGAGCTCAGCTTTTTAGAGTGGACCCGTCACCCCAAATAAATATTAAAAATCATATTTTATCACATTAGTCAAGCAAAATGAACATTAATTACACTATATAAATTGTATAATCTTGTTTCCTTCAGTCTGGGAATTCATAATTATAGAAACAGGCAGGAGCCATTTTGTGGACACCGTTATTGTTTGTGCACCAGAATGGGGGACCCAATGTCTATCCCCATGTCCTGGCTACACAATTAAATGGTTAAGAGAACTGGAGGAATGTGTGGAGAGTAGTGGCATCTAGGAAGTGCTGAATGGAAAGTGAAAGTAATTATCTGCCCCGCCTCTATGCCTAAGGCATAGAGGAATGGCAGACAATATTTGATTGACAGCTGAGATTTTTAAATGAGCTTAAAACAGCTAAGAATGCTTTAATAAAAATGTGAAAATAGATTTCATGTTTAATTTGAAAAGGACTTTTATTATACAGATTTGTGTGTCTGGGTGACGGGTCCACTTTAAAGAATTCTTATTGAAGAACTTCAAGTGGGATAGACTAACATATATTTGCCTACAGCTTGCAGACTTGGTGGTCACAAATGTTGTAAAAACCAGAAGACTTAAGAAAATGTTAAAGATATAGAAACACACCATTCTGATTAGGCAAAATGTAAATGGTGTGTTGACCTAAAGGGGAATTCAACCCCCAGGCGCTAACTCCAACCCCCCAGTAGGCCCTCCCCCCCCCCCCCCCCCCCCCCCCAGCATACCTCTCCCCCCGGGCTATTGCCCCTACTGACCCCTTCTTGCAGGTCCCCTCCAGTTATGTTCACAGGGGCCATCTTCTCTTCTAACCAATTCTTCCTGGATCTGACAGTGATGGGCTGCGCATGCTTTTTTTTCCCTGATTGAACTTCCTGAACTTTGTGCGCATGCGCAGTAGAACCAGCGTCCTACTGCGCATGTGCCGCCAATGGAGCCGGATCCAGGAAGAAGAGAACAACGTCCCATGAAGAATCAGTTAGAAGAGAAGATGGCCCTTGTGAACATCGCTAGAGGGGACCTGCATGAAGGGGTAAGTAGGGACTATGGGGCAATAGCCCAGGGGGGGAAGAGTGAGGGGGGGGGCTTCATTGTCCTTTAAAGGACAAGGAAAGACTGAACACAATAACGAGTCTAAAGCTGGCCATAGACGCAAAATCCTCGATTCGTACAATTTTCGGACCATGTTTCCACTGTCTCCCACTGAAAATCGTACGATTGGCAATACACGCAGAGATATTATCAGCAGCTGACAGAAATTTTCTAACCTGTCTGATTGAACAAATGACTGATCTCTACCGGACGAAAAATGTCTGGACACTTGACACATGGGCCAAAAATCATACAAATCCTTGATTCGTATGATCGGATTGTTGCATCTGTGGCCAGTTTTAGGAAAACCTTACTTTAAAGGGGTGGTTCACCTTTGAGTTAAACTTGTACGATGTAGAGAGTGATATTCTGAGACAATTTGCAATTGGTTTTCATTTTTTTCCCTCGTTATTTAGCTTCTTATTCAGCAGCTCTCCAGTTTGCAATTTTAGCAACCAGGTTACTGGGGTCCAAATGACACTAGCAACCATGCAACAATTTGGATAACTCTGGAATATGAATGGGCCTTAATATAAGACGAATAATAAAAAGTAGTAATAATAAATGTGCAGCTTTAAAGAGCCATTGGTATTTTAGATGGGGCCAGTGACACCCCCCATATGAAAGCTGGAAAGGATCAGAAGAAAAAAACAATTTAAAAAAATGAAGACAACTGAAAAATTACTTAGAATTAGCCATTCTATAACATAGTAAAAGTTAGCTTAAAGGTGAACTACCCCTTTAATATTGTATCCATCAGTAAGACCAGGACCAAAAGCATGCACAATGAAGTCTTCCTTCTTGTGTGTGAACTTTCCCCATTACAAACTGGATTGTATACATTCAGGGCTGCCATCAGGGGGCACTCCTGTACCGGGCCTGGGCCTTAAAGTGATGCTGACACTAAAGAGTTTATTTTCAAAATATCAATATACATTAAAAGTTACCTATAGGTATTGTTGATCGTTTTTTGTGGATAGTTCTGCTTTTGTAAGTACTTGAAGTTCCTAAACCTGACTGTCCCTTCTCAGCCTGGCAGTTTCTAATGCTAGCAGACTACTGCTGTACAAAAATGGCAGCCCCCTCATAGGGGAACATGGGGGTAAGAAAGGTAATGTAAAAGCATCTGGCAAATACTTTTAAGGTAAAATTATAAATAGCATGCAAACACGTGATCATATCTATTAAAAAAAAAATTTCTGGTGTCCGTATCTCTTTAAGGGGTGCCCAGCTGTGTTGCACTTCTCAAAATAGACCGGCCCCCCCTTGACAGCGAGCCCTCTTCTGAAGCTCTGAAACGATGAAGTCCCGAAGCAGCAAAAAGACCTGAAGCCACAAAAATAACTGAAGTTTAAAGGGGAATCCAACCGCCCCAGGCACTAACTCCTCCAGCGACGTTCACAGGGGCCATCTTCTCTTCAAACTGCTTCTTCCTGGATCCGTCGGCGCATGTGCTGAAGGAAACTGGTACACTTCGGGGCAGATTTACTAAGGGTAGAATTGTCTAGGGATTTTAGCCCTCAAATTCAACTGGCGAATAAATATTCGCCAAAATCGAATAAAATATTTGACGGTTTTCAGCACGTTTTCGACTATTCGCCAGAATTATATGATCGAACGATTCTACGAAAAGTCACACAAAAAACGCTTGAATATTCGCCAAAATCGTTGGAATCAAGCGTTCGATCGTAAAATTGAAATTCGGCAAAAGACTTAGAAAAAAAAGCCTACGATTCCCATAGGCTTCTATTGCAATTCGGTAGGTTCAATCTGGAAAAGTAGGCAGTCTAATAAAAATTTGAAGGGCAAGTTCTTCAACTGGCAAATAGTCAAGTGCTCGAATATATATTTATTTGATCTATTCGATGCGCCCGAATATTCTATACTCTATGGTCGAAAATACTTAATTTGCATATTCCAATAGTCGCATGATCGAATTGAGACTATTCGCGTGAATAGTCGAATCCTTCACACGAATTTATTAAATCTGCCCATTCATGTGAACTTCATGCGCATGTGCAGTAGTACCAGCATCCTACTGCGCATGCGCCGCCAGATCCAGGAAGAAGCGGTTTGAAGAGGAGATGGCCCCTGTGAACGTTGCTGGAGGGGACTTGCACAGAGGGGTAAGTAGCAACTTCCCCTTTAAGTCCTGAAGTCACAAGTTCAGTTTTACTGAACACCAATGTTTTTTTTTCCCAAAACCTTGGCGACCAATGTATTATTTTAATACTCTATAGGCCCGCCACCAATGTTTTTTAAAAAAAATATTCTCTGGGGCCCCCAATTTTTTTTTTTTAACTTGTAACGAGGGCCTGAACGCCAATGTTTTTTTTTTACACTTATAAGGGGGTCCTGTCCATCAATGGCTTTTTTTTCTTGTATGTGTGTGTGTGTGTGTGTGTGTGTGTGTGTGTGTGTGTGTGGGGGCAGATCTTTGGTGGGAGAGAGATCTTCAACAGAACAGTATTAAGTAATTAATTCCCATTGCTGATCAGGCTGCCTTGCCTACAGCCTTGTGGGCTGCTACTCGTGCACTGTTGAAATGTAATTTGTAATGGCACACAAGGAGATTGGATGCGCATGCGCAGTTCATCTCTCTCGCCGCGCTTCATGATGTAGCCTCAGTAAAGATGGCAGATGCGACTTATGCCTGCATAGAAGATATACAGTTTGTAGCAGCAAGTTTAACAAGCGGTAATTCAGGATTTAAAACTTAATGATTGGGGAGAGGTAATCAATTAAACAATACATTCTTCAAAGAAAGTCTTTCCTTGTCCTTTAAGTAAACAGTATGTTACAGAATGGTCTATTCTTCACAACTTTTCAACTGATCTTTTCAACCTTCCTCTTGTCTATTTCCAGCTTTACATGGTGGTGCCATTAAGTCTGGCAACAAAAAAATCATCTGTTTGGCTGCAATTTAATGTTACTTTTCATTGCATATATTTCTAGTCAGGCCTACTCCTATAGAACCTCCAGTCTATTAAACCACCACCAGTTTGTGGAAAATGCAAACTGGAAAGCGGCTGAACAAAATGCTAAAGATCAAACACACAGAAAATACAAAATGAATAGCAAATGTAAATTGTATATCAAGGTCTACATCATATTAAAAGTTCATTTGGGTGTAAAGTTACACGGGATTCGGCCTTCCCCAGTAGTATTCAGCCAAATCTTTGTGCCTGGCTGAACAGAATCCTAATCTGTTTATCTAAATTAGGGGTGGGTGGGAAATCACATGACTTTTCAGAAAACAAGAATATTTTCCACGTTTTCCTGTGCCTAATTTGCATATGCAAATTAGGATTCAGATCAGTATTCAGCCAAATCTTTCACCAGTGATTCAGGGATTCGACCAAATCCCAAATAGAAGATTTGGTGCATCCCTATTAACCAAGCACACAATGGATATCTATAGTAAACATAAGAAGACTCCAGACTCTTCCAAAAAATGCCTTTAACTCAAGCCTATTTAATGCACCATGAAAGATGGGACTAAATGGGAGCAGCTATGGAGTCTAAGGCCCTAGCCTTTTAATGCAAACTCTTGTGAGTAAGGTCACACGATCAGATTTTTATTTTTTAACTCTACAGAGATATTTTGTTAGTTACTGTAAGACCCGGTTTGTAAGCTGTTGGAAAGGACTGTGCAACTTTCAAGCACTATGTAAACAAACTATGATAACCATGATGATGCCGATAATGTGGTATCTAGCTAGTTTTGCAATACGAATACACATTAAAATAAAAAAACTAAATAGTGCTTCCATATTCCAGTGAAAACTGCTGGTGTATGCATGCTTTACTTTTTGTTTTAAGCTCTTTGCCTTCAGGCTTATGAGTAAGTGAGGTAAGCACCAATAGGTTGTCTGCATTGTTTTACTTGAATTAAGTATTTGTGCACTCACCACATACAAACCATACAAATTATGTACATCTCGGTGCTCCCAGCCACCCCAGTGAACAGCATCTTTATGCATAGTGACTTCTGGGCCATTGAATACAGAAGGTTCATTCATATCATTCCAGACAAATAGATTGTCCATAGAGCCCTGCAGAGGGAAAAAAAAAAAACTACTAAAGGAAAACATACAGTGTAGAAAAAAGCTAAAAGCATGCATTCTCTTAATAAACGGTTCAAACATACAGTTCAGAATAATAGCAATGTGTTTAAAAAAAATCAATACAGCTCAAAATTCTTATAATAGCTTTTATTTCTATAAACGTAAATGCACTGGTAACACTGCACATTCTATTCTAAATCAAAACTAAGAAAAACTTATAATAGAGACTGTTCCAAAAATAGCAGTGTTTCTGACTTCTGGCACCCTTTACATTCCACAATTCTTTTGAATTTCTTGATTAGCCTCAAAAACAAAATTTTTGATGTCACCCCACAAATTTTCTTTTGGATTAAGGTCTGCAAAGTGTAACCCCTTCAGTACGTCTTTTTTTTTTTTTTTTTTTTAACAATGGGACTTTGCGGTGTCTTCTAATTGTAACAGTATTCACAGGTAACTTTAGACATTCTTTAATCTTCCTGGTGATGATTTTTAGTGGAGTCTTTGCCATTTTGACTATTCTGCTATCCATTTGAATGGTAGTTTTCTGCTTTCTTCCATGTCTTTCAGGATTGGGTTGCCATTTTAAAGTATTTAAGATCATTTTAGCTGAGCAGCCTAACATTTACTGTACTTTGTTTTCTCAATCCAATCAATTTTTTAATCAAAGTAAGCTGTTCTGAACAACCCATTTTACTCAGATTCTAAGAGAGAAATGTACTATAACCAGCATGCACAACATTTGCTCCTTCCTTCCTTAAATAAGGGCTGCAATGGACACTTGTTTTTTCACAGGATGAATGACCTCATGAATTTAACTCCACACTGCTATTATTTGGAACACTATTATATTGAACAAGCCTCAATTAATGATTCAATTACACAGAATCAGCAGCATGTATGTCATGACTGTTGGGTCAGTTTGTTTTCTACAACTCTACTACACCTACTTGTAAATTATTTGCCATGTAGAAATCTAATTTCTACCAAAAAAAGTGATCGGGTTAGTGAAGTTGGACTGTTATTATTCTGACCACAACTGTATCTAAAAATCTCAAAATGATGGGTTTGAAGCAAATGAATGTTATGGATATAAACCACATATCAATCTTACCTCATATTTGTCATATGAAAACATGCTGGCCCACCACTCTCTCATTTCAGGGTTGGTGAAGTCAGGGTAAGCAGCAGATCCTAGATGAGCAGAAGGAAAACACAAACAGTTTCCATACCTGAATGAACAATATAAATTCTTATGTATTCCTAAAACATCCAATCGGCTTAGAACTTACATATCCTTATAGCTCTGTTTTAAATCACTTCATTAAAATTGCACGTTACCCCCTCCTAGATTATTTCCTTTATACTTCTGCACGCTTACCTGGCCAGCACCAGCCCTCATAATCACTCCCATCCTTGGTCTTAATATATAAATTCTGAGATTGAATGTCATTGTGAATTCTGTAACCACTGTCTATTTTAATGTGAGGATCAACAATAGCAACCATCTGCGCGAACATGAAAGAAAATAACAATTAGAACAAGTATGCAAGAAAGACATAATAGATTTAGTACCTAAATGTTTTTTTTTTATCCAACACCCTGTCTCTAAAAACCTTTTTATAGTCTGTTTGATATAGGTCTGTTTAGATGCTAAAAGCCTGCATTTTTGTCACAGCTGAATAGTTTTACCTTGCGCTTTTTTTCTTTTAAACGGCTCAGCATATCACGAGGATTGGGAAATTTGTGGGGATCCCAAGTGAAGTATCTTTTCCCATCAGCATGCTCTATATCCAGCCAGATAACATCATATGGTAAATCATATTCATCAAAGCCAGCATCAACATTACGCACATCCTCCTCATCATTGTAATTCCATCTGCACTGGTGGTAGCCCAAAGAGAAGTATGGTGGCAAAGCCTGGGTACCTGGAACAAGACAAAATAGACAATGTATACATTAAAAACATCTGGTCTCACAGTCTAGTTGTAAAGGAGTTATTAAAGTAAGCTCAGTTTATATAGCATGCTGAATAAGCCTTTCAACGGTCAGTTGAAAATGTCTTAAACCAAGAATTCAATACAGAGTAGATTATCAACGGCCGAATTTTAGAAGTAAAAAAAAAAAAAAACTTCGACCCGCAAAGTATTTTTAAAGGGCTTTTTCGATTGAAAACGGACCTATTTCGATCGAATAGGTCCATTTTCGATGAAATAAAAAATAGTTTGAATCGATCGATTCTCAGCAAAATCCTTGGAACTTTTCCAGAACAGGTTCTATGAGGTCCCCCATAGGCTTAAATGGTAATTCGGCAGCTTTAAGCTGGTGAATAGTTGAAGGTACGTCGAAACTACTTCGAAATTCGATTTTTTTTTTTTGGGCTATTCGATAGTCGAAGTAGCCCAAAATTATTTCGAAATTTGAATTTTAAAAATTCTAATTTTATTTGAAATTTTACTTCGTCCTTTAGTAAATGCACCTCTAAGTGTTCTAGATTGCAACTTCAATCCATTCTGGAAGATAAACAAAATACAGTAGCAATGGTGTAAAATCATGTACACATTCTCTTAAAAGTTATTTATAGCAACGGCTGGGAGACCATATTTATACAGACGGGCATGGTTGCCAGGCAATTGGCCATATTTTACACACCTGTAAGGCTGGCATACTGTTTAAAGACATCAAAAGGAGAAGGCCCAAGGAGCAAAAACACATCAATGATTCCACTCTCAGACATCCAGCGAACATCTGTCTGAGGGGTCTCCCCACCTCCTTGCATGTACTGCAACATCTTCCCAAAAAGGGTCTAAAATTGAAAAACACAAAGAGCTTAGTAATGAGTTAATGTTTGGGAATGTCTAAACAGGCTGTTGTCTTTCTAAAGGAGGAAAAAAAAAAAAGACATATAACCTTAACAAGGGGCAGATTTACTACTGATCGAATATCGAATTAAAAAAAATTTGAAATTTTACCATGGGAATAGTTAGGGAATCAAAATCCTTCGAATTCGAAGGATTTTACCAAAATTTGATTGGTCAAACGATCGAATTATAAAAATTTGATTGAACAATAAAATCGTTCGAAAAGAGCGATTTTAACCATTCCATCGAATCTTTTAAATTCGATCAAAATTCGACAAAGCCACTTCGGCAGATTGAAACTTGCGAAGTAGGCAACAGAATAAAAATTTAAACGGAAGTAATTCGATAGTCGAGTATTCGAATATTCTAGTAGATTTTCTATTCGAATCATTCGATTGAATTTATTGGTCGAATTTACCTAATTTGCATATTTGAAATTAGAATTTTTTTGAAAATTCGATTGAAATTCTAATCATTCATGTGAATAGATGTGAATTTAGTAAATTTGCCCCTAAGTATTATTTAATCCAAAGAATTTTAAACCACCACCCCCCCCCCCCAAAAAAAAATTTACCTTTCCAGCTATGTTGGAGCTGATATCAACCCAAGTCTCAGCTGCATTTAGCCAGAAGATGCCAAGGGTACGTTTAGTGTTGTGAGCCAACAGAAGAGGCACGGAGCCATAGAGCGCCATTGTGTTGTAAAGCTCATACTGAAAGACGTCTAAATTGTACAGGCGGTATGGATCTGTCCCCCTTGGAGAATGAAAGCATTATAATGAGTGGTTTGTTAAAAGCATTTCAAATTGACACATGTCTAGGGGAAAAAGAAAGCACAAAATTATCTTACTCCGTAGTTCGTAATTTCAGGTTATCAGCATGTTCTGGAATCCCATACACATTTTCAAATCCAGGAAGAGAGAAATCCAAGCCCACTGAGGACGGTCCTGTAATAAAAAAATAAATAAAAAAAAAGTGGTCTCTTATTTGTTGCACTGCTGATACGACTCCATGTAGCAGACTCCATGTGTGTAACAGATTTCTACACAAGTAAGAAATGCCCAGTGGGATTTGACATTTTTACAAATACTGACAATATTTAATAAACTGTATACAGTAGAACCATGTTACAATTTTCAGAGGATCAGGGAAACAGTGTAAAATTCAGGAAAATGTAAAATCAATGAAACATGAAATTTATTCTTCAATATACCCAAAAGATATAAGCACAGGTTTCAGTTTTATTTTCAAATATAATATTTACTGTGTTAATGACATAGGTTAAGCATTGCAACATTAAGGTACACTATAGGGGGGAATGTTCAAGCCCATGCACAACCTAAAGCAATAATAGGATTTATGTACTAACCGTTAAATCCGTTTCTCTGAGTCGACAGGGGGACACA
>CM044438.1:17840790-17855116 GCA_024363595.1 Xenopus borealis
GATTTTTTTTTTTTTTTTTAATTTACTTTCCTCCCATTTCACTTAACAGACAAGCTACTAGGATTATTATACCAGAAACTATTTTTATATGAAAAACACACTAAAATTCCCTAATTAGGGATACAATCTCATACAGGCTGACAGAACTTTACTGTATATTTTTGAGTTCAGACAAGCATTTTTATTTGAAATTATTTAATTAGAATACTGAATATTTTCAAAGAAATATACAAGTATACAAAAACATGCATCTTACAAGATAAAATAAAATAAGAAATTGGGATAAAATGCATCAAGACCTATTGGCACAAGACAAAAGAACTTATGAAGTGCCTTTTATATTCAAACGACATAAGCGGAGTCTGTGTTCTCTTTAAGCGAACGCAAACATTTTTTCTTAATGCAGAAAAATGAACAGCATTAATCACATAATCTTTAATTAGAACTAAACCCCCCACTAATAAAAACGCCTACCCAGTGAATCACCGGGTAGTGAGTATCACCTAAGGGGGGGGGGGGGGAAGCACGTAGGGTTTTTTTATTAGTGGGGGGGTTTGAGTTCTCCTTTAAACAGATGCTACAATATTCTTATCTAGCTGGCTTTGTTAATCTGTCAGCTCTCTTGCCGATTTCTTCAATACGTGCAACATCTAACTAATTTTGTAATCTGAACTTGGCCATTTGTCCATACCTTCTTGTCGTCTTCCTCTTTGACTGATTCGGCCTCTTCAGGGTTTGCTTCATCACTTTCAGCCGGTACATCTTTCTTCTCAGAGTCACTAAAAGCCGAACAAAGAGGAGGGTTGAGGAATGGTGCTACCAGGGAAGGTAGGATATATGGGAGGGCCAAAGCCAAGGACAAAAGAAGAGGAAGGATTAATAGACACAGAAGGTAAATTAATAGGCTTAAGGGCTATGCTATTGTAGGGATCCGAAGGGTTAATTCACCTACAGTCGCTATAAATTTTCTATGTTTTAATGCAAAAAGTGTGTTTGATTATTGTTTCATAATGGAGCCACCCACATGTGTATTCCATTAGGTGGAGGCACACCCAGTACCCTTTGACCTTGCAAAGGTGACTCTGGACCTGGAATATGGTAAGGATGTTTAACGTTGGCACAAGGGAGATGGCCAAAAGGGTGTTACACTATCAAATAACCAAACAATCCGCATATGTTTGGACCACTATGGGCATTCGCAAACAGCAACAAATCTGCTGGACATCTGAACTCAAATAGGCATCATTATGTTTGACTGAGCTTTACTATTTCATTGCAGTGGGTGGATACAGATTTCAGTTGTCCGTCAGATTGTTGTGTAAATGATAATTGCAAAGTTGATTTCTAAGGCACCATATGGGTCAGATAACACAGCCTCCTAGTGACTGGCTCATAAACTCATTGGTCCCTTGGATGTTTCTTCTCGTGTGCCCAGGTTCCTGTGGTCAGACGTCAAGATATGATTGTTCTACATATATTTCTATGTGACCCATTGCAGAAGGTGATAGTCAAAGTGTGTTTAAAGTTGCAGGCAGTACCAGTGTTTACCTAGAGAAAAGAGTCTTCACTTTATGCCACATGTTACCGACAGCGCTACTAACTTTAGCGGAGAGACTGGGAAGTGAGGGGACAAGACGAAGGGACAGGAGCGGGACAAGAAGAAGGGGCAGAAAGAAATTGGGAAAAGAGAGCAAAAAGCAAAAAAGAAAAGAAAAACACATTTCAGTTCAAATCCCAGGAAAAATTGCAACCCACTACTGAATAAAAAAATTGCCATTCATTCTACACAATAGCAGACCTATTCTTAGTCTTTAAGAGTGAACCATCATAAAAAATAATCCATATTCTGGTTATGCTTTTACAGCCATTCAGTTATTTAATGAATTAGGATATTCTCAATCTAACATTTTCCAGCTACTAAACACCATAGTTATGAGATTGAGTAGGAGTATACAGAAGGAAAAAATGTTACGTTAAGGGAAAAACGAAGGAAAGACTCAAAAACTAAACCAGTTTAACAGAATATTAAATTTAAATTGGAATTATGCATATACTGGTAATGTGTTTATTAAAAAAAAGAGGATGTCTGCCAGTTCTGAAACAGTGGTGTTTATTTTTCAATAATTTTATTGCACAATAGTTTTCCGACACTTCTCCACTGGCAACTTTCTTCCCCACAGGCATCTATAGAAGTACTACCACTTATTTGTGCTGAAGCCAGGTTTTAAACAACAGAAACTTAAACAAAGTGCTACTAAGAAATGAACGGTCCCCATATTATTCAACTACAGAAGTTCTTAATGGAGACAGTGCTAATGACAGGAATGCACCAGTGCATTATACACTTTAAAACATAGAATGAATGTGCTATAAAAAAAAATAAATAAAAAAATCTGCATTTCAGGTTACTATTGAAAATTTCTGCAAAAATGCTTCTAATACTGCCCATCTGTTCCACTTCCTGCTGCCTCCTTTTGTAGGCTGTGCAGAGCAGGCAGCACAACTCATCACACTGCATTGTAGCATAGGAAAAATGTAACATATAAAGGCTGGAGTGACTGGATATCTAATATAATAGCCAGGATCCAACTTCCTGCTTTTCAGCGACTTGAAGGGGGGGCCACATGGGACACAACTGTTCAGTGATTTTGCAATTGATCCTCAGCATTCAGCTCAGATTCAAAAGCAACAGTTATGGCTCATGTGGCCCTCCCTCTTTGGTTACGGATTGGTTACTGCTTGGTCACCAGGGTAACAAGTCAGTGGAAAGCAAGAGAGCTGAAAAGCAGGAAGTTGGATTCTGGCTATTATGCTATATCCAGTCACTCCAGCCTTTATAGGTTACATTTTTGGCTAACTAACTATATTGGGAAAAAAAATTATTTTGCACAGCCTATTTATTTTCCAAGTTTTTATTTTTATATTAAACAATTCCTTTAAAATCATGTTACGTTTTGTCACAAAACTCGCTAATTTTGCATATGCAAATTAGGGTTCCGATTCTGTTTTCGCTCCGAATCATTCACAGCTGATTCAGCCGAATCCAAAAAATAGTGGATTCGGTGCATCCCTAGTTAGGAGATGCCCACTTGTAACTTAATACAGCAACTGTAGCAGATATATATAGGGAATGCCAATAAAGGGGCTACTTTTAAAGATAAAGTAAACGATAGATTTACAAGATTTGGATGAAATTAGGATGGGTTTTTAGATATGCAATATCTAAAATACTTTAAATGTATCCTTCATAAAAACGGGATACACCACATCCTCAGCACTACCACTCCTCTCACTCCACTAGGACTACTTTACCCCAAATAGTCACTCACGTGTCTGTTCTCTCCCTCAGATGCTCAAAGTGAAGCAGCCCTCGAGGGTTGACACTAAGCACCAAGTCTTGTCCTGATAAGATGTCCAGGCGGAATGGTGTGCCAGTAACCAACAATTTGTTTCCGGTTTCCCCCAGTGAGAGTACCAATGTGTTGTCATCCTGCTCAGTTACCTTCAAACTATCAATGGAGTAAAAAAAAACAAAAAAAAAAAGGTTTTAAAACTAGATACAAAACATTTCAGTCTCCGAAAGACCTATTTTGGTCTTACCACAAATATATAATTTAAAAAAGTATATAGAGCTTTACTGAATGCTTTCATTTTACTAAATAAACAGTACACTGAAATGATTATTATCAATCTTGTATTGCAAATTTTAGTTTTTTTTTTTTTTTTTTTTAACATGGTTATTGGGAGTCGGCACCCAAGCTTAGCTTATTGACAGCAGCCCATGTCATGTGATGGAATCAGAAAACAAAGAGTTACAGGGGGCACCTTCAGAGGCCCAGGTCTTTACTGTTAAAAGACACTAGCGAGATTGGATATAAAAACAAACATAAGAGGGCTTATTTATATCCGCAGTCCAGCAAAAAGAATTGCTCCTCGCACTTACATATATTTATGGCAAAAATTATTACGTCTGTCCATTCTGTTCAGATAAATAATGTTCAAGTCAGCCCACTGACAACGCTGTGGGAACCAGGGTGCTACCATACCTCTGAACAGTGGTGGTAATTCCAGGTTTCCCACTACATGCTATGTTAATAGGCACAGTACAGTTGCACCTAAAAACGTGGATTTTTTTCAACTCCAAGTATTAATAATGACAATAATGCTGGAGTTTTAGGGGAAATGCTACATTGTAGGTAAAAACATGGTGATTTAATTACTAAGTCCTTAAGCAAAACTGAATATAAACTTTTAGGGGGTTATTTAATGAAGTCCGAATGGTAAAAAAAAAAAATCCACCATCTAAGACCTGCCAAGGTTATATATAAGTCAAGGGGAGAAGTCCCTATCCTATCTGGAAGTTTTGGTGGTCTGCGCTGGAATTAGCATGACATTTCTATTTATTTTGGACTTCGGGCAAAAATCCAAAAAAAATATTCTGGCTTTTTGTGGAAAAAAAAAAAAAAGGAGAGCGTTCCTTCGATTTTATCAAGTTTTCTCCTCAATCAAATTAAATCAGTCATTAATAAATGAAAAATAAATCAGATTCTAGTTAAAAAAAAAATTCAGATTTAGATAAATAACCCCCTGGATGAATGATAATGTTCATAGTCAACCCCTTTAAAGGAACAAATAAAAACTGGGTAAATAGATAGGCTGTGCAAAATAAAAATGTTTCTAATATAGTTAGGCAAAAATGTAATGTATAAAGGCTGGAGTGACTGGATGTGTAACATAACAGAATACAACACAACTTCCTGCTTTTCAGCTCCCTAAACCTGAGTTAGTCAGCGACTTGAAGGGAGGCCTCAGTGAGTTTGCAATAGTTCCTCAGCATTCAGCTCAGATTCAAAAGCAACAGTGATGACCAATGTGGCCCTTCCTCAATTCACTGATTGCTTATCGCCTGGTAACCAGTGAGTGTAAACAAAAGAGAGCTGAAAAGCAAGAAGTAGTGTTCTGTTCGACTTACAGTCACTCCAGCCTTTATACATTACATTTTTGCCTAACTAACTATATTGAAATTTTTTTTTATTTTGCACAGCCCATTTACCCAGTTTTTACTTTTATACTGAACAATTCCTTTAATTTTTCAAATCTGGGTCAGTCTGAAATTAGTGAGTACTTTTCTTGCGTAGGTAGGTATTTTTACACTGACTCTTCATTCTTTTTTCCATACCTGATCAGTAATAATATAATGATAATGTAGGTAAACAGATATTAATTAGTTATTCAATCATCCACAACAACTGAAATAAAGCTTTACTTACTTTGCAGGGAGTGGTGTCCCTACCAATACATCAGGAACTTCATAACGAGGTTTCAGTGGGTTTATTTCATTAATCTTGATTCGGGTCATGTTTCCATCCAAACCATATACTTCAAGAAGAAGAGAGGCCTGAAAAAAATTTAGCAGACTTTTTATATAGGGTCATCCGAATTACTCGCAATGCTTTTGCCATACAATATAACCTTTCTATTCACAGTTTGTTTCTCCCTGCACTTACCTGGTTCCTATCATCGATAAGCTGCAGCACAAATTTGTCAGAACTCAGCTTTGCGCTACCCAGTACGGCTCTATAGGAGGATAACCCTGGTTGCAGCTTCCGCTGCCGCCTAAAAGGTAAATAAAAAAAAAAAAAGTAAAGAAAAAACAGGAACATTAGGATTCCTCTAAAACACGATTTTCCGTTTTTTTTTCTGCTCAAATACCTGCAAAATGTATACAATACAGATGAAGTTTTATCTTAACATAGAAACCAAAGTATACATATTATCAATGTTTGAAGGGGTGTATAGGAGACTGGCTACTATACCTGGCATACGTCACATGTCTTAATAAATGTTGCAAAGGGGAGGCTGAAACCAAAATGCCTGAAGACCGCCAATATAATGTGATCAGATTGCCCCTAAATGTATTTGCCTCTAAATAGTAACTACCATGTAGAGGTCTTGTTCTCAAACATATTAGTCCAATTTCCAGCACTGATTTTTTTTTAAAATTTACTTGATTTGGTTAAATATTAGATGAAAGACTGATGTTACCGCCGCTTTGTTATGGAATGCTTAAATGACCAGTAACGTCAAAATGTTTAAATTTTTTCGCATACATAGAAAAAACCCACCAAGACATAAACGTTAAAATCACAAAGCCTTTATTAAGAAATAACTTACCGAAACTCCGCTTGCGCTTCTCTTCAGAAAAGGTGATCCATCAAGTGGCTCTTCATTTCTCCTCCATGGTTTCCTTATAGGAGATAGCCACGGAGGAGAAACCGAGTGATGGAGTCAATGGATTATCACCAGGTCGCCTTTTCTGAAGAGGAGTGGAAGCCGAGTTTCGGCAAGTTATTTCTTAATAAAAAGGTTTTTTTTCCCCTATGTATACCAAGGATTAAAAAAAAAAAAAAAAAAAAAACATTTTTGATGTTACTGGCAGCACACAGAACATACAGAGACTAAGAACTGTTGTGTATGTGCAAAACTACTGGGCACAGAGCAAATTAAATATATTGTACCGTCTTTACTGGTACAGTATTTTGTTTTTTAACCCTGTCATTTATTAGTATCCACCACATCTGGTGGGAAGTTATTCCTCAAATTCTTTAGCATTTGTTTACAGCTTCATAGACAGTACATTTGTTATATATTACAACAGCTAAAACAGTCATCGCTAGACACAAAAGTGATGGGCTTTCCCAGCAGCAGTAGTAATGGCTCATGGGCTATAGATGGCATATACATCCAAAATAACTCCAGCCAGAGGGGTTATTCTCAGTTCTCAAACAAAGAATGATGGGGAATGCAAGTTACAGATTTTGTTCAATATACAATCAATGCACTTTCTGTTTCCTTATGTCGATTTCTAATTTCTTGTGAACATTGACATCTCTCCCCTTAGCGACAAAGCATTCTGTTCCAAGTCATTGTGTTATTTTGGGCGATTACAGCTCTAAAGTGCTGTAAAATAACTCCTAAAATAAGATTTTTTTTTCCAAAAATGAAAAGCCATACTGCACTTACAATATGCAGCTTTCATAAAAGAATGTTCTAAAGTTGCTATACTCTTATTTAATTTGTCTTTGCTTTCTTATATCAAGTATACATATATATATATATATATATATATATATATATATATATATATATATATATATATATATATATATATATATACATACATATACACACACATCTGAAGTCTGCTCCCATGCAAACAGTGTTTAAAGGATCAACATAGCAATATACTCCTATAAAATTATAAGTTAGCCATTTTCAGCTAATTTTTTTATGATACATGTACTGTGTAGGCACCAAACGGGCTAACCGAAATGTAGCGCAGATCACTTTTTTAAATTTTGTTTACTAAACATTTCAAGTAAATTTTAACAGGGGTGATTCACCTTTAAGCTAACTTTTACTATCTTAAGGAATGGTCAGTTCTATGCAACTTTTCAATTGGTCTTCATTAATTTATTTTATATCATTTTTAAATTATTCACTTTTTTTCTGCTGTTTTGTTCCAGCATTTCAATTGAGGGGGGGGGTCACTGACCCCCCATCTAAAAACAAATGACCTGTAAGGCTACACATGTATTGTTATTGCTACTTTTTATTACTCATCTTTCTATTCAGACACTCTTCTTTTCATATTCCAGCCTTTTATTTAAATCAATGCGGGTTGCTAGAGTAATTTGGACCCTAGCAACCAGATGGCTGAAACTGAAAATTGGAAAACTGCTGATTAAAAAGCTAAAATGACTCAATAACCACAAATAATAAAACCCATTGCAAATTGTCTCAGATTATCTCCCTCTACATCAGGGATCAGGAACCTTGGCTCTCCAGCTGTTAAGGAACTACAAGTCCCACAATGCATTTGCCTTTATGAATCATGACAGACTCCTTCATTGCATTCTGGGACTTGTAGTTCCTTAACAGCTGGAGAGCCAAGGTTCCTGATCCCTGCTCTACATCATACTAAAGTTATCGCAAAGGTGAACAACCCCTTTAAGCTGATGTTGCCCCATGACACGGCAGTATTTCTGCGCATGGATTTTATATACCGGAATTCCAGTATTTACTGAAAGCAGCAAACACTACAATACAGGTTTAGAAAAAAATTGTATTTGAACAAAGTAGAACAATAACATTTTGTCATATGTTGGGAAATAAGTTGCAACATTTTAACTATATATGCAAATATAAGAAAAGTTAAGATATTTCGAAATCCTTCCATTACAATATTTAGTAGTACATTTGTAAAAAATATGAAGGTATAAATGGGACAGTAGTTGTAGATTACATGCAAGGGGTACATACAGAAAAAAGCATTTTGGCTGAGAAGAGTCTCCTCTCATTTGCATGTATAGCAGAAGGAAAGATAGCCCAATATTGTGCCGAAAAAATGATAAGGCTACACAAACACTCACTGGCAAAATGAGCTCTGGTCACATGTCTTGAAGTTGCTCCTATCAACAGTCAGTGCAGGAATAAACCAGACAGTGAATATAAGAGCAGCCCCCAGCAGCCTGCAAGAGAGAAGAGCCTGTAAAATATGCACATATACATAACATAAACATAACATAAACATGCCTAGATTAAAACAAACACTATAAATTATTCAAATATTATATAATAGAAAAAAAAAAGTCTCAGGCTGTAAAGAATTTTTAAAATAATTTTATATTGATTAGCCCTTATCTGATTAAACGCCATCATAAGGTATGATGAAAGGTTAATGACAAATGCCGAGTGCAGAAACAAACCTTTAATTCTGCATTCATCTCCATGGCAAATGGTTTTAGACCCATTATGGTCAAGAGGGCCGACTACTAAATGCAAAGTGATGTAGTCCCATGGAACACTCTACATGGCAGCCACAAAACCCAATACCTTTCTATGTAGAGCTGGCCATGGGGCTATATAATGTACAGAGTCAGTCCCTCCACATCAAATCAGCAGCTTATTGGCCTTTGTATTGTGCACAGAGATCCGCCTGACCAACTGATATCTGGATGAAAATTCATTTGGTCAAGGTCCACATCTAAGAACTGATACAGTTCTCTCCCGACAAAATATAGGGACCCCCTCACTGGCTTGGTGCAAAGTCACATCAGTATATTTTGGCCTACTGCACGGGGGCTAAATTGAGCAAAGGTTGAAAAAGAAGTGGATATATTTGTGAATGGCAGGCTTTAATAGCTCTACCGACAACTACAAAGTAACAACAGTTTAGTGTAAATCATTTTAAAGGGCAAGGAAAGTGTAAAATAGAATAAGGCTAGAAATGCTGTATTTTGTATACTAAACATAAACATGAACTTACTGCTCCACAAGCCTAATCAAACAAATGATTTATTCTTTCAAAGTTGGCCACAGGGGGCTGTCATCTTGTAATTTTGTTAGACATCTCTGCAATATCAAGACTAGCACATGCTCAGTGTGGTCTGGGCTTCTTAGGGGTCGTCATAAATGATCAAAAAACAAAGCTGCTTGAGTACTGCATGGCTGGTAAGTAAGGCAGGGGCTCCCCCTGCTGTTCATAAGTATGATTGTTTCCCTGCCAGAAGTTAGGGACTGTCTGACAATTCCTATCCACAGCACTAAATGAAGGGAGAATTTCACTGCATACAGTCAGGTTTCTTATAAAAATGGTACCCAGCATATTGAAAAGGGTAAAAATATGTAAAGCAACTAAGTAGGGATGCACCGAATCCACTATTTGGGATTCGGCTGAATCCCGGAATCCTTCATGATATCGTCGGCCGAGAACTAAGGCTGTACCGAATCCAAGATTCAGCCTTTTCCAGCAGGATTCAGATTCCATCCTTGTGCTTGGCTGAACCAGAAGGGCGAGCCCTTGCTATTTTATTACTGCATTGCAAAGTAATAAAATTGCAAGGGCTAGCCCTGCTGCTCCAAATCCTGTATGCTGGTGAGTTTCTCTTACCTGGTCAGGAGGTTGCTAATTCCGCTTTCACTAGGAGGATAATTCCTACTTGGGTGGTGTGGGGTGTGCAGCTTCTCCACAATTGCTTGGCCGAACCAGAATCCTAATTTGCATAGGCAAATTAGGGGCGGGAAGGAAAATTACGCAACTTTTTGTCACAAAACAAGGAAGTAAAAAATGTTTTTTTCCAATCTTTATCTTCCTGTCACTAATTTGCACACGCAAAAATGCAAGAATTTGGTTCAGTTTACGGGCGAATCTTTCATGAAGGATTCAGTGGAATCCCAAAGAGTATGCAAATTAGCAACAGGAAGGTTAAAAGTGGAAAAAGCCTTTTTCTACTTCCTTGTTTTGTGACAAAAAATTAAGTGATTTCCCTTCCCGCTCTTAATTTGCATATGCAAATTAGGATTCAGTTTGTCCAGGCACAATCCAAATCCTGCTGGAAAAGGCAGAATCATAAACCAAATCCTGGATTCGTTGCATCCCTTCAACTAAAGCATCATATACACAGGATTTCACAAGCGCTTGATGCTTTTCAAATATACATTTCAAAAAGATTATAGAACTACTTAAGAGTGTTTAAGTCAATAATTATAGATTTTGTGCATCTCATATCATAAAAAGATACCAATCCTTCTGTAACAATTTGGACCTGATGTCAAATGAATGCAATTGTCAGAATTACAGATTCTCAGACCACAGGGTTTTGGCTCTTGTATAACCCAATAAAGCGTATAAAAAAAAAACACGGCATTCAATGAATACAGAACTGACTCCAAGGTTTGATGCAAGTCTAGGTGTGTTTGGAAGACTGAAAATAAAGACTGCATTAGGCTATGGATGACCAAGACAGGAGCTACAAAATGCCAAATAAATAAATAAAAATACCCTTCCATAGACAATACTAAGAACTATCTATGGCAGGGATCCCCAACCTTTTGGACCCGTGAGCAACATTCAGAAGTAAAAGGAGTTAGGGAGCAACACTAGCATGAAAAATGTTCTTGGGGTGCCAAATAAGTGCTGTGAATGGCCCCCATGTGGATTGCCAACCTACATTGAGGCTCTGTTTGGCAGGACATCTGGTTTTTATACAACTAAAACTTGCCTCCAAGCCTGGAATTCAAAAATAAGCTCCTGCTTTGAGGCCACTGGGAGCAACATCCAAGGGGTTTTAGAGCAACATGTTGCTCGCAAGCTACTGGTTGGGGATCACTGATCTATGGTATAACACAAGCAGGGTCTTAGCAAAGCTAATTATCACTATTGTCTATTTTGAACAAGTAGCTGCTACTAGTAGCTCTGAGTGTCTTTACCCTAAGGGAGCTCTCACTATAATAAGTTGCTTTAGGATCCCTTAAAGGAGAATTCAACCCCTACCTGTAAAACACCCTCCTCCCCTCCCCTGTGTAGGCAGCCCTCCCTTCTCCCCCCCCACGGGCAAATGCCTCTAACTTGTTACTTACCCCTCTTTCCAGGTACTGTCCAGCGAAGTTCACAGGCACAATCTTCTCCTGAGTGGTCTTCTTCCTGGAGTCATCGGCGTCTTCTGGCGCATGCACAGTAGGAGACATTTGCTGGCTTGGATCTACTATGTATGCGCAGAAAGCCACAGAGTTTCAGAAAAAGGAAATCTGAAACTTCGTGAAATTCGGGGGCATGCACAGTAACTCCGTACCGGCAAATGACTCCTACTGTGCATGCGCCCAAAATTCATAAACTTTCCGAAAAAAAGATCAGAAAGTTCGTGAATTTCGGCACCGGCAAATGCCTTCTACTCCAGCAAGAAGACTGCTCGGGAGAAGATGGCACCTGTGAACGACGCTGGACAGTACCTGGAAAGAGGGGGGGGGGGTAGGATTTTTTGTGCCTAGGGGGTTGAATTCTCCTTTAAAGGAACAGTTCAGTGTTGCAATAAGAACTGGGTAAATAGATAGGCTGTGTAAAATAAAAAATGTTTTGAATATAGTAAAAACTTAATCTTTAAAGGCTGTAGTAACATGATGTCTAACACGACAGAACATTACTTCTTGCTTTTGAGCTCTCTATATCCGAGTAAGCTAGCGACTTGAATGGGGTCCAAATGGGACATAACTGTTCAGTGAGTTTGTAATTGATCCTCAGCATTCGGTCCAGATTCAAAAGCAACAGTTATGATCCATGTGCCTGTAACCAGTAATCAGTGGAAACAAAGATCTGCAAAGAAAGTAGCGTTCTGGTTCTGTTAGACATCCAAGTCACTGCAGCCTTTATACATTACATTTTTTGCTAACTATATTGATTTTTTTCTTTATTTTTCACACATTTTGAACAATTCCTTAAAACGGATATGGTCATGCTTTTTTCAAAATGCATCAGTTAACAGGATTTTTTTTATATTAAATTTTGAAATTGGACATGGCTAGCATATGGTCAGTTTCCCAGGTGTCCCTAGTCATGTGACATGTTCTCTGATCAGAGGCGGTCTAGGCAGCCGGGCACCATAGACAACACAGTTGGCCAGCTCTCCCCATTGTGTGCTTGCGGTTGCTCATGCATGGTGACGTTGAGCGAGTTTTCTTGAGTTGAATGCCAGGTGAGTCTGGTCTAGGAGTAGGCAGAAGGGGTAGCAGTGCCCCCTAGACAGCTGCCTCTTCTGCCTACCCCTAGTTCCAGCCTTGGCTCTAATAAATTTGAGCCACTCTTTACTGCTGCAATGCAAGTTGGAGTGATATCAACCCCTCCCGCTGGTAGATCCAAGAACAACACAATAGTAAAATCCAGGTCCCACTGTGACACATTCAGTTACATTGAGTAAGAGAAATAACAGCCTGCCTGAAAACAGTTCCATCCTTAAGGGCTGGCTCTTTCTGAAAGCACATGACCAGGCAAAATGACCGGAGATGGCTGCCAAAATATATACTTGCTGGTTCAGGAACAGAATTAAAATGCAGAATGAATTATTTGCAGTGTAATTAAGAAATAAAAACTGCACCATAAAAATCATTACAGAATCTCTTTAAGAGTTTAAGGTAAGATTATAAAAGATTATTTAAATCATGTGGCTATTGGGATGAAACGCACATGTAATCTTTCCTTGTTAGTGCAGTTTAACAGCTTGCGTTCAGTGTCCCTGAATTCTAAATGACCTGGTCAGTCATATTCTCCCCATAAACTAGGCAAGAAAACGTTTTTTTTTGCACCAAAAGGGTTTTCTAAATGTTACTATTATGTATACTGACACAGAAGCCAGCAACTACCTAAGCCAGATACCTTCTGGAAAAACATCAAGAAACAATTTTGGGGCAAATTTTCAAATACTTGCAATAAAATGGCATGCTCCTTTGCAGTGTGGGCACAAAGCTTTGGAGATTGCAGCTGGAAGACGTAATTTACATATCAGAAAAACCAAGTGTCGAAATATGAAAAGTCTTCAGCCACTGAAAATTCTAAAAGCCCAATTACAATTTAGCATGTCAGAAGCAGTGTTCCTTATGGGTCCATAAATGAAGATGAGAATAATGGTCCCCATAGACGTTTCTGCCGAACGACTGATCTTAGCGAAGTCCGACCAATCTTTCAAATTATCGTGCGGTTAGTGGGATACAAACGATCGTTCATCTTACGATTTTTCGTACAACATCGGTCTGAAGATTGATCGGCCAGGTTAGAAAATCTTTATCGGTCCCCATGCAATCTACCTATGTTTGCAGGGTCAAGCAGGCAGTGACCCTTCAGTTTTGCTGGCAATATCGCCTGAAATGGTCTTTTTAGTTGATGGACACATCGGGCATTTAAACGATGGTTTTGAGACAATCGTGGTCTCACGATAACCATTGCATCTTTCAAAAATCTTTACGTCTATGGCCAGCTTTAGAACGTGCCAACATCTGCAGCATTTAATAGTTGGTAGTTCCATTATTTTTACAACATGGGTTGTTAGCTTTTTGCTCTCACAGCAGCTAAACTACATCTCTTGCAAGCTTAATGCAGGGGAATAGAAAGAGCAATAATATGCCAAAAGCAACCTGTGGCCTAATTGTTCATTTAGGTCACCAGTGACAAACGCACATCACAGGTCTGGTAAGTTCCACAAGCTACTCGATTTGAGAGAGAGACTCCACCCAGGCATTCCTTTTGTATAATGAAGGAAGTAACCGAAAGCAACTTTCACGTGTATTTTAGTTAAAAAGGAGATGTTTTTGGAAATGTAATTGCAACTGAGAGCAGAATTAATTGGCCTATTTTCCACTGTTGATTTTCAGTCTTGTAGCAATTTAGGAGAAGCCAGCTCTCCTACAGCCAACACTTAAAAATACACAATGAATTACAAAATGTATGTATGTATGTATGTATGTATGTATGTATGTATGTATGTATGTATGTATGTAT
>CM044438.1:17940859-17955760 GCA_024363595.1 Xenopus borealis
TCCTCAACATCAAGAATACTCCGCTAGGTCTAATATTCTCCATTTAATTTTTTTTCCCCCATTTATATTCTTTCCTTTAACAGCATTGAAGAATATAACTTTTTTTTAATTTTTTTTAATGATAGCAGGAAATGTTTCATATGACTAGGGTGACAGTAATACATAATCTCAAATTTTTTAAAAATCTTTACATTTTGCATATGCCAAGGTTTATGGTTAAAGCAATTTAGTTTTTGAATCACTAGATAGACTTAAATTGTACACGTTAAAGCACAGACACAAATTTGTTCAAATCTTGTGTCAATTTTTTTTGTTCATAATCTCTGCATTAAAATATATATTTTAATTGTTGACTGATCTTTGTAAGCCATTGCTCATCAGTACTGCATTTAAATATAAAAAGCCTAATTTTCTGATGCCTATGATCACAGCACAGACAGAATAGTATCATCTATATGGAAAATATTATTCTAAATATATACACATTTCTACTTCATTTGTAATGAATTGCATATTGTAACATTTCCATGTCTCAAGTAATGCAGATTTAAGTGGTGGATTTAAAGGTGTTTAGGATATCAGCTGCCATATTAACTTGGTATGACATCACTTCCTGCCTGAGTCTCTCCCTGCTCACTCATAGCTCTGGGCTCAGATTACAGCAGGGAGGAGCAAACTGAGCATGCTCAAGCCCTTGCTCTGGAGGTTTAAGCTGAAAGAAGAAAGTCTGATACAGAAACCCATGTACACACAATAGAAGGAAATAAATGTGGTGTGTTTTTTGACAGAGGACTCAGAGCAGCATTACTTTGAGGGTTTACTGTTGTATTTATATAAACCTTTCTGATAAATCTTACTTAATTTTAGCCTTTCCTTCTCCTTTAAAGCACTGTAAGCACTGTGAAGTATTTTGCATTAGTTGGATCCATGGCATTTGACTGACTGGGGGCTGTGATTCAAGAAGTTGAGGTATGAGATTCTATTTGGCTGGCCAACTATAGGAGCTTCCAAATTACTGCCACCTTTACACACACAGGTGAATAGTGTTTTATTTTAGAACCACTTCTACTCCTAATGCTCTTGAGTAATTGGAAATGCTATGGTGTGAATAAAAAGTGCTCACCAGCGCTGTCCTGCAGTTTAGGAAAATGTGTATTTAGTGAATCCCTACTTATTGGCTTGGCTCCTTTTACCAAAAACCTAAAGATTAGTAACAATAGTTCAAGTTCTAACACTATATTTTTTTTTCTGCTGAATGCAGTATCAGACCTGAGTCAACCGTTCTATAAGTTCTCTTGTTTGTTTAGGATAGCAGCTGCCATATTAACTTGGTGTGACATCATTTCCTGCCTGAGTCTCTCCCTGCTCACTCATAGCTCTGGGCTCAGATTACAGCAGGGAGGAGCAAACAGAGCATGCTCAAGCCCTAGCTCTGGAGGTTTAAGCTGAAAGAAGGAAGTCTGATACAGAAGCCCATGTATACACAATAGAAGGACATAAATGTGGTGTTTCTTTTGACAGAGGACCCAGAGCAGCATTACTTTGAGGGTTTACTGTTGTATTTATTTATATATATATATATATATATATTTAGCCTGGTGGCGGTACATCGATGACGTGTTCCTTCTATGGCGGGGTGACCTGGACTCCTTGTCCCGCTTCCGAGATGAGATAAACATGGCACATACTGACATCAAATTTACTATGATGGCTGATCCCGTGACGGTGACATTTTTGGATGTTCAGATTATACGAATTGGGGACAATTTTAGCACTAAAATGTTTTCCAAGCCAACAGACCGCAATCAATTACTATCCTATGATAGCTACCATCCATTAACTGTGAAAAAGTCAATTCCTGTAAGCCAATTTACAAGAGTATGTAGGATCAGTACGGACCCAACCTTTAGGGAACAAGATATGATTAAAATGAAAGATAAATTAGCAGAAAGGGGATACCCATTAGAGATGCTAAATTCAGATATAACGAGAGTGACAGAGAGAAACCCAGAAACCAACGACCTCGAGTGGTGTTTGTCAATCAGTATCACAAACAGAGCAGGGATTTTAATTACATATTGAGGAAACACTGGCATCTTTTAAGAGAAGCATATCCTGGTATAGAAGAGTTCAAATTGCCACCCATGATGTCTTACAGAAAGGGGTGCACCATAGGCAATAGGTTGGTGCATGCTGACATGCAATCTCCCCCCAAACAATATACCTTCCTGGGACCACCCAGGGATGGTATGTTTAGATGTAAAGGATGCGCACAATGTCGTTTTGTGATTATAGGCAACACATTTGCCAGTCCAACCACAAAAAAGACATACAAAATCAGAGGCCATTATAACTGTGAAACCAATTTTGCTATCTATATGCTGACATGTCCTTGTAATTTGGCCTATATAGGCGAAACCACCCAGAAAGTCAAAGACAGGTTCTCACAACACAGGTCCACAGTAAACACTGGGAATACAACTTTGCCAGTATCTAAACATTGTTTAGAAAAAGGTCATACAGCTGATGACCTCAGATTTAGAGTAATTCAACACATTCCAGTGGCCCGTAGAGGTGGAGATAGGGTCCAGATGTTAAAAAGAGCCGAAGTACAATGGATACATAGACTCAAGACATTGAGCCCTCTGGGTCTCAACAGGGATTTTGATATACATTTGTTTCTGTAGTTATGTGATGTGGAGATATACAATGGGACAAAAGTTAGATGTGATATTACACTCTCGAGGGATTTATCTGTTAGTGGGGTCATGTAGTGACAATGCGATAATGTGACCATACTATGATAAAATTCATGGGAATGGCCTGTGACAGTAATGTTAACTATAATGCAGGATATATGTTAAGCCAAATACAAAGATGGCGCTGATAGCTTTTGCTGACGACCGCGCATGTCTTGCTTCGGTGACGCACTGACGTCATATACGTCACTGCGCCACGGGACCAAGTACGTCCGCGGACGCTATAACTAAGCGAACAAAACAGAATTTTTTCTGTCGGTTACTAATGTATGCTGCCATGGTGGGACACGCTTGAGAAAGGAGGCAATGGACCTCTGAAACGTTGCAAAATGTCTCCTAACAGATGAGTATGCTTGTGATCCTAAACCTGCTATTTTTTTCTACGTTGGATTTTACCTTGTAATCAATAAATGCTATGTTTTAAGTACTACCCGAGTGCGACTCAGCTGGATTATATATATATATATATATATATCTTTCTGATAAAGCTTAATTAATTTTAGCCGTTCCTTCTCCTTTAAAGCACTGTAACCATAGAGGGCACATGAAGTTAGTTAAGTATTTTGCATTAGTTGGATCCATGGCATTTGACTGACTGGGGGCTGTGATTCAAGAAGTTGAGGTATGAGATTCTATTTGGCTGGCCAACTATAGGAGCTTCCAAATTACTGCCACCTTTACACACACACAGGTGAATAGTGTTTTATTTTAGAACCACTTCTACTCCTAATGCTCTTGAGTAATTGGAAATGCTATGGTGTGAATAAAAAGTGCTCACCAGCGCAGTCCTGCAGTTTACAAGAGCTCAAATTCCCTGGGCACCTGGCAGAGTGCGAGTATGTAATCTGAATGTAAGAATGGCACTTACTTCTTGGTATTTAAGCACTTTCATTCATCCACAGAAGTGATTTGTGACGTAAGCAGGGCCGCCATTAGAAATCACGGGGCCCCGCAAAACAATTTTTTTTTTTAGCACCCAAGCTCCGCCCCTAATCCCCGCCCACTCCACATCAAAGTTAAAAGACCACACAGACATCAGCGCTAAAAACATAACCCCCCCAAGGCTCCCTTATAAGTTAAAAAAAACCATTGGTGCCAGGGCCCCAAATAAAAGGTTTTTTTAAAAATTGGTTGTCAGGGCCCCCAACAAGTTAAAAAAAAAAAAATTGGGGCCCCATTAAATATTTTTGACCAGGGCCCCCCTATAAGTTAAGAACCAGGGTCCCCTTACAAGTTAAAAAAAAAATTGGGGCTGCATAAAATTTTTTTAAAAACTTTGTCGCCAAGGCCCCCCTTACAAGTTAAAAAAAAAAAATTGGGTCCCCATAAATTAAAAAAAAAAAAATGGTGTCAGGGGCCTATAGAGTATTAAAATAAAAAATTAGTGGCCAGAGGATAATAAAAAAAAAACCCCACATTGGTGTCCGTAGAATTGAACTGAACTTCAGGACGTCAGTGTCGGCTCCTTTCGTGACTTCAGGTCTTTCCGCCTCTTCAGGACTTCGCAAATGTTCGGCACTTCCGCATTCTGCAGCAGGACTTCGGCGCGTAAGGTACTGCGCTCGTAAGGGGGGCCCGGCTCTTTAAAGATTGCAGCGCTGCCGGGCCCCCCTTCAGCCCTGGGACACTTGTCCCCCCCCCTGATGGCGGGCCTGCGTGTAAGCAATTCCATGTATGGGGTGGGGGGGGGGGCTGGACACACCAATAGGTAATGCTCATGCTAATAAGGGACCTATCGAAAATGTTTCAGTAAATCTTGCCCACTTACCTTGTATTTTGTGATGTTCTGTGCATCACTCACTGATCACCTGACAAGGACAGATATTTAGAAGTGAATACATAGAAAAATATGCAAAGTCATCCCATTGGTTCCCACAAAAGCTGCAGTTGGAGTAAATTTGCAGTCCCAAAACAACTGAAAACATTTTGGAAACTTTCGTGACTTTCTGCTCATGCCCAGTTGTACCTGTACAGAAATGTACTCCAACTGCGCATGCACCGAAACTTCCGCAGAAAGAAGAGGACAACCGTGAATTCCTGTGGCCTGAATCTGCAGGGAGGGGTAAGTAAATAATTAAGGGCATTTGCCTGGGGGCAGGTAGGCTGGGGGTGAGGAGGGATGGGGGTCCACATTCTTCTTTACAAATGCAAACATGTTTCAAGATTTTGCTGAATTAATATTTAGTTGTATAACCGTAACACCATAGTATGAGAAACATTGCCAATAATGATGCTTGGACCTCCATGCTTCACTGGCTTCAATTCATTGTTTGGGGGTCATCTGACAATTGGTCTGCAGACTCTAGACCCAAGAAGAACAATCTTGCTTTCATCAGTCCACAAAATGTTGCTTCATTTCTCTTTAGGCCAGTCAGTGTGTTCTTTGGCAAATTGTAAGCTCTTCAGCACGTCTTTTTCTTATTTTTTTCACCAATGGGACTTTGCGAGGGCTTCTAGCGGATAGTTTGGCTTCACATAGGTGTCCTCTAATTGTAACACTACTCACAGGTAACTTTAGACCTTCTTTGATCTTGCTGGAGCTGATTATTGGCCGTTTCAGCTACTCTTCTAACCATTCGAATGGTAGTTTTTTTTCTATGTCTTTCAGATTTTGGTTGCCATTTTAAAGCAGTGGCGGAACTACCGAGGGTGCGTCAGGGCCCACACCCCCTCGGGGGGGCGGTGCCAGGTCCTTCTGTTAGTTTTAAAGGGAACCTGTCACTTTTTGCTGACAGTAGGACTGTAATTAAAGATCAGTAGACACTTACCTCCATTGTTTTTTTTGAATAAATGAAACTAATGCAGTGCTTTCAAAATGTGCACAAGACTCTGTCAGACTTTCTGAAAAGCCTCAAGGGAAAAACTATAAATCTTGTGAGATGTCACCTCCCAGCCATCTGAATCCAATGGATAAGGAGGGAAAAAAAAGGAGATCAGAACACCAGAGAAGCCATCTGACCAGCAGTAGCTAAGCATCTCAGTTTTACTTATAGACTTAAAGGACCAGCAACATCAAAAAAGTTTAAAAAAAATTTGTTACTATACAACGAAAAGAAAAAAAAAAACACCATGACAAATGAAACTTTAAAACAGCAAAGCCTTTATTAATAAATATTTTCAGTAACTCCACTTCCTCCTCCTCTTCAGAAAAGGCGACAGGGCAACCATCCATCCTGTGCCGCTCAATTTGGCTTCTCTCACTCCTCCAGCTCATGCCGCTCTCAGACATGGCCACACTGACACTGGATCCGATCTTGTATTCGCCTCTTGAGAAATAATAGTAAAATAACAGTTCATTCTCCCACTGGGTTTGTTCCACCGTTTTATTTCTACAGTGTTAAAGGGGTTGTTCACCTTTGAGTTAACTTTTAGTATAATGTAGAGAGTGATATTCTGAGACAATTTGCAATTTTCATTTTTTATTGTTTGTGGTTTTAGTTATTTAGCTTTTTATTCAGCAGCTCTCTAGTTTGCAGTGTCAGCAATTTGGTTTCTAGGGTACAAATTACCCTAGCAACCCTGCATTGATTTGAATAAGAGACTGGAATATGAATAGGGGATGGACTGAATAGAATAAGTAAGAAAAAGTAACTAACAAAACGTGTAGCATTACAGAGCATTTGTTTTAGATGGGGTCAGTGACCCTCATTTGAAAGCTGCAAAGAAACAGAAGAAAATTGCAAATGATTAAAAAACTGAAAAATAAATAATGAAGACCAATTGAAAAGTTTCTTAGAATTGGCCCTTCTACGATATACTAAAAGTTAACTTGAAGGTGAACCACCCCTTTAAGGATGGAGCCACAGGTAGTCGGGTCCCTGGGTGAGCAGTCTGAGAGGCACCCACAGCGTAAACTGCTCAGGCCCACCCCCTTCCGTGACAGGGGAAAAAGAAGGACTGTGCGCACAGTACCGGGCTGTGGGTGTATATGCTGGTCACCTTAACGCGAAAAAGCTCAATGTACAGAGGAATTGCCAGATATCGCTAAAGCTGAAAAAAAGCTGCTATAGAACTACAGGCAGCACAGCATAATTTTGTTATTTCTCCAATCCAGGGGGTCCTCAAACTATGGCCTGTGTGCCAGATACAGCCCAAGGTTATTTACCTGGCCCCTCCCCCCACTGCGGGCATGTACAGTGTCAGGTGGAGGACAAGGTGACATTATGCGCTGGTGCAGAGGAAAAGTGAGGATCTGCGAGCAGCAGCTTAGTAGAAGTGTGCCACTCACCCAATCCAGGTACTCCTCTTGAACGCACCCTCCGCCATGCCAAACACAAATTTTTCTTTTAAAACCTTTTTTTTGCACTACAAATCAGTTATGTGCGTTGTTCATGAAATAGGGTTTTTTTTTTTTCAAACTATAGTCCAGCCCCCCAAAAGTCTGAGGGACTGTGCACTGGCCCCCCGTTTAAAAAGTTAGGGCACCCCTGGTTTAATTTATCCCTAATTTGCTAATTTAAGCAGTGCATTAGGCAACGTTATTGTAAAACAACAAATCTACATGCATATTTAATCAACCTTTCTAGCTTGCATGAGTTTCTATCTTAATTGAAGCATGTCAAACCCAGTGCAAAACATGCTCCCAGAACAAGATCATGGGATTTCAGGATATAGAATATGTCACACCTAGGTGTACCATAAGGGTAGAACTCCACGTTCGTTTTTCGTTGGATCAACGCCCGGCAACAAATCCGATGGAGATGCAGACGCCAAAATTATAGTTGGACTGAATGAAAGTCACAGGTAAGAACATTACATCCGACATGTAAGTAGTGTCTTCATCAGACAATTTATACCATGTAGTTGTTACCTGCGACTTCATTCGGTCCAATTATATTTTGCGTGCGTCTCCATCCGATTTGTTGCCAGACGTCGATCTGAAAAAACTAACTAAAAAATGGCCGTTGGAAACTAAAAACATGAAAAGTTTGTCAGTCCATTTACCAAATATAAAAAAAGACAAAATCCATTCTAGGCTACTATTACAGTTATTTTATTGCCTGAAGTATGCCGTAACATCACAACTTAGAGGGTGGATAGAAAATATTGATCAGCTTAACATTAAAATAGAATATACTTGTAAAGCCTCTTTATGCAGGGCTTTGTCTTGCCTCTAAAGCTAGCCATAGATGCAAAGATCAGCGGTTTGGCGACATCACCAAACGAGCGGATCTTTCCCCGATATGACACTAACGGACAGGTCTATAATTGGGGTAATCTGAGAAGTTCGATGGACTTCCGACAGGTCGGTCGGAAGAAAATCTGACCTTCCCGATCAATATCGTGTCCAGATAGTCGGGATGACCCGTCGGAAGCCCACATACACGGGCAGATAAGCCGTCAAATCGGTCTAAACTTCCAATATCAGCAGCTTTATCTGCCCGTGTGTGGCCAGCTTTAGGTCCTGTCTATTTCCCTTGAAATAATGTACGAGTTCCATAATGGAATGTGAAAGGTCATCGTTAGAACTACATCAGGATTTACATACAATGCAAATATATAGAAGGCGTAACCATTGCAAGAGTGTGCAGTCTAATCAGATTGGTTGTCACCTAGTAAAGAAAGGCCTTGCATGTGCTCTGCCAGTGAAAAGACATCAACTCCTGCACAATAGTCCAATGCTTTGTGTCAAGATTTTTCATTCAGTCGTCAGCAAAACTGGCTGTTCATCACCAGGGCTTCCAGAAGATACATCCTCCATCTCGACATCTCCCTGAGATTTCTTACTCTTCTTTTTTGTGCAGCTACTCTGAATCTCCATTACATTGGTAGGCTTTATAGGACGTGAGACTGTAGACCCCACTAGAGACAAACAGAGCATTAGATACAGGCAGTTAGTGGGAGATACAGAATGTGCTTTTAAAGGAGATGTTACTCTAAAATAAAAGTTGAATCATTTTAAAACAATTTTTAAATAGAATTTCAACTGAAAGCTGAATTTGTCTACCCCTTGTTGTATGGGTTGTTCCAACTCTACACCCCATGTATCAGAATTTTGTTCTCCAACAGCCAAGATTACAGCTCCCACAATGTGGCTTCACAAGTCTGTCAGTCAACTAGCTTCAGTAGTCAGAACCAGCAGTACAGAGAATAACTGCTTTCAATAGCAATTACAAAAATATTTTGTGCACTGAAAATTATGACCTTGAAAATTCCCATGATCGGTTAATGCAGAAACATTAGGGCATGCTGGCAGCAATCAATATCTTGATATCAGCGGTCTGTCCTTGGTTTGTTTAATTTGTTTATTAATGACCTGGAGGTAGCCTTTGTAATAACGGTCTCTATTTTTGCTGGTGATATTAAAACAATGGAGTACCCAGTCCCTGTAACTCTCTAGACTTGGGGTCCCTAACCCTTTTTTTTTTTTAATCAGTGAGCCATGTTGCTCGTGAGACAATGGTTGGGGATCACTGCTCTAGACAATGTAAGTAAGTGGCTAATGTCCTCTCATAAAAAGGGTAATTTACTTGAGGTCTGAAAACATAATTTTGCATCTCTATAGACTAATGGCAAGGTCTTGCCTTAAGTATGAAATGCAGTTTTAGGCAGTGGTTAAAGGGATACTGGGGAAAAAAGGTTTTTTTTTCCCTCCCAAAATGTATCAGTAAATAATGCTTCTCCAGCAGACTTATTCTGCACTAAAAGCCAAAAAAAGAAGCTTTTCTGACATGGGGCAATACATAGTGAGTTTACCAGCTGTCCCCAGTCATGTGACTTGTGCTGATAAACTTCAGTCACTCTTTACTGCAAGTTGGAGTGATATCACTTCCTCCTGCCAGCCTAACAACAGAACAGTGGGAAAGTAACCAGATAACAGCTCCCTAACACAAGATAACAGTTGCCTGGTAGATCCAAGTACAACACTCAATACTAAAATCCAGGTCCCACTGAGACACATTCAGTTACATTGAGTAGGAGACCCAACGGCCTTCTATAGTGCTGGCTCTTTCTGAAAGCACATGACCAGGCAAAATGACCTGAGATGGCTGCCTACACACCAATATTATAACAAAAATATACACTTGCTGGTTCAGGAATGAAATCTATTGCAGAGCAGGGGTCCCAAACCTTTTTTGCTCATGAGCCACATTTAAATTAAAAAAAAAGAGTTTGAGAGCAACACAAGCATGAAAAAGTCCATGTGGATGTCAAATAAGAGTTCTGATTGGCTTTTTGGTAACCCCTATATGGACTGGCAGCCTACAGGAGAGAATGTTTGGCAGGACATCTGGTTTTTATACAACCAAAACTTGCCTCTAAGCCAGTAATTCAAAAATAAGCACCTGCTTTGAGGCCAGTGGGAGCAACATCCAAGTGGTTGGAGAGCAACATGTTGCTTGCGAGCTACTGGTTGGGGATCACTGTTGTAGAGTGTATTATTTACGGTGTAAACAGTGTTATTTAGAAATAAACTACAATAACTACATCATAAAAATGAAAGTATCCCTTTAAGGCAGGGGTGTCCACAAGGTAGATCTGGATCTACCAGTAGACCTTTAGCTGGTGATCAATAGATATCAAGACACGGTCAAAAAACAGCTTGTTTATATCACCCCCCCCCTCCTATTTCATGATTTCAGTTCAGATAATTATGTTAAGTTTACATAAGAAATAGTTTTTTTTTTTTTTTTTAAATAAAGCATTATACATTCTCTCATAACTGAATATAATATGTAAGCAATACTTTCCATGGAACAGAGTGCGAACTATGATTTTATGGATGTAGATCATGATGGAACAACATCACTAAAAGTAGACCTCACATTAGCATGGACACTACTGCTTTGAACACTAAACCAATTCTAATGTATTTGTAGTAGTATTCATGTACATTAAAAATTACCTATAGGTCATACTGACTAGTTTTCGCCAACAGGTTTGATTTTATTCCTATACCTGTCATATCTCAACTGTCAGTTGGTATTTTTTAACAGATTACATAGCGGATCATACAGGTAACGTGAAAGCATTAGGCAGATACTTTTTTTAGTGATAAAATGAAGCTTTTGCCTCCCACTTGAACTGAAAGGATGTGAAAGTGTCTTTAAATCTACCCCTTTAACCCAGGCAAACAGTATGTGCATGGTTGTAAACCCTTAGACTTCAGTGATACTTTGCTATAGATGCACCCATTACAACCCGTTGCTGCATATTCACCTGAATAAGAAACACCTGACACCTATCCAGTGACTGCAATATATAGGTGCATAAAAAGTGTCCTTGGTTAAAGGAATGGTCTGAGTTTGTTAATCAAACTGGATATACAGGCCAAGATAACAAGGAATGACTTTTATTCTATTCTCACCATCCATTTTCTCCTTTTCTTTTTGAAGATGCTGAATCTGTTTGATGAGCTTCCTTCTCTTCTTCCCAGAGAGAGTAATGTTAGCTCTTGAGCTGGAACTAAAGGCAGGATAAACATATTAAGAAACTACACAAATAATACATCAGCTCAGTTATTACATGTGGGTTTGGTGGTGATGCAACAAGCAGGTAGGGCGGGAGGGGTTTGCTGAACACCAAACAAGCGGATTTCTCCCCAATGTGTCCACATTGAGGCGGGCGATATCAGGCTGCGCCGAACGCGGGCCCTAGGATAGAGTCCTGCAGCGGGTCAGGTACCCGCAAAACCCTGCTCTACCCTGTGGGCTGAAGTTCCAGTTGCGGGTATAGACGAGAGTCGGCTGTTAGGATGACAGCACTTCCTCTTTCTTGATGGACAGCAGGTTGCGGATAAGGTACTTGCGGGTCGGGTAGCGGGTTGAGGCAGGTAAGAGTGCGGGTCGTGGGTCCGGGTTTCAGATTGCAGGTACGGGTCGCAAAAAATGGTCCCGCGTAGGACTCTACCCTAGGACCCAATGATTGGATCATAATGTAGCCAATACGGGCGGTCAGATCGTGGGACCGCATCAACAAATAGCTGCGGCCCGCGATCCAACGGGATTTTTAAAGGGATACTGACACGTTCCTATAAAAAATAGGAACGTGTTGGTATCAGTGAAGAGAGGCTGCAAGCTAAATTTAAGCAGCTGAAAGTCTCCCAAAGCCGCCCCCAGTCCAGTGTAACTGAAACAACACAGAAAGATGATTTAATGGTGTCAGAGGGTCGCCATGAATAAGGTTCACTGGGCTGGGGGCAGCTTTCAGCTGCTTATATTTAGCATGCAGCCCCTCTTCACTGATACCAACAAGTTCCTATTTTTATAGGAACGTGTCAGTATCACTTTAACCCTGCCGATCGACATGGCCACATATCAATCGGGGAAGCCCATCATAAGGCCCTACCCACGGGCCAATAAGCTGCTTTTATTGGCCTGTGCATGGCAAGCTTTAGTGCACACACAAGGGGCAGGCTTATCAAGGGTCGAATAGTAAATTCAAATTTGTATTTTCCCTATTCGAATGCAAATTCAAATGTAGATTTATCACATCTCAACCATGGAAAAAGTCCTAATTCAAATATCCGCCACCTAAAACCTGCCAAGTTTATGTACAGAGTCAATGCCAGAGGTCCGTTCAGCCATTTGGAGATGTTAATAGCCTTCCTGACATTCAAGTTTGTTTTTTTTCAGAGAAAAAGTCAATTTGTATGAATCAAATACAATTCAAATTTTTGGGTCCGAACCATTCAATCAATTTTTATTACTTAACCTCTCAGTTGAATTGTGAATATATGAAAATAAAAAAAAATTCACATGATAAATGGGCCTCTAACTATAAATCCAGCTCTGAACATACAAGCGGGTTTCTAATGAAACATGGTTTGTATAAATGTCATGGGAAATGAGACTGTAACAACTGTGATGTCTGTAAAGCAAGTAAACTTATTGGCTCTATATACACAAATGGGTATAAATGAAGTATTTGAATATCAGTGACATTTATCACCTATAACCAGGATCTGTGGGTTCTGGCAAATGCCAGATGGGCTGCTTTAAGTTGCCATAGACAGTCATTAAATATTGGGCTGATAGGGGGCTGTTTGGGCTGCTGTGTGGCCTTTTTAGGCCTCTGTGTACCTGAAATGCCAGAGCCTATTTTGAATCTCGGTCTGGACCTGCCTTTAACCATCTACAAAGATTACTGTAGCAGCTGGGTCTGATCAGGTGACTCCTTAAAACCCAGGCTAGTCAGTCTCTCAACAGCATTAGCTTTAGATGAGAGAGTCTGGGATTTTTACATCAAGGATCCTATGTGCCTGTGCACACAGTCACCTGTTTGGAAAGTCTGTTACGCTTAATTTTTTGTTATAATTGATCTGAGACTGCGCCCTCTATTTTTTTTATTTTGCCAGCTGAAATAAAAGGCACTTTTTGCTGTCCTGACGCTTACTCTGTGGGAACCGGTCCTACTTACGTTATAAATTGAATACATGACTAAAGCTGGCGATAGACGCAAAGATCCAATCACTGAACGCAGGACTGGACTGAGAATTAAAATAGGCCCTGGCATTTCAGGTACACAAGAGGCCCATCAGCCCACACAGAGGCCCAAACAGCCCCCACCAGCCCACTAAACACTGACTTTCTATGGGACCTTATAGCAGCCACTCTGGCATTTGCCCTAACCCACAAATGGCCAGTCCGGGCCTGACTGAACGACTGATCACCATGGCAAGACAAATGTCAGGACACTCAAAGCAGCATCCTGAAAATCGTACATGCACTGAGAGTCCCAACATTTGTCTTGCCATGGCGATCAGTCGTTCAGTCGATCGGATAGGTCAGAAGATTTCTGTTGGCTAGTCATATCTCTGCATGTATTGCCAATCTGACAATTTTCAGTGGGAGACTGGCTCCAGCTTTGTCGGACATAAACTGTCATATGATTGCTGTTAGCGGCTGAAAATCGGCTGATCTGTTATTTTACTACTTATTTCAACTGAAGGTTAGTGGCAGGTCCGGAGATGGGGACGTCCAATCGTTTGAAAGATCGAATCTTTGAGTCTATGGCCAGCTTTATTCCTGTGCAGAAGATTATATAGTAGCATATCTGTCATTAGAAAACTGGGACTATTTTCAAAACGATACACGATTCCATGAATTGCATGGTACAGTACAACCACATGATTATTTGCTTACCTTCTCTTCCTGAGGTGATTGACTGTTATTAATTCTTTGTCTACCACCGCTCCAATGATTTTGTGCTTCTTGCGTTTTTCTCGACCCAGAACACGCCGGCGTTTGAAAAGATTCTTCTGTAAATCCTAAATAAAAGCATTTGTATATATTGCATGAACTTTTTACAGTAAAACTACCATTAGATTTCCCTCGAAAACTCTCTGTGCTGTATGGCACCAAAATGCTTGCCGTTTGCTTACCTGACCTCTTGAAAATTCATGGACACGTCTAATAAATGTTACAGGGGTGCGCTGAGAGAATTTAAGATAGATTCAAAATCATTGCAGCAATTCTAGCTGTATCCTAGAAGTGTTCCTAATTTTTTAAAAAGATTTTGTAAGCCTATACAGGTCTGGGATCCATTATCGGAAAATCTGTTATCCAGAAATCTCTGAATTATGGAAAGGCCTCTCAGACTCAATTGTATCCAAATAATCCACATTTTAAAAAATGATTTCCATTTTCTCTGTCTTAATAAAACAACATCCTTATTGAAAGCAAAACCTGCCTATTGGGTTTGATGTCTATGTGATTTTCTAATAAGGTATAAAGATCCAAAATACAGAAAGATCCGTTATCCAGAAAGCCCCAGGTACTGAGCATTCCGGATGACAGGTCCCATACCTGTACCACATAAAAGATCTCTGAAAATGGGTTAACTACACACAGAGTAAAAACTACCATTTAGCGTCTTAAACTGAAAAAGGAGATGGAAGAAAGAAATTAGTAGTTTAATGGGATCTAAGCAGAAATATTAAGATTACTGTGCTTTAGACAAGAACTCAATAATTACTGGGTATCTTACTTTCTTAGGACGATTGATCTTTCCTCCAGGAGCCATGCTGAAATCACATTGAACAGTAGAACATGTGACTGGCTTTCTGTTGTGTTCCAAGCCTCGCTTTGGCCTCTAGTTTTCTTATTGGTTGGGAAAGGAAGTGACCACTCTTGCCGCCCTCTTCTCTTGTTGGTAAGATCAGTGCCTGGTATATAAAGGACTGAATGACTCAACTCTTTCT
>CM044438.1:17964373-18007521 GCA_024363595.1 Xenopus borealis
TTTTTTTTTTTTTTTTTTATAATGCACTTATTACACCAGCCTTAATTTTCATCTTCTCAATAGTAGCAATGATCCAGGATAGGGGGAGTCACCATCTTAGAAAGTGTCTGGACACTCACATGCTCAGTAGGCTCTGAGCAGCAGTTGAGAAGCTAAGCTTAGGGGCTGTCACAAATGAGCAAGCAGAAAATAAGGTTGGCCTGTAATATAAGCTGATAATACAAGGCTGATTATTAAATTCTGATGCTGGTTGCACTGATTTCTGTTCTGCTGTGTAGTAATTATCTGTATTAATTAATCAGCCTTATATTGTGACACTTCTGTATTGTGAGTGGGTCCCTAAGCTCAGTAAGTGACAGCAGCACAGAGTATGTGAATCAGCAGAAAAGAAGATGGGGAGCTACTGGGGCATCTTTGGAGACACAGATCTTTACTGCTAAAGGGCTATAGTTGCCTTGGGCTGGTACAGAAGCCAAACACATAGGGGTAGATTTACTAAATACACATGAATAATTCAAAGTTCGATTGAATCTTTGAATAGGCAAATTGGACCATTGAATATTCTAATTCGAATATTCGAATAAAATTTGATTTGAATATTCAATGGTCGAATAACTTCCCCTTTAAATTTTTATTCAACCACCTACTTTGCTAGAATCAAGCTACCGAATTGGGAATCATTACTTTTTGATCGAATAAACAAAATTCGGTCAATCAAATTTTTTTTGATTGATTGAATTGTGGTAAAATTCTCCGAATTCGATAGTCGAATTTAAAGGATTTTACTTCCCATTTATTCATATGGTCGAATTTCGAATTTTTTTTAATTCGAAATTCGACCAATGATAAATCTACCCCTTAATGTACAACATTTCTAGCCTACTTCTTTAGTTAAGTTGTAGTTCTCCTTTAAACGCACCACTACTAAATACTGTTAATTGGGTAAAGATCAGTTATACCAGTAATTATGGTTGTTTTATATGGTAAAACCAGATGTTTGTTGATGAATAGTATTAAAAGTATTTTTTCCTGGCTGTGAGTTGTCTCCTGTTTCCAATGTCTGTTTTTGTAGTATAGAATGATACTGATATTCTGATTGTAGTTGTGAATGGCATTAATAAATTTTCAGTACGTTATAATATAGTTGTGTGCCTTCATTACAGGCTTATAGGTGCCTCTTTTTTGGGTTTGGCAATTTACACCCATGATGCTTTGCTTCCGTCGTTTGTTTATCACTTCTATGCGTCAGTATTCATCACGAAAGCAAGGGACTGATACAGGCAGATGGGGAGGTTGGTACATATTTTTTTTTTTTAACGTATTGTACAATTCAGTAATATGTGTATATAAACTAAGGCTCTTTTTCTTGTCAATATCGCAAAAATGCATTAACTGGCACTACATTGAATTACATATTCTGTCAGTAAAGAGCTCCTCTTTATATGTTTTTGTTCAACTATATGAATATGTAAAATTGTTCTAAATCTACAAAATGAGCTGCAGTAGTGATTTATCATATGCATGTGTCCTAAACCTCTTAAGTGCCAGCAGAATGTTGCATTCCATTTGCACTCAGTGCCAGACGTTTTTGAAACATTTTGTGCGCTCTCATTTTAGGGGCATTTTCTGAGGGGAACCTTTAGTTTACCTAGGAAAACTATACATAGTTTTTTTTTTTGAGAACCTGAGCTTTCTACATCTGAGTTTTCATGTATTTCCACTTCTGGAAAAAGATTTATTGTGCTAAATACCAAAAAAAAAAATTATAATTTGCTATTTTTCATAATACATGAATTTATACCATAAAAATATTTAATTTTACTCATGAAAATCTAACTGATTTGGAAAGCCTCATGTCTCTCAAACGTGCCAATACCAGATATGTATAGTTTTAAGGAGATTTTTGACTTCTGCACAGCAAAAATACCTGGCAGTGTATTACTGAATTTTGAACGTACGAAGGCAGAACTCGGCATACTTCCAAGGCCAAAAAATCCTGAAACAGTAGGTTTACCCCAGAAAATCATATATTTTTGTAAACATTCTGCGGATTCCAAAATGGGTAACTGTCTCTCTAATGAATTACCGAACATCAAAGCTTGTCTGAATGTAGCATTTATTTTTTTAAAAATCCATTAAAATTCAGAAAATCACTAATAAGGTTTTATTTTCTGGTCAGCATCTCCCATACTGTATTAGGTACCAAGAAAAAGCACCCTAAATATATGTTTATCCCCCAAAAACATATATTTTTTAGAAAGTACACATTCTTCCGAATCTAAAATGAGTACTTACGCCTTTCTGCTCCAAACTACTAAGTTGCAAGGCTTTCCCGAAATTGTTGGTTATGGTGAAACACCTCAAAATTTCCTCAAAGCTTCAACTTTCCAGCATGATACCACCCATGTATCGTTACGTACCAAGAAAAAGCACCATAAATATGATTGTCAGGGGTCCTCCAAACAGTGTGATGCCCATTGTACATAGGTTTACCAAAGTATCTGGCATTTAGAGGCCCCAAAACTAGTACAGACACATTTCATGGCATAATGTTCTACTACCAAAAAGATATACTGTCTGATTATTGTGTGGTAAAAGTGGCAAACAAGTAAATTGTCCCAAGAAAACATCATATTTTCAGAAAATACACAATCTGCCAAATCTAAAATGGGTAAATGTATCTTTGTATGGCAAAGCACCAAGCAGCAACGCTACCCTAAACTTTAGTTTTTAGTAATTTCTGAAAATCATCACAAAGCTTGCATTTTACCCCATTATATATCCCACAATTTGTAACTTATCAGCATAAAGCATCCTATATATGAACACCAGGGGTCTACTGAATAGTTTGATGCCTGATATGCAAAAATTTACAAAAATATTTATTAAATAGAGACCTCCAAATCTAAATAGTACATATGAATTTTCACATGACACTATGGCTGCTACAATAAAAGCACCCGGTATGGGTATTATGCACCATAAAACCCTCTAACACAACTTTCTGACAAATCTAAAATCCATTCCCTAAACCCGAAAGTGCAGCAGAACATAGAATCCACGTTCTGTGGCACTTCAGTACTTTTATCCACAGAACATAGATTATACGTTCTGTGGAATTTAAAGTGTTAAAAATTAAAATTTTGACTTCAATACTAGAAAACTGTCACAAAAAATAAAATAGGAAGTAAGTGGAAAATAGTCTTTATTAACAATCGGAAAAAGTGTTGTAAATAGGGTTGCCACCTTTTGGCCCTGTTGGGGCCCTGCAATGGGGGCGGGGTTGTGATGCTGCGTTGAGTGGGTCTTGATATCAGTGGCGGGGCTATGATGTGGCAATCAGATTGGCTGCTTGGTGCATCAATCATAGGATTTCCAGTCCAGTTTTCCTCATTTGTAAAAAACACGGGCTGTCCGGGTCAACAGGTGGACAGGTGGCAGCCCTATTTGGAAAGTTAACAAACCCTTAATCCACCACAGACAGACAAAATCCACTGTCCTTCACTGGCCCTCTTTCCTGCTCCCTCCCTACAGACTCTTATTACAAGGAAAATTGTCCCTGTTTGTAAAGCTGACCTAAAGATGCAGCACACCACAGCTGAATTCACAGGTGCCATCTTCTGTAGTTTATTTTCCAGCTTTTATTCGGATCAGGTTGTCGACAGGTGCTCAACTAATATTAACTTGAGTGTTGTCTTCAACTGAGCATGCACCCAGTCTCAATGTCAGCAGACTTATCTGAAGAAAAACTGAAGATACAGAGGATGGTTCTTGTGAACTGTGCTCCGGTGCTCTCCTTCTACAGGTTTGGTTTGCAACCATGGACACTTAACCTTGTAACCAGGGCCAGAACAAAGGGTAGGCAGAAAAGGCAGCTGCTTAGGGCACAACTATTGGGTGGTGCTGGGCAGCTTCCTCTTCTGCCTACCCCTAGACCAGACTCACCTGGCATTCAATGTGAGCATGTAATGGGGGTAAGCTGGCCGGCTGTGTTGCCTAGGGTGCTCAGCCAGCCTGGCCCACCTCTGCTTGTAATAAACTGCAGGAAAGGGGGGGGATTTCTGTGGGGAGGGAGGGGTTTAGTTCTTCTTTAAAGTGAAATACAATTAATAAATTCACCTGCACACGAATCAAGTGCAAGTAGGGTAAAACCCCTTGCAAGTTTAATTTGGGCTTCCTTGTGACTGCATCTAACTTGTACGACATTTCTGTAATGTAACTGATTTCATCCAATGAAAGAGCTACCAATGAAAAACAAGCAAGTCTGAGTGAAAATGCCCATAATCACATTTACAAATACAAATGCTCTATTTGTTGATATTTTGACATATTTATCTCCCTCCCTTCTAGGTAGGACAAGCGGCCAATCAAAAAATTAACTAAACCCCGCCTGTAAATAGCAGTGAACACCCCCTCCTCACAATATATATATATTGTAAGGTACACTGGGGCAGGGTCTGATGTGAATGATATGTGATGATGATGTAGGAATATCTTGGAGCTAAATAAATAATAATAATTCAAATACATTAAAGGGAATGTAAAGTCAAAAAATAATATTACAAATACCTCTTCTCCACCTTAAAAGAAGCATCTTTGCAATATACTTTATTTAGAAATTCAGTGCCGCTATTATAAAATAAGCATTCTTCTCCCTACGTTCATATCCTCTGCCTCTCAAAGTTCCACACTGAAACTGGACATGGCCAGAGCAGTGTGAAATGATTAGATACTCTGCATTCCAAAGGTTAGGGAAGCAGAGCAGGGCTATTGTGTATGTGTTCATTTTTCTTTGAGGCTAACTTCAATCAGAAAGAATCCCTTGAGCTGCTTCCCTGCCCTTCCACTCAATCCGAAAATCCTACACGTTCAAATCTATCCGAGTCTATCCCTCTGGGCCTGCAGCCTCAGGGGCCCTCCATACCATCCCCCGGGCCCCCCCAGCTGCAAAGTCCTAGCTGCACTCCCCCACCCCTGGAGCACACACACAAACTTACCTCTTCTAGCCAGCGGGAAGGCATTTAGGGTAGATAAGTCGCCCGAAGAAGCGGCAACTAATCTCCCCCAGTATCCTTGTGTGCCACCAGCCATAAAAAGATACTGACACCTGAAATTAAACTCTTTTTTACATCTATTATAATAACTGGCTTTGAAAGCTACTTCTAACTTTGCCATAAAGTATTTGCATGATGCTTTTACATTACCTGTCTGATCCCCCATGTTCCTGTATGAGGGGGCTGCCATATTTGTGCAGCATCTGTTATCATTAGAAACTGTAACAGACTGAGATGGGACAGTCAGGTTGGCAAAGTAAGAGTGTCAGAGAGTCAGGCTCAGGCCCGGACTGGCAATCTGTGGGTTAGGGCAAATGCCAGATGGGCTGCTATAAGGTGCCATAGAAAGTCAGTATTTAGTGGGCTGGTGGGGGCTGTTTGGGCCTCTTTGTGGGCTGATTGGGCCTCTGTTTACCTGAAATGCCAGGGCCTATTTTGATTCTCAGTCCAGTCCTGGTCAGGCTTAGACATTTCAGCTAACAATTATATACAAAAACAACCCTTTCAGCAAAAAATTATCAACGTGACCTATAGGTAACAATTAAAGTACATTTATATGTTAAAATACATTTTTTTGTGTCAGTATCACAGAACTATAGACAGCTGCAAAGTCCTAGCTGCACTCCCTCCCCCCCGAGCACTCACCTGAGCTTACCTATTCAGTGCGTCAGCGCAACCTGGTTTAGTGAGGGAGTGCATGGAGGAGTTCAGGGAGTGGATCTGGGCTGGGGCCCACCGGGTTTTTTCCTGGTGTCCCGCCAGCCCAGTCCGACCCTGAGAGCAAAAGTCTATCTGCTGTCCTAAATATTCTTGGAACTGTGGCTGATATAGTGTTCTCATATGTACAAAGTCTTGCATCAAAGGAAACGCTGACCACATGTTGCACTGTGAGTGTATTCAATCCCCCCTCCATATATAAATTGTTATAAGCAGCCAGAAAACATGGCAGATGCCCTTGATATTATGGGGATGCAACCTGAGATGAAGGGTATTCTTTATTCGTTTTACCAAATGAGATACTGTATCAAATGTTCACACACTACAGTCATGTGACAGCGTGTACTCTTTTTGCTTGCAATTTGTATTTAACCCCTATAAAATGTTGTTATTCTGAACAAGGAAATATTTTCTAGGTAAATACTAATCTATGTTTTTACTTTTTCCCCTTAGAAAGTCTTCGGAACAATATGGGTGCTTCTGTAACCTGGGATTCTATTTACAACTGCTATTCTCCTAATGAGTCATTACATTTTGACTGGTTCTTTGGTTATAATCATATGAAAAGTTTTCTGCTTTCACTTATATGTGAGTTGGCCCCACAGAAGAACACAGGACCTCCGTTACATCTGATTGACCTTGGCTGTGGAACATCAGATGTCGGATTGGGCATTTTCCGTGATTCACCTGTTCCCGTGTTGGTGTCCTGTATTGATCGCTCCGCTCCTGCAATCGTAGCAATGAACAATATACTTACAAAGGGACCCTCTATAATACCTAGACACCCTGACTCTTGTCTGCGGTTTATTGAAGGGGATGCTACAGATTTGCATGGTTTTCCATCAGCAAGTGTGTCATTAGTTTTGGATAAAGGCACCTCAGACTCTCTGCTGCGGTCAAGTAGGATGGAGGCACATAGGTTGGTGAAAGAAGCTCTAAGAGTTCTCTGCCCTAAAGGTAAACTGGTGCAACTGACAGATGAAGACCCTGATGCTAGGCTACACTTCTTAGAAGAAGCAGGTGCTGGACCAGAAGTAACATTTCATAATTTAGGAGACAATGATGACATTTCTTACTATGCTTACATTGTGACTCCATCTCCATGTTCTGAATGACAAGAAACTCTACTGAGGACAGAGTGCATTTCTTTACATTTCTAAGTAATAGTTCATTTCACAGCTCCTTCATAAATATTAAAAATAAACAATAAAAATATGAAAACTGAATACAAATATTTTGAATTCTAAATTCATGACTTAATTATTGACCAAATTGAGTATTAGACCAAATACTAATGATTGTCCATGTTGCTGTTAATGTGCACACTGCAGAACATCAATTAAATCTGTGTCAGTACAGGATATTACAATATGTTGTATTTATAATTATTCTATGGGCTTTTCAGCTCAGCAAACTTAGGGAAACCCCATGCAGGGTTTTGGGATGAATGGACAGGCTTTTATAATGAAGAAAAATTTTGGCAGCTTTTCGGTGTAATATTATGTAAATAGATTTAGGAATTAGATTTAAGCTTAAGCTGAAGGCACATAAGTGGTTACTATGCTGTTCTCCACCTGCCCTGCTCCCACCGCACAGGACTGGACTGGGATTCAAAATAGGCCCTGCCATTACTGCTATAAAGAGGCCCAAACAGCCCCCACCAGCCCACTTAATAGTCACTTTCAATGGCAACTTACAGCAGCCCATCGGGCATTTGCCAGAACCCACAAATGGCCAGTCCGGGCCTGCCACCGCACCTCGCTCCGCTCACACCTGACCCAATCCCTCCCTCCCCACACACCCGACCCACTCCTGACCTGCTCCCCCATACCCGACCCACTCTGCTCCCACAGCCCCACTGCTCACTTCCATTGCCTCGCAGCTCCGTGTTTGCTGGCACTGTGGACTGGGATAAATATGCCCCCGAGTCTCCAGTTCAGATGCGACCAGGAATATGAATTGGACTGAATAGAATGATAAGTAATAAAAAGTGGCAATAACAATACATGTGTAGCCTTACAGAGCATTTGTTTTTAGATGGTGTCAGTGACCCCCATTTGAAAGCTGCAGAACAAAATTGCAAATCATTTAAAAACTATGAAAAATAAATAATGAAGACCAATTGAAAAGTTTCTTAGAAATGGCCCTTCTACAATATACTAAAAGTTAACTTGAAGGTGAACCACCCCTTTAAAGGCTTATTCTACCATGTCATGGGATGGAAGGGAAGAATCATCATTAAAAAATTTTAGAGCTGTCATCTGAAAGGTTCTACACATCTTTTGTACACCATGGTTGCCTTCAGACAGGGTTGGAATGGGCTGGTGGGAAACTGGGAAAAAACCTGATGGGCCAGCCCAGACCCGTTCCGCCTAATCTGCCAAGCCCCAAAATAAACGCACCGGCGTTCGTTCATAAGTGTGGGGGCCCCCCAGAAGGCTGGAGCCCAGTGGGCTTCCTGTGCTCCAGTCCGAATCTGCTTTCAGAACACTATGGAAAGTCTTTCTGTTCGGCTTTAAAGTGTAAAGGTGGCCATAGACGCACAGATAATATCGTACTAAGCAAATTTTCGTACAATATTCATTGTGTGTGTTGGTGGGAAAGGAGCCGATGAAGACCTGGAAGGGTTGGGTGGAAAATTTTGATCATCGGCCACTGTTTAGTGCTGAATCGTCAGATAAAGGTAGAATTCTATTTTTTCTACCTGTTTATCTGATGATTGAGCTCTACACGTGTGTATTGAAACTACTGATCTTTCTTGGAAAAATCTTTTCCAAGAAAGATCTTAATTGTACCGTCTATGGCTGCCTTTAGTCTACTATCAGCCTTGCTAATGTCTTGCTTGGTTTCATACTGAAATAAAGAATGCTGTTATATGTTAATTCCATTGCAGATGGAAAGTAACAGTTTAGAAAGGCATAGATCTGGTTTCCTGAGTCACTCCTGGGAGTGACTAACTGATTACTAAAACTTACATTTAAGGAAAATAGTATCTTCATGGGATATAAAGGAGTAAGTGATATCCCAACGCATTTTAGACTCCCATCTTCCCAATATGGTTTTAACTAAAGCAGAAATGGACATTTAAAAGAAAACTATACCCCTCACACAGATGTAGGTCTCTATAAAAAATGTATTGTATAAAACAGCTCATATGTAAAACCCTGCTTCATGTAAATAAACAATTTTCATAATAATATACCTTTTTAGTAGTATGTCCCAAAGCAAATCACAGGCACACAGGAATAGCTGGCAGGTAAAACCTTGCTCGTTTATTATGAATGCAGCATGCAACGTTTTCATTATTTGAGAACTCAAAAATCCCTTATTTTTTACTGGAAAGTTCCTCTTTTCTCTGCACTGAACAGCCAGAAAAAGAAACAAAGTTTCTAACTTAAAGGGGTGGTTCACCTTCAAGTTAACTTTTAGTATATTTTAGATGGGCCAATTCTAAGAAACTTTTCAATTGGTCTTCATTATTTGTTTTTCATAGTTTTTTAATGATTTGCAATTTTCTTATGTTTCTTTGCAGCTTTCAAATGGGGGTCACTGACCCCATCTAAAAACAAATGCTCTGTAAGGCTACAAATGTATTGTTATTGTCACTTTTTATTACTTATCATTCTATTCAGTCCCTCTCCTATTCATATTCCTGTCTCGTATTCAAATCAATGCAGGGTTGCTAGGGTAATTTGTACCCTAGAAACCAAATTGCTGACACTGCAAAATAGAAAGCTGCTGAATAAAAAGTTAAATAATTATAAAACCACAAACAATAAAAAATGAAAACCAACTGCAAATTGTCTCAGCATGTCACTCTCTACATTATACTAAATGTTAACTCAAAGCTGAATAACCCCTAATTATAAAAATAATTGTAATTATAAAAATAAGTAATTGTAACAGTTTAGATAAGGAGAAATATTTTCAAACCTGCCAGATTTTGTAAAATGAACATGGTAATTAGGGGATGGGGCCACAAAAATGGGCATGGTCAAAAATTTAGCCACACTACCAGAAAAAAACTATTTTTGTCCCTCTTTTTACTTCCAAAATGTTGGGAGGTATGCAATTACAATAAGCGGCAGAGCTATCCAAGTGTTATTAAATTAGAGCTCACCACAGAAAAAATGCAAACTTTCACCCATTGATAAATACATCTCCAAATATCATATAGGAATGAATAGAGAGCGGAGGAGTTATCTTGTGGTGAGCTCTAATTTCACTGCTTCAAAAAACTGCCTTTCAAAGGGATACTGTCATGGGAAAACATGTTTTTTTTCCAAAACTCATCAGTTAATAGTGCTACTCCAGCAGACTTCTGCACTGAAATCAATTTCTCAAAAGAGCAAACAGATTTTTTTATATTCAGTTTTGAAATATGACATGGGGCCAGACATTTTGTAAATTTCCCATCTGCCCCATGTCATGTGACTTGTGCCAGCACTTTAGGAGGGAGCTGCTTTCTGGCAGGCTGTTGTTTTTCCTTCTCAATGTAACTGAATGGAATGCAGTGGGACATGGGTTTTTGCTGTTGAGTGGCAGGGCTGTTCTTAGATCTACCAGGCAGCTGTTATCTTCTTTTAAGGAGCCGTTATCTGGTTACCTTCCCATTGTTCTGTTGTAAGGCTGCTGTGGAGGAAAAAGGGAGGCGGTGATATTACACCAACTTGCAGTACAGCAGTAAAGAAGGATTGAAGTTTATCAGAGCACAATATGGCTAGCCCCATGTCAGATTTCAAAATGAAATATAAAAAAATAATTTTGCTCTTTTGAGAAATGGATTTAAATGCAGAATTCTGCTGGAGCAGCACTATTAACTGATGCATTTTGAAACAAATATTTTTTCCCATGACAGTATCCCTTTAATGAATGTGCTTGCTTGAAGAAAATTACATTGTGAAAAGTGGGGGAGGGTCAGTGGCTGCACCAGACAGAGGATTGTGCAGGGAGAGGGGATGGTGGAGGAGGAGTGCCCAGGGAAGCACAAGTTAGACTGGAACAAAGCAGTGCTCAAAATCTGTCTCGCGAGATGACTCAGCGAGACATCACACACCGGCAACAGCAGAATGCACGAACTGGAGTGAGCAGTGCATTACAGGCAATGTGGGAAATTTAAACAATAAATTGAGGTATGTTAGTGCATTTTTACAATATATGGTATATGATGAACACTTTTAGGCAGATATGTGCAGAATGGGAACAAACACACAGGGAGGAACGTGGGAGGAGTTTTCCCAGATGCTACTGCAGAGTTTTGCCTGTCAGTCATTGCTATGACCACTTCCTGTGGAAGAATGAAAGGACACTCCTATTCCTCATTTCAGCAAAGACACTGAAGAAAATATTATGAGTGGTAAAATTCTCTCAAAACGTTTTTTTCTTTTGAATCATTGCATATTGGAAGGGAGAATAATAATGAGTCTTGTATAAAATGTCTTGTTTCAGTATAGGAGTCCTACTAATCCTGTTTGGTGGTGCTGCAATTTTGTGTAGTGTATTTTTTCCATTTAGACTGCTACTTAGAGTCACAACGCCGTTAATAAGTAATAAAACCCTGCTGGCATGTGTATATGTGCATATTTAGAAATCATTACATCCATTAGCTCTCTCTCTCTCTCGTCACTGTAAAAATCCCGATTCACAGGACTTAATTAAAAAAAAGGTACTGTATTTGAGAACAAGAATTTGGGTATATACACCGCCTTTGTCAAAGTGCCAATCACTGCATTTAAGGGATTTGCTTATTTCAGGCTCATTGCTGAATTTTGGTTTAAACACTGCATTTAAGGGATTTGCTTATTTCAGGCTCATTGCTGAATTTTGGTTTAAACACTGCATTTAAGGAATTTTTGTTGCTGCACACTAGCACTTGGACAAAGCCTGGGTATCTAGCAGAATGTTTGTTCTCAAATAAGTCACCTTTTTTTTTATTCCAAAATAGAGTGTGGATTTCTACATGGGTTTTAGTATAAATATATGCATAAATACATATTTTATAATCTCATTACTTCCTCTGTGAAGTGCTAAAAATGCCCTTTTGTTTTTTTTTTCTTAGAGATGGCCGAGTGTTCTGCGCTGGAGAGTCTAATTGAAATGGGATTTTCACCCAGTAGAGCGTAAATATGTCACATTTTAATCCTACATCATTCACTACATAATTATAGTGGGCCTTGTTATGTTTTCAATGGCTATGGATCATGTTTCTGCATTTTGTTACAAATATAAATATGGGGTCTATTTTCTGGAATGCTTGGGTACTGGGGTTTTCCAGATAATGATAGTCTGGATTGAATCGCTAAATAGGTTTTGCCACTAATATGGCTCATGCAGCTACGTTATAATAAGTACAAAGTATTGTCTTAATATTACAGTAAATTTAAAAATTAAATGATTTTCTGGTCTTGTCATAATTCTGAGCTGTCTACATAACAGGTTTCTTCTTTTTTGATCAACTTAGCACTTTACACTTTAGACTATCACACCTAAATATTCTTTGCATAAGCTGTTGCTCTGTTGTGTAAGTTTGACATTATTTTATGCTCATTTTCTTACAGGGAGAAGGCATTGTCTGCTACTGGCAATCAGGGAATAGAACCAGCTATGGACTGGTGGGTACATTACTCTGTCGTTTATAATATGCAGTTTTGCCACCACTGTCCATTCACATGTAATTTTTATGTTCAGGCTAGTAGAACATGAAGATGACCCTGATATTGATGAACCAAGTGTGGTTGTTCCTGAAGACAGTGGTGCTGATACAACTGATACACAAGGCATGGACACCAGTGCAGGTTAGAGGATGTTTTTTTTTTTTTAGTTATCCTATTAAATACCAACAGTTACATATTTACGTTGGGTTGAAAAAAGACATAAGTCCATCAAGTTCATCCCCTTTAAATGAAGCCCAGCGTCCACACATGCACACTGACCCTCCATACTCTCACATAAACTGCATATACCAATATCTATACGAATTGTAATTTTAAGTATCATAATAGCCGAGTCCAATACTTGTCCAAGAAATTATCCAAGCCACTCTTAGAAGCATTAACAGAATCAGCCATAACAACCACTTCTGGCAGTGCATTCTATAGCCTCACTGTCCTCACTGTGAAGAAACACCTACGCTGCTTTAAAGGAACAGTAACACCAAAAAATTTAAGTGTTTTAAAGTAAAGAAAATATCATGTTGTGTTGCCCTGCACTGCTAAAACTGATCTGTTTGCTTCAAAAACACTGCTATAGTTCATATAAAGAAGCTGCTAAGTAGCAATGGCGGAAATTGAAAAACGGCTATATGGCACAGGTTGAGTAATGGATAACAAATAACATTATGTTCTACAGAGCTTATCAGCTGTCTGCTCTGTAACTTGAGCCTTTGACTAGTTGGCCCCATGGCCACACAACAGCTTATTTATATAAACAATAGTAGTGCTTCTGAAGCAAACACTGCAGTTTTACCAGTGCAGGGCAACACTGCATCATATTTTTATTACTTTAAAACAATTAAATTTTTTGATGTTACTGGTCCTTTAAATGAGTTATTTCCCACTAGTCTTAAGGGTTGGCCTCTTGTGCAGTGATTCTCTTTATGGGTAAAAAGGTCCCCTGCTATTTGTCTATAATGTCCTCTTCATAATCATATCCCCTCACAAGCGTCTTTATTCCAGAGAAAACAACCCCAACCTTGACAGTCTACCATCATTATTTAAGTCTTTCATCCCCCTAACCAGTTTAGTTGCACATCTCTGCACCCTCTCCAGCTCATTTAAAGCCCTCTTAAAGACTAGAGTCCAAAACTGCGCTGCAATCTCCAGATAAGGCCTTACCAGAGACTTAAAAAGATTTATAATTATGTTTTCATGTGTTTTTTCCCTTTTTTATGCAAGACAGAACTTTATTTGCCTCAGTGGCCACAGAATGACACTGCCTTGAACTAGACAACTTGTTATCTACAAAAATCCCCTAGATCCTTCTGAGGAAACTCCCAACAAACTGCCATTTAGTGTATAACTTGCATTTATATTCTTTTTGCATTTACAGGTATCAACACTGAACCTAATTGTCCTGCCCAGTTTTCCAATTTAGTCAAATCACTCTGCAAAGTGGCATCATCCTGCATTGAACTTACAGTTCTGCACAATTTAGTATCATCAACAAAAATACAAAACATTACTTTCAATGCCCACCACCAGGTCATTAATAAACAAGTTGAAAAGCAAAGGACCAAAGACAGGTCCCTGCTCTACCCACACACTTTGTTTAATTTCACCTAACTTTGTAATCATACTTTAAAGGGGTTCTTCACCTTTGTGTCAACTTTCAATGTAGAGATACAATTTGGTTTTCATTTTTTTTAAAAATTATATTCAGTTTTTGGGTTATTTAGCTTTCTATTCAGATTCTCTCAAGTTTGCAATTTCAGCAATCTGGTAGGGAACAAATTGCGCCAGCAACCATGCTTGAATAAGAGACTGGGATATCAAATAGGAGAGGGCCTAAATCAAAATACGAGTAATAAAAAGTAGCAATAACAGTACATTTGTAGCTTTACAGAGCATTTGTTTTTAGATGGGGGTCAGTGATCCCTATTTGAAAGCTGGAAAGAGTAAGAAGAAGCTAAATAAGTCAAAACCTATACAAAAATTATTCTTATTGAAAATGTACCATATTGAAGTTAATTTAAAAGTGAGCCACCCCTTTAAAACTGTTACTCTCTTTGTTAATAAAAGGCATTACTTTTGCCAAGGTGTAGTAATGCATAACAGACAATAAGATGTTTGCGTCTAATGAGGTGACCAGTAAATGGATAGAGGGATGGACACTTAAAAAAGCAAAATGTAGAAACTCTCAACAAGTAGAAAATGTGGTCCAGTGCACTACCCCCAAACCCTCAGCATAGGGAGTGGTGAACCATGGATGAGGACAACTGCTCTATTAATAACATTCATTTTAGGTAAACCTCTGTTTAAGCTCTGTAAATGACTAATTATTATTCAGTGACATGCTACATTTTTCTTAATATCTAAAGAAAGGCTTCCCCTGACCGAAGAGGAGAAAGAGAAACAGATAAAGAGGTAAAGAGGGCTGGGGTTAATAAGAAATGTTTATGCTTCCTATAAGTTTAAGTATGTTAAGTTAAACCAACTCATGGGGAAAATAAAGTATCGTGGGTATGTTACTTCTGTGATTGCTTATCTACAGGATGATGGAACTCGTTGCCCAAAAGCAGAAAGAGCGAGAAGAACGAGATAAGAGGGAAAGGATTGAACAGGAAAAGCAGCGACGAAAGCAAGGTCAAGAACTGTCCGCAGTCAAGCAGAAAATACAAGAACAAGAGATGCAAAAAGCAGCTGAAGACAGAAGAAGAGAAAAACAAGAAGAGAAGTTGGCAAGGTGAGGCAAATGGCAAACAAATTGTCCAGTTTGGAATAATTTTGCCAATCCATAGCCCAAGGACAATCTGGTTGAACAACTAGGTATCTGCATGTAACGCCATACCTGCAATCAGATATATTAATTCAGTTTGCTAAAATTTTCTATTGCTTAATGGCCAAATAAAGCAACCATTGAACATATGTTTTTGTTTTCATGGTTTTTAGATTTGCTGCTAGTTTACCTGGATCTTTTTACATAATGATTTTGAGGAGGAAGAAGCATTTTGCAGCACCTCTAGGGGTCAATGAAATATTGGGTCAAGACTAAGCTCCTGCTAAGTAATTAGGCTGACATATCACAAGGCTGTGAGCTAGAGTGTTAACACAACAACATCATACAATAAGGTAGTGGAGTAGTATAGCATGATGGGCATTATACTGAAAAACATTTTTGGCATGTGGGTTACCAGCTGGACATTTTGTTTGAATATTCTTATGTTTATTATGGCCTGTCATTCCCATCCAAAATATCAACACTATGGCTGTCTGTTTGGGAACTGGGCATGTTTGAAAATTGTAATCTGCCAATGCACGATATTAGCCAGTTTATGATGCATTGCCAGATGAGGAGAGTGAAAAATGGGTAAAATTGAAAGACCGTCATATTATGTGTGACCCTATATGGGTCACATAGTCTACCAAATCGTCATTTGCATGGCTGCCTATATTCTCATAGGGCTATATAAATCTAACAACAAATGATTAAATAGGTTCTGCAAAGTCAGGAATCTGATTCATAAAAAAAAGACAAAAATGAGGGGAGTCATTAATACTGATGTATTGGTAGTCGATGCTCTTGCACAGAATGTCTCAAACATTATTTCTTACCTTAATTGTGTTTCTTTCAGGGAAAGAGTTCGGGAAAAAATTGCACGAGATAAAGCTGATCGAGCAAGAAAGGTAAGTTTTATAGGATATATAGTATATATATAGGATAGGATCTGTTCTCTGGAAACCCATTATCCAAAAATGTCCAAATATTAGGAAGGACATTGCCTAAAAACTCAATTTTAATCAAATATTTCACATTTTTTTAAATTTCCTTTTTCTCTATAATATCAATATAATACCTGATACTTGATAACGAGTAAATGTATACTTACCGTAATTTACTTTTCCCTTAGTCCTTAAGGCAGCAACCATGAGATTTATTCTTTGCATCCTGCTATGTAGGACAATGAAGAGAAAACGGTTAATTAACCCCATCCATAAATAGGCACTCCCCCTAGAGATCACCAGTGAATAATGAGTAACAGCGAAATTCTTTGGAGCGATTCACATAGATTTTTATGCATCTTCCCACATCAAGAAACTGAAGCTGATCATCCTTTTCTTGAACTCATTGGTTGACATAAGGCAGTATAATCTCTTTGTTAATATTGGATAAGGAGGCCACTTTAGGTCTGAAGAAAGGAAGAGGTTTCAAAACTACACAATCTTGAAGAAAAACCAAGTATGGTTCTTTGGATGACACGGCTTGTAATTCTCCAATACGTTTGGCTGACGTAATAGCCACTAGAAAGAGAGTTTTGAAGGATAAACGTTAGATTGAACATAATTGTTCTCTACTAGCTCATAAGGAGAATCACAAACCTCAAATCTATTATTGTGTGGAAAGTTCCATTTGATTTTGGTACCAAAAAAACCCTTGAGTAAGTGCCTTGAAAAAAACTGGGATGGAGGCACTGGCTTGAAAACCCTGGTGTGGAGGAATTCTGCTGTCTCCTTCTCTAAAGCTTCCTGTTTTACTGGTGAGGTAATGGTCGTCATGAGAATTCTTTGTCGAAGAAAACAAAGAAATTCAGCTTTTTAGCCTTCTTGTATCAACTTCAAGATACAAACATCTGAAATTCTTTCTTCCCATTCTTGATAAAATACCTGCAATCTTCTGGTGTCAGAAGGATGTTTTCTTTTTCTGCACTGCAGACTTATTCTCCCCTCTGTATCTGTTGACTCTGTCTCTGAAGGGACGAAAGGAACTGACTTCTGTTTTCTTCCTATCCATCTGTAAGGAATCTCTTCTTGGTGAGGAGCATCTATTCAGAAAAAAAAATGTTTTTCTTTCTTCTATTTAAGTTCTTTTGAGACAAACGTTTACCTTTGGCTCCTGACAGTAACTCTAGAAGTTTGTCTAACTCTGACCCAAAGAGATGGCCTGGCTCAAAGGCCATAGCACAGAGACAATTCTTTGAAGTCACATCTGCTGGCCATGTTCTCAGTCATAGAGCCCGTCTGACCGCAGCCATAGCCTTAGGTGCCAATTTTATCCCTTCAATAGAAGCATCACACAGAAAATCCACTGCTGTAGAAATTTTAGAAAGTGATTCAAGTAATTCCTTTTAAGTACTTATGTCTTCATAGAACTGTTTTTGCCAAAATCTTGAGGAAAGGGCTACCCCCCAACTGCGGCCCGTCTGGCTGCAGTTGATAATGCCACAGCCTCAGCTGCTAATTTTATCCCTTCAATAGAAGCATCACACAGTAAATCCACTGCTGTAGAAATTTTAGAAAGTGATTCAAGGAATTCCTTTCTAAGTACTTTATTACTTATGTCTTCATAGAACAGTTTTAGCCAAAATCTTGAGGAAAGGGCTACCCCTGAGGCTGCTAAAGCTGGTTTACAAGAGGCTGCTGCCACTGTATAAGAGCGTTTAAGCAAACTTTCTACTTTTCGATCCATAGGGTCTTTTCAGACCAGACCCGTCTTCCACTGGAATAAGAATATTCTTTGATAGCCTTGCTACAGCGATATCCACTTTTGGCGGGGATTCCCACTTCTCCTCTTCATGTATAGGAAACCATAGCTTTTGTCTCTTTGTAATAGATGGAGCTTGGGATTTTTCCATTCTTTTTCCATAAAGGGGTAATCATCTGAAAAACAATAATTAGCAGACAGTGAATAACTTAATGCTCCCTAGGAACACACCCAGTACACTCCTTCCAGTCTCAGTAACTACCTTACAACTTGCTCAAGAGGCTGCAGCCTAGGCAGGGGAGACCGCTCACAAATGCAGACCTTATCTGAACTGTGCTGAAAACACCACTGCATACCTGTATAAGTAGCATCAACTTCTGCTCGGTACTCAACGCACTCTGTGATGTCTTCGTGCACACTTTGAAGCATGCACATCCTGACTCAGGCACACTTTGAGGCACATACGTTTTGACAAAGGGGGAATAGTCGCCTCCATGTTAGAGAAGGGCAACCATCGGCTGCACAAGATTTCTCAGGCAGGCAACTAACCAAAAAGGCCCTTCCACAGCCTCCAGATTTTCTACCCCTAGGGAAGTTCAATCCTATGGTCATCAAGTCTCCTGGAGACCTGGAACTTGACAGCCCTAGAAAAAAAGGAAAGAATAGAATTCATATCAGACAACAAATCCTCACTCTCCTACGCAGGTAGGACAAAAAAACACTGGTGATCTCTAGGGTGAGTGCCTATTTATGGGTGAGATTAATCAACCCTTTTCTCTTCATTAGATTTTTATGAGGAGCAAACTGTTATTGAATATTCAGTGATATCCAATCTCTAAATCTCATGCACATGAACACAAGTTATGAATCCAGTGCACAAATAAATTTACACTCAAAATAACTTTTTTTATGCACTTTGCCTTCAGGAAATTAATGTCAATTAGTAATTAGTCAATTAGTAATGTCAATTAGGAGGTTGGCAACGTGGTGCCTTTGACTTTTTTTTTCTTCAATCTTGATAGCTGCATCAGGATTACCATCTTTCCACAAATTATGTTTATGGTAGCAGCAAAAATCCTACAAGTATTTGCAAGTTCTGGGCTGGTACTTGCAGGCAGATCACCTTTGTGTGTTAACACAAAGAGGCTAGGCCCATATAGGTGACTAGGTTGCCTTAACATTGCCCATTCAATGTACCTAGCACTGGTAGGAAGAATAAGCTGGCCTTACACATGCCAACTAAATGAGTCATCTTAGAAGTATTCTAGTGGCTCTAAAACACTGTTGTACAGGATACTCTCTCCAATGATTTTTCAAGCTGTTGCACATATGTGAAACTATTTACTTTGTCTGATAATATCTCATCTTGTTTTTAATATTGAACCACAGTTTCATCTAATTTCTGTGTGACTCTACAGAAGTCACAGGATTACAGAACAATACAGTGGTCCTAATTAGTCAGGCCAACTCATTAATTTAGTGTGATAGATTTGTTTGGACCTATGCTACAAATGCAGATATCCACAAGGCCAAGTATGTGTTGTTTTGATCATTAAAATACACCAAAAACATATTACATTAAATTTAGTTATAAAATATATAGAGAGTAGCAGTGGGACAGTTTTGGGGAACTAGGTATGATTATATTTCGGCTAGAGGACATTATATACAAATATCAGGGGACCTTTTTACCCATAAAGAGGATCACCAGAGGCCACCCCTTCAGACTAGAAGAAAAGGACTTTCATTTGAAGCAGTGTAGGTGGTTCTTCACAGTGAGGACAGTGAGGTTGTGGAATTCACTGCCAGGTGATGTTGTGATGCTCATTCTGTTGATGCTTTTAAGAGGGGCTTGGATGATTTTTTTGGACAGACATAATATCAAAGGCTATGGTGATACTAAATTCTATAGTTAGTATAGATAATGGATATAATGGTATTTAATCCACACTAGTTCATTTTTCAGCATAGAGGAGCACCTGGGGTCCAATGCAAGTGATCACAATGGCTTACTTTTTTATTTGAATCTTTAAGTGCTTTGGGCAAAAAATATGCAAAAAGTGCTTCTTTGGGCTTGTCTTCATTTGCTGCTGGCTGGGGGTCACTTTTTCCTTCTCCATCAAGCCAAAAGGCATATACGGGGTTGTGAACACCAGTGGACCTCCAGAGGGGTCCTGACATTGAACATTCCTATGGAGTAGCCAGGTTTTAGCAGGCCACACATCTCTCCCCTAGATCTGATACAGAGGTCTATTGCACCACAGTACTCCAAAAGTGAGGAAAGTTGAGACCATAGGAGTAAAATTGTACATAAAATAAGTTATAAAATTGACTGTTCGGGGAGTCCTGGTATGTACATTATATACTGGGATGTACAGCCCCAGTCTATCAACTGGGTGAAATAGGAACTCTCCTTTAAAATTCATGGAGTGCTTATTTCTAATGTTTTCTTACTTGCTTTTTAGTTTGGGGGAGCAGGTTCAGAGCCAATCTCACCTCCAGCAGAGACCTATATTCCAGCTACCACTCCTTCCCCATCTTCTCCAGTACAAGAGCCCCCCACTAAGAAGGAATATGATCAATGCCGTATCCAGGTAACAGAGTGTTGAATATTGCACTTGTTTATTTATTATGTAATGACTAACTATGTAATGTGTTTTATTTCTGCAATTATTTTCCGATAAATTGATTCCATTAAAACAACTAGAAGTAGCAGTGTTGCTGTTCCATCATACCTCTTCATACCATTTGCAGTATTATGGCTACAAACATGATTATCACAGCATAATCAGAAAGATGGCTTGATTCCTATTAACTGTCAAGTGATCACAGATGCTGTGGGTGTGTCATTGCTGTTTTTTTTAGAAAGATCAGTAGTGTAACTACCAAGCAAACTGCAGGAGAGGCCGGGGGTACTGCAGAGTTTCGTTCATGGGGGGATCACGGTTGACCCATGACGAGCACAGAACCAAATTGGCTTCTACTTTATTTTCACATGGTTACAACCCAGATAAACATGTTAAATAAATGCTACCTGTGCCATTACATTTCGGAACTTCTGGAAATATGTGAAAGGCATACTATAAATATGACATTGCCCTTAGATTTTGTAAATTGCCCTTAGTAAATTTGTAAATTGAAAATATTTTGGCAAAATCCAAAATTAATGGATATGCAGTATTCCTATTAATAATTAGTTTTGCAATACTTATTCTGTCTGACAGCAGTTCAGAGTCAAGTTGGACCAGTGGGTAAAATATTACAATAACATTTTTACTGAAAAGAAGAGGTGTAACTATAGATGAAACTGACCCTGTAACTGCTGGGAAATCCATGAACTATAGGAGACCCAGTGAGACTTTAACTGATAAGCAGCAGCAGTTATATGTTTATGGGAAGTATACTTTTCTCAAAAATTTAGGCGACCAATAACCATTCAACTGCTGCATTTGTCTGCTGATTGTATATCAGGGGTGTCCAAACTTTTGGCTTCCCTGGGCCCACATTAGAAAAAGAAAAATTGTCTGGAGCCACACATGAGACATACAAACAATTTTGCTTTGTAAAAGTAAAGAAAATACACATAAAATAACTACAATACTAGTTGGATAACCAGATGGAGCTATACACTGGAATATGGGACACTATAGTAAATAGATGTATTATTATATTATTTTGACATTTCCTCAGGAACCAAGCATTTCAAACTGGGCCGCATTCATACCCATCCTGGGCCACAGGTTGGACACCCCTGTTGTATATAAACAGTTAGTATCTTATAAGATGTAGGTTTCCTTGTTCGAATACTTTGGCTTATTGACAATCATTTTCTTTCCCGAGTGGGTTTTTAAGAAAAATTCAAAAACTCAGCATCTAAAACCCTCTAAGTGTTTTATGTTTTGTTGGAGAAGAAAAAAAACAAGTGGAGAAAGCCAAAGTATTTGAATGAGAAGCACAATCAAGTGTTTAGCAACTTTCATTTTTACTAGCCAAATGCTTGAGCATTCTTAAATGGGGCCCTAAGGAGTGTTTGCACAAGTGCATCAGCAGTGGTGCAGCAATGGAGGGTGCTCAACCTGAACTCTGTTTGGGACTTTATAGAATATGTTTTTCATGGAACGAAGATCAGTTGGTCTGAAGTATGAGTTGGCCCCTCATTTACTGCCCTAAATAAACCAACTATAACTAAAGGTTAAATGAACATTTTTATAGATAAGTAACCTTGTTATGAATCAAAAATATATCAAACATTTGGAAAATCATAATAAGGGGAAGGTGCCAAAAGGCAGGTGTTTATGCCATGTATTTGTAAGTGTACATCCCCACCATGTGAGTTACAGCTATTTCTGTTTGTAATGAAAACATACTCAAGGCAGGCATTATGTACAGGGCTCCCTTTTGCCATATGCCTTTTACTGTATTTTTTAAATCTGCCACATACTTGCATTGCAGTATGGGTAGGCACAAGTGCTTAGTTTGTGGCACTCTAAGTGGTACTCCAGCACCTGCGCTTACCTATAGCTAATGAGTCTTTAGAAAATGTCTCTGTTTCCATGTATTCAGACTGACAAAAATCAAACTTACTATTGTTAAGGTAAAGCTTAACATTATTAAGCTTCCCGCATAGAGTAATTTAAATTGCATTGTATTAACCATTGCCAGCTTTCACAGCGATTCCACTTTCCAGAGTCTCTAATGCACAATGCCAAAGGTTCTAACTATCTCCTAGGTCCTTAGTATCCTGGATAATACATACTATAACTGTACTTTTTAAATTGACATTTAATTATGAAGTATTCTTAGGTGCGCCTGCTTGATGGATCTGCCTTATCTCAGACTTTCCGTGCTCAAGAGCAGCTAGCTGCTGTGCGTCTGTATGTGGAGCTTAACTGGCCTGGGGGACCTCCTGAGCCATTCAGTCTCCTCACAAGCTTCCCACGAAGAGTCTTCACAGAAGAGGACATGGAAAAGCCCTTGCAAGAACTGGGTTAGTATGAATATACTGTAAGCACAGATCTCCTTTATGCTGAAATCAGTAGAAAAAAAAATCATACAGTATAACAGAATTTAAACATGCATGAATAACCAATATAAACATGCAATTACTATGTTTCCACACATGTAATTAAGGCTGAGGGCATATGGAGCATTGGCTCTGATCTGAGCAGATCTGCTCCCTTCCCCATCTCTGCACTGAAAAGTGCACATGGAGTGCTGGCCCTGCTGCTCTCAGCCTTTATTTTTGCAGGCTGAGAGAAGAGGATACTTTTCCTTCCCCAGCTCTGTTTATTTGCATTAAAAAGTGTATCTTCCACTTGCTTGCAGGCACACAGAGTGAAACGGGAAGCCTCAAAATGCCTGCTTTTCATGATTTCGGGCCAAACTCTGCTCTGCTTTGTGTGCCTGTATAAGTGGAAACTGCAGTTTTCATTGTAGATAAACGGAGTTGGGGAAGCAGGGCCGGAATTAGGGGTATGCAGAAAAGGCAGTGGCCTATGGTGCAATGATAGAGCAACCTCTAAAACTGTCTTTTGCCTACCCCTTGTCCATTCAGTCTTACTCCCCTTCCTCCTGTCACTTTCCCCTCTGTAATTCTCCCCTTTCTCCTCTCACCCTCCCCTCTGATGTACTCCCTTCCCTCCTGTCACTCTCCCCTCCCTCCTGTAACCCACCCCTCCATTGCGCTCCCCTCCCTCCTCTCCACTTTGTTGCTCTCCCCTCCATTCTGTTACCCTCAGTCACTCTCCCCTATGTCACAGTCAGATGTGTGAATGCGCACAAAGGCGCAGGGGGGAGAGGTTTGGCTGGCTGGGTTGCTTAGGGTGTCCAGGTGGCTGGCCCTGTGGCCCAGGCTGAGAGCAGTGGAGCCAATGCTCTGTGTGCCCTCAGCTTTCTCTAGTCTCTGGCTGTCCTGTTGCTGTTTCATTACCTTGATACCTTTCTCTGCAGGTTTGGTGCCTACTGCAGTCCTGATTGTTGCCAGAAAATAAAACTGCACATAAATCTTAACCACCTGAACACATCAAGTGCAGTGTCTGCTCCCCAGAAGCCAAGAACAGCACAGACTGCAGGAGAGAACACGCGGACTGTCCTTCACTCACCTCCCTGAGGTGTATTGTTAGTGTGTGTGTGTATTCAGAGGGAGAAATAAACCAATGTGATGTAAACATCCACTCTACATGACACACTGTTATTCTGATGTAAAATGATGTGCTCTGCTAAAAGTTGACTACCTTCAATTAAACAATAATCAACTTTTACTGAGCCTTGTGCATACCTCCCAACTGTCCTGTTTTTTGTGGAACAGTCCCGATTTTGGTACAAAGGGATAAATGGTGCTACAGAAAAAAAAAAGTGAACAGCTCACCAAGTCGATTGTGTGGTCCAAGTGCACCAGCCCCAGACCCCCAGCTCTAGGGAGCGACAATCCGCTAGGCAAAATTAAGAATTAGGGCTATCCGGCATTTAAATTAACCCACAGGGCCAAGCATGTATATAAGCTAAAACACTATTTTTATCAAACAAAATTTGAAAGTATAATTACATCTCTATGAGCCCTACGTGTTTCGCACCTGAATGGTACTTAATCATGGTCTCCTGCACTGATGCCAGAAAAAGTTTCTGAAACTTAATTAAAATAAGTCTTTTTGGCAGAGACCAGAACTCTGAGCAGCTGCACTTTTTTAACAATTTAAGATAAGCAAATATACAAATGTAACAATTTTAAGATAAGCAAGTCTCTCGGGGAAACTGTGCCTCACAGCTTAAAGGGCAATTTCAACCTTATTAGTATAACTGTGATAACCCAAAAAAATTGCCCTAAACTCCCAAAAATGTGTTCAAACTTTCATAACCTGCCAGATTTCGTAAAATGGACATGGTAATTAGGGGGCATGGTCAAAAAATATTCAGTGACCTAAGTATGCCTGATGTTTTTGTCCCTCTTTACAATTTTCAAATGTTGGGAGGTATGGCTTTGAGAAGCATTGTAAATTACAAATAATTGTAAAAATAAAATCCAAAGAGATCCTCTGCACAGGCAGTGCTGCTGGAGAAAGGGGGAGCTGGATTTAGGTTGCCTACAAAGGTTTTCAGTATTTATACCTTCTACCTATCGGCTAACACTGAACAAAATATATTTGTGCTTACAAGTGGTATATATTGTTCAATTACCAGCTACCCAGCTACAAAGGATCAACAAATATCGCAGTCTATAATATACTAAAGGATAGTTTAAAGGTGAACTAACACTTAGATACCTGTTGGTCTTGAAGACACCCACTTAAAGTCTAACAGGAATGATAGTCTATATACAGTATATATGTTGTATCTGTTCAATACAGCCAATGCCATAGCTGCTAGATGTCCCTAGTTTCCAGGAATGGTCCCTGGATTTGGCCATTCTTATAAAACATCCTCTACACACATTGCTACACTAAGCTTATTTACAGTTGCCTTTGTACAAAATACACTGGTGTCAATAAATAAGCACTGCTAGCTCTACCTGTACTCCGAATTTGAAGGATTTTTACCGCAATTCAATTTAATCGAACGATCGAATATATAAAAATTAGATTGAATGGTTAAAATCGTCCAATGATTTTAACCGTTCGATCAAATTTTTTTATTCAATCAAAATTTTTGAAATCCAATGTTGACCCAAAATTTTCATTTTTAACCTTACAGTTTCCCCTGGAGTAGCCATTCTCATCCTACTTGATATAAATGTTAAGATGTTAATAAAACGGCAACTGGGTGCATGGAACACATGCTCAGGAAGTATGCTTTGCTTTTGTAAGTGCAAAGGAGACAGAGAAATGAAACAGCAATGCAATACTATAAGCTTTTACTTGTTTTTTTGTTACTTCACATTGCTAGTCTACATCTTAAAGGAGTACTGCCATGGGGAAAAAAAATTCCAGCAGACTTTTGCACAGAAATCCATTACTCAAAAAAACAAACAGATTTTTTTATATTTCATTTTGAAATCTAACATATTGTCAGTTCCCCAGCTGCCCCAAGTCATGTGACTTGTGCTCTGATAAGCTTCAGTCACTCTTTACTGCTTGCTTTACTGCATGTTGGAACAAAATCATCCCACTCCCTTTCCCCCCAGTAGCCTAACAACAGAAAAATGGGAAGGTAACCAGATAGCAGCTCCAGGGGCGCTCCGCCAATGAGGCAAGTTGAGAAACCAGGGGCGGGCGAGGAGAGTTGAGGTACCAGGGGCAGCAAAAATGCTCCCTAACACAAGATAACAGCTGCCTGGTATATCTAAGAACAGCACTCAATAGTAAAAGCCAAATCTCACTAAGACCAATTCAGTTACATTGAGTAGGAAAAACAACAGCTTGCCAGAAAGCAGTTCCATTCTGAAGTTCTGGCTCATTCTGAAAGCACATGACCAGGCAAAATGACCTAAGATGGCTGCCTACACACCAATATTACAACTTAAAAAACACACTTGCTGTTTCAGCAATTACATTTTCTGTTGTACAGTGAATTATTTACAGTGTAAACATTGTAATTTAGAAATAAAAAATGCTTTATAGAAATCATGACAGAATCCCTTTAAGTTTGCCTTTCACTGGTTTCTTTTTTTTTTTTTTCCTTCCCTCTTGCACTGGCATATGGGATGTCTTCATATAATCTTTGATCCTTTGGTGCCGTATGTGGTACCTTTCTGTGAAAGGGGTAAAGAAATACACTTAACAGGTTTTGCTTGTTTATTTACCAAAGATACATCTATGGAATCTACAAGAATTCCTATCAGTGTAATCTTTTTCAGATTTATTTTATAGACTGTCAGGGAAGTTTTTAACCGGGGTCAAAGAAGAAGAAGCTTGTTAGTGTGTGAAAGCAGTACTGAGCATTCGCGGGTTACCCGCAAAAACCTGCGGTACCCTGTGGGCTGCGAGTAGACGTTCCTTGTGCGGGTATAAACGCAGGTCGGCGGTTCTGCTGGGTCGGCTGCAAGTCTTCTCAATACCAATTTATACTCATTTTTTCTGATCACGCCTACTTCCGATGAGGTCACTTCCGTTTACAATGACAGCACTTCCTGATTCTTGATGGTCAGCGGGTCCGGGCTGTGGATAAGGTACTTGCAGGTCGGGGTCGGGTAGCGGGTCCAGGCAGGTAAGAATGCGGGTCCGGGTCACAAAAAATGGACCCACGCAGGACTCTACCCCAAAGTGCTTGTTTTTATTATTAAACTACCAGTGTTATTTCCTATTGCTGCAAAGGCACTCATGCTGATCTCTACAGTACTGATGAGTTGCAAGGTCATGTACTGTAAGGACACAGTTTGAAAGTATTATCACAACCATAAGTAGGGTCAGTGTCAGATGGGGGGGGATCCAGGGCTGCCACCTTAGGGGCCTGCACCCACTCCGAGCCCCTGAACCCCACTCACCAACTTCAGGACCGCCACCTGCAACCCGCCTGATCGCCACGTACCAGCTCCTTCTTTCAGTCAGAGCAGGGAGAGCAGGCAGGTGGAAGCACATCTGGGACAGCAGGCCCCCCAGGTGTTTTTCTGCTGTCAGCTGGCCCAGTCCCACAGTGAGTTGCCTTGTGCTATAAAATACCTTGCAGAGCTACATCTTCGCCTAGGCCTCCAGATGCCCTAAGACGGAAGTCAGCATTTTTACCACATTAACATATATTCAAGCAATAACCTGATCTTAATATTTGTGTTTATTCATGTAATAAAGATCCATTCTGTCTGCTTTGATTAGGAATAATAAAAACTCATACATTCTTGTGGGGCCAGACACTTGTTATAAACAAGTTTAGAAATGGAATACTAGCTTCAGAGTTAATACCCTTTTCCCCTTTGTTTTGATTTCTTAGATATATATTGAGCTATATTCTATTATTTTATTAAAATATTCTAAAATATCATTACATTTCTATAATTAGATCTTTATGATTCACCTGGAAAACATGCAGTAGGGAACCAATAACTTACCTTAGGATCCCCAATATAAAAAGCATATTTCTTTTAGAATTCAGAATAGAAGTAGAACTCCTATTATTTCTTCCCCAACCTCTCCTACTTTTCTGTCGGTTGCACAAAACAGCTAAACTGTGGTGCAATGTGTTGTCAATGGGTACAATACCTTATCCTAATTGTCTCAATTACTTACTGTATAAAACTATGTAAATGTGACACACGAAGGGACAATGTGATATGATTATATCATTACCAGCACTTTAACCTACCAGTTTAGAAAATAAAAATGTTCAAATAAAAAATAAAAAAAAAGATCTTTATGATAAGCTATCAATATTGAGCACATTGCAGCCCACTTCACTCACTTTATAAATGTGAATATTATAATAATATAATATATGATTATATGTACCAAGTTAGCATTAGCAGCAGTTTAACCTACTAGTTTAGAAAATAAAAATGTTCAAATGAAAAAAAAAAAAAAAATCTTTATGATCAGCTATCCATATTGAGCAGATTGCAGCCCTCTTCACTCACTTTATAAATGTATTATAATAATATAATAGCTTAAATACTGTGTTTTTTGTAGTTCTATTGTATTTTTAATATTAAAGAATTAAAGAGGAAATGTTAGAGACACCAATAAAATGTGCAACAATTCAATTTGATTAAACAAGTTATACAGCTTGTTTAAGGAACCTGATTTTTGAATATGAAACATGAGTTTAACTTCTGCTATCTAGGCATATCATCATAAGTCTAATTTAAAGCCTTTATTATATTAAATGGATTGCTTGTCTTCCAGAAACTTTTTTCAGTTGGGGGGGGGGGGGGGGGGGGTACCAGGCACATACCTCCTGTCTGCCAGGCCCTTCAGTTGTGCTTATGATTCCTGTCCCGCCAGCTTCTCACCGCACCCGATGTTCGCTCATATCTCTAGTTTAGTCGCCTAGGGTTCCCAGATGTCCTGGCTCAGCTCTTTGTGGACTGTTTTTGCAAAATTTAAATTAAACATTTTAAGCTTAACTGAAGTTTAAAAGTCTGATGTTTAAGTGATCCAGGAGCAGATTCTGAACAATTCTGTTACAATAAGCTGCATTAGTTGAAATATTTTTAGTTGCATATGTGGAATATTAGCAACTGTTGTATCAATTATAACAAATGTCTTTTAATTAAACTCAGGGATTCTGCATAACACTGGTTAATTATGTGAGTGGAGGGTGTTTTTATCTTAGAATATCAATAACTACTGGTCTGTAAGTGTCTAATGCCTTTTTTCTTCTTTCTTCTTCTTCTTTTCATTTCCCTCCTTCGTGTGCTCCCTTAACTTAAACTGTATGTTTCAGTCTTCTTCTTGTCACAGGTGGTGAGTACCAGTTTATTACATCCCTCCAATCCACCCCTGGATACCCAGCACTCTGTGTAGTATGATGACCTGCATATTTATACTGTATATCTGAATCTTATGTCTAACTCTAAACTGTCTAGGACAGGGGTGTCCAAACTGCTGTCCGGGGGCCAAATGCGGCCCAGGATGGATAGGAATGTGGCCCAGCTTGAAACGCTCAGTTCTGGCGAAAATGTCATATTGCAAAGGATATAGGAGGAGGGGGACTCTGCCCATTGCCCAGTTATTAATATAATAAAAAGTTTATTTAATATCCAGGTGTCCCATATTCCCATATTTTTGTGTATTTTCTTTACTTTAACAAATCAAAACTGTTTGTGTATTTCATGTGTGGCCCCCAGACAATTTTTCTTCTTCCAATGTGGCCCTCGAAGCCAAAAGTTTGGACACCCCTGGTCTAGGAGCTTAAACGGAAAAAGCTCAAAAAACCCTACTGTAAGGTGAACTTCTGTCCTTGTTTCCCAGGGCTCACCGCACTGCAGAACTCTGCAGTAGCAGAATGATGTTGTCCCCTACTAAAATATATGTCCCGCTGGTACCAGACTGTGTACAGTAAAGGCTGTACATATATAAAATGGGGTAAAAAAGAGAACGTAAATAGGAAGGGGACAAGGGTGGTCAGGAAGAGACATGAGGAAGGGAAGAGGATGAAAGAATGACACATTCTGTAAGGGGCAATGATCAAAATTGCAAAAGTGGTGGATAAGGGGTTCTAATGGCACATTGGGGAAAACATGGCAAGGTATGATAATGGCACAGAGGGGAAATTAAAAGGGAAGGAAATGGCAGACAATGGCATATAATGAGATAATCAAATGTGAAAGAGAAAAGCACAAAGAAAATATGGAAAGCCTATGGCATTAATTGAGATGCACAAAAAATACAGGCATAAATAGAAAAGGTAAAATGGTAAAAAGAAAGTACAACTAGGAAAAATTCACGTACCAACTACACATGAGGTCCACAATAAGGGACAGAGATCAATTTGGGATCAGGTCTTATGGTAACTAAACCAACAAAATCTATTTTTGTATGCTAGATTTTATGATCATGCATTCAGAACAGATTAGACTTCTGTTTACCAGAACACAGAGGGCCACATCAGTTTGCTACTAGCACTTTTTGTAATGTATACAACATTTGTGCAGCCATTTTAGAGATTTAAACTGCATATTTGGTCATTGCACCTAAGGTACAAATAGAGCGTATCCATTATTTGATGTTTCTTTTTACCCTTTCTTTAACATGGTTTGTATTGATTTCATAGCAATTGAAAGCCCAATTATTTTCTTAAAACTCATGCATTTTCAACCTTGACTCCAGCTTGCTAAAGGCACTGTTTTAATCTTTCCTAAACAGATTGGTGAGGAATAGCAAAGCAGATTATAAAAGGCTGTGTATTGTTTAAATGCTGGTAAATTTAATATAAATCTTAATGAACTTAATACAAATTTTGTTGCCTTCATATTTTGAGGGTATTTATGTTATATATTAACTACACAATATGGAATATTATCTGTTTAATTAAACTGCATAGTGGATAGATACAAGTCATATGTTAAAAATGCATTTAGAATGCTATTCTAATTAGAAGTTTTGTTTAAACCTTTACTGAGAGTAGGGCATATATATATATATATATATATATATATAAGCAATCAGATCTCAGGGTCGCACTCACAGGTCTTAGCAAAAATAGAATATTTATTTAAAAAGAGCTGACGTTTCGGCTGCATCCACAGCCTTTATCGAAGCCGATACTTCGATAAAGGCTGTGGATACAGCCGAAACGTCAGCTCTTTTTAAATAAATATTCTATTTTTGCTAAGACCTGTGAGTGCGACCCTGAGATCTGATTGCTTGTTAACTACTGCTGGAGTTTGCACCCAGGCACAGTTGGACATTTTTTCGTGAGTGCCAGTATTTTACTCTGTCTATAAATATATATATAGTGAATAAAGTACCCCTATTGTAAAATATAAGGATATTATAAGTCGCCAAGGAATTTGGCCATCACAACACTTCGCCAGGTCGAACATTCGCTCAGACAACGGTAGTTTACAAAGTAGTGAAGTTTCTCCCCGGGGCAACGAATGCTGGCTAATGTTCACCAGCGTTACTTCGGCAAAGCGAGCAAAGTGGAGATACGCTAGTGATCAGTTCTGCCTAGCGCAGCTTCCCTAGAGGTCTTGCGCTCAGGCTAATTTGCATACGGTGGAATGGAGCTATTTATGTTATGTTGCATCTCCTACATTACATTTACACTGATAACTAGACATGCCAATGGAACCTTAATAAAGTCAATAGAGTTGTTTTAATGCCCTACACATAAGGCCACTGTAAAATAATGTGCCATATGGTAGAAAATGTATGGGGGAAACCAGGTACCGGAAAAAAAAAATGTATACCTTTTGCAGCCTAACACCATGAAAAAATGAAAAGACCCCAGTGTTTTTTGGACTTAGAAGACATTCCATTCAAAAATTATGATTTAAGTAACTTAAGACTGAGTGTGTTCTGTGCACTCCAATGCACTTCGGCCAGGTCAGAGCTGGCAAAGGCAAGTCTGTCGATAGAGGTAATGTTCAGTAAAATCCGCAACGCTAGCATCTATCTCCTTCACTAGTGAAGTGACACCTGTGCCCGTTAGTAAATCGGCGAAGTGGCTGAAAACGGTAACGCTGGCGAATCATTGTCCTTCACCCTTTAGTAAATTTACCCCATAGACTACATTTATAGCACAACTTGACTGACAAGCCTGGATTCAAAGGAAACATGGAAATATAGAATAATTACTGGTATGACGCTATCTTTCTGTTACCTTTGTAAGCATTTAAAGGGTTCAGTAATCAAAATAAAGTGTTTTCTTTATTCGGCTGGGAAAAAAAATATGCCAAAACATCTTTTTTGGGATAAATCAATTCTTCTGAATTTAATCTGAGTTATGTTTTTTTTTCTTCTCAGACACTCGATCAAAATTAGATCAAATGAGAGACTAGGAAAATAAAAAGAAGAGACCATAACGGAATACTGTCATGGGAACACATGTTTTTTTCAAAACACATCAGTTAGTGCTACTCCAGCAGAATTCTGCACAGAAATCCAAAACATATAGAACAGATTTCCTAATGTTCTAGTGTTGTCATTACCTGTTCTGTTTATTTTTGTGTGATGGTACTTGCTAGTTTGTATCCTCTTTAAATTAAGTACTATTTTAATAGCCATTCTTTAAACAGTTTCCTGTCTATTACCATGTGCATGAAAGCGAGGTGTCCATGACAGAACACAGTAATCTACAGGGGTCAGATTACAGATTTACAGAAATATTATTTTGATAAGTTTGAAAAACAAAAACAGAGAGAAAACAATAAACAAAATATAATTATACATTCCAGTAGAGGAGAGTTAAGAGGTGAAGAAAGAAAAGAGGGAGTGAGGGGAGGTATCGAACTGCAATTGTCTGGTAGCACCATGGAATAAATCGGGAACACCCCTGTTGCAGCATACTAAAGTATTGGCGTTTGTTTTTCATTTGCATTTATTCTATTTACTGACAAAGTAAAAGGGAATCAATTAATGAACACATTTACAAACTGTGGAGCATTGAAAGCTAAGTGTCATTCATAGTTTTAATGTGTGTGTTTATACGTGCATGCACGTACACAGCAAGTATAGTGATAGAAACATTTTATTCATGTTCCCCACAGAAATAAATTGTTTAGGCTCAGAGACACAGAAAAACAGAAAAATTGCATCTTGTCTGTGACTGAAACATGGCATCACCTTGCAGCATTTGCGAAACATGTAAAAGTTATTCATACACAATAAATATAAAAAGCATTTAGATGAAAATGAGATTCTGTGTAAACATTAAAAAACCCAATAGGCTGGTTTTGCTTCCAATAAGGATTTGTTAAATCTTAGTTTGGATCAAGTACAAGTTACTGTTTTATTATTACAGAGAAAAAGGAAAATACTTTTTAACAAAATTGAATTATTTTATTATGATAGAGCCTATGGGATGCAGCCTTTCTGTAATACAGAGCGTTCTGAATAGCAGTTTTCCGGATAACAGATCCCATACTGATAAATTGCTTTCCACTTAGGGACTGACATAAAACTAAAGAGCTTAGAAACAAAGAGCTACTTTAATAGAGAATAACAGTAGAAATGAAAACTTACGTCTTCCTTTGAGGTACATCATGGATTGAGGACCCCAATTTTTTGCCATTAACTTATTGTAAAAATATAATAACATAAATATCACTGGGCCATTTAGGCAGCTATATGGTTTAGCCCAGAAACAGACAATAGCATTATCATAGTGATACCTTTGGAGCACACCAGGATTCTGAGACAAGTGACAGTAGAACAGCACAGGTAAAGAACAACATCATTTCCTTTCTCTAAAAAGATACAAGGACAGCTGTGAGGCATGGAGACCAAAACTGGAGACCAAAACTGCACGGGCATATTTTAGATTTAATTTTAGAATTAAATCAAATAAATGTAATTTTTTAATTTATATTTGCTCCAACATATTTTATAACATAAAATCAATCTCATTAGACAAGCAAGTAGCAATATATTTTTATTAAATATTTTTAATTGGCTGTTATTGAAATGCCATTCTCTCTACACATTGCTTTCCTTTGGCTACATCTAGAGATATACAGCTTGTCTTGTATTGCTCAGAAAAATACCATGAAAATGTTACAGTATGAAAATCTATGAAACCCTCAATCATCAGAGTTGAAGTTTACGTTGCTAGATGTCTAATTCCTTGAGGTATTCTTCTGTGGTTCTTTTTGACTTCTGATTATCTAAAGTATAAAGAAATAGATACGTTTTTAATTGGAAAAAGAATAATAATGTATAGTTTTCCAATGACGATTGCCTTTTTTATATGCCGACAGACTAAAAACATTGTGGCTAGCAGCTAATTAAAAAATACAATAAAGGAAGGGTTGGAGCTCTATGGGTCTGGAGAGGGAAAAGTCAAATAACAGAGCATTTCACTAGTCAATATATGACATGATGACAGACAGAATTATAGATAGAATTAGGGATGCAACGAATCCAGGATAAGTTTCGGGATTCGGCCAGGATTCGGCCTTTTTCAGCAGGATTCGGATTCAGCCCAATCCTTCTGCCTAGCCGAACTGAATACGAATCCTAAAGCTCCCCATAGACGCAACGATCTTTCGCTCCCGAACGACCGATTTTGGTGAAGTCCGACCAATCTGTCAAATTATCGTGCGGTTAGTGGGATACAAACGATCGGTCATCTTACGATTTTTCGTCCGACATTGGTCTGAAGATTGATCGGCCAGGTTAGAAAATCTTTATCGGTCCCCATGCAATCTACCTATGTTGCAGGGCAAAGCAGGCTGCGATCCTTCAGTTTTGCTGCAATATCGCCTGAAATGGTCTTTTTAGTTGATGGACAAATCTGACATTAAACGATCGTTTTGAGACAATCGTGGTCTCAAGATAACCATTGGATCTTTCAAAAATCTTTGCGTCTATGGCCAGCTTAATTTTCATATGCAAATTAGGGCCAGGGAGGGAAATCACGTGACTTTTTGGCACAAAACAAGGAAGTAAAACATTTTTCTACTTCCCACCCCTAATTTGCATCTTTCGGGAAGGATTTGGGGGTTCAGCCAAATCCAAAATAGTGGATTCGGTGCATCCCTAGATAGAATTTTGGTGGCATTTTGTTTGATTTATGTTTGTACTTTAAAATTTGCTAAGGTTATAAGTAAAATGATAGCAAAGTAACTACTAGCACTGGGAAACCCAAGTAGCCAAACAAGACTAGACCCAAGTTAAAAAAAACTGGGTTTAGACTAGGAAAGATGATATAAACTTTAGGAAGCATAACAGTGACAAATTATTTCATTATTTAACCAAGGCACGAAGTAGGCACCAAAAAAATAATAGGTAAGGGAGAAGATGATTTTTAAGAGACATTAAAAGAGCAATTTAAACAGTTGAAGTTAAACCAGGATTTTTCAGTGAGACTTAAGGAGGTGAGGCTGACTGATGGTATAAAAAAATGATATCTAGGAGTAATAGTAAGGAGAAAACATTTTTGGTCATAATAGGTCACCAGTGAGTTATGTTAGAGCAGTTTCTATGGAATGTTGTGACTGTAAACCAAATTGTAGAGGATCAGAGAGAAGGCAGACTAATTGTTTTTATCTGCCATGGTACAGCTGTGGATTCTGTTACCCGGAAACCCGTTATCCAGAAAGTTCAGAATTACAGAAAGACTGTCTCACATAGACTTCATTATAATAAAATAATCCAAATCTTTAAACAATTATCTCCTTTTTCTCTGTAGTAATAAAACAGCAGCATGTACTTAATCCAAACTTAGATATAATTAATCTTTATTGGAGGCAAAACCAGTTTATTGGGGTTATTGCATGTTTACATGATTTTCTAGTAGACTTAGGGTATAAAGAGCCTAATTATGGAACGATCCATTAGCCTGGAAACCCCAGATCCCGAGCATTCTGGAAAACAGATCCCATACCTGTATTGTCTGTATCCATCATTATAATTTAGGCCCATGGGTTGCATCTTTTTATTCATAAGAATGGTACATCATTTGATAAATCCTTGCCCCTGTTATTTATAGAGTGAATAATGTATCCTTGATGGTAAAATATAAGGATATTTTAGGCCCATGGGCCTAAAAAATACAAGGCCAAAGTAGTGTAAGTTAAAGAAAGTTCAAAACACAAGTTGTCTATGTTCTATGTGCTGCCATGACCATCTATGTGCAAGTATGGAAACAGATCAGTTAGTATCAAACCTACTAGTTGCCTTTGTGATTGTTGACTCTGTCTTTAGTTCTATTATATCCTTTGCACAATGAAAGTGCCTATCTTGCCCACTATGCTTACTAAGTTAATAGATGTCTGGTACATCATTTAGTAGATTACTGCCTGTTCTGTTTACACAGCGGTTCACAACCTGGGGGTCGGGACCCCTTTGGCGGTCAAACAACCCTTTCACAGGGGTCACTTAAGGCAGGTTCATTTCTCTCCCCACTAGCCTTGGGCCAAGGTTGTAGCTCTCTGAGTGTTGGTGCTGGGAGTTGTAGTTCAGTAACCTGTGTAGGGAAGCCAATTGCACTACAACTTACTATATCCCCTTAGTAGGGACTGCCATACAGCTCTCCCTGCTCATTTAAAATTTGTAAAATTAACATGGTAATTGGGGTGGGCAAACATTTTTTTTCCGCACTAAGCACGGAAAACAAACCTTTATGCAGCCACGCTGTCTCCTGTACTTTCCTAACAATCCGTTTGGCAACAAAAAAATATTTTATGGTTGGGGGTCACCACAACATGAGGAACTGTATTAAAGGGTCGCAGCATTAGGAAGGTTGAGAACCACTGGTTTACAGAATATATAAGAGTATATTGATGATGCTGGATAGTTGTGTAAAAGGGTGGTGGGACACAGGGAGGTCACTAATCTCCCCAAATGCCTTCCCGCTGGTAACAATGTGAACCGCCAGCAGGATGACATAAATATCAATTCGTTTTCCGAAGTGCATTTCGGGTGACATCAGAAAACAGAAGCGATACGTATGCCATCCTGCCAGCAAGAATGGGAATCGCTGCTATTCGAATTCTTGCGGGAGATTTGGGGAGATCAGTTGCCCGCAGTAGCTGGGAAACTAATATCATATGCCACCACCCTAAAGGAGAAGGAAAGCTACCGAGGCATTTTAATGCCAATAGATTAGCCACAAAAGTGCAAACTGAAATGCTATATTGAGGGACTGGGGGACCCAGGGTCCACTGGGCTGCTGCTTCAGGGCCCCCGCACCACCCCCGGCCCCAGTGGTGAAGATGCGTCCCCCTCCGCAGTTGCAACCTCCTTCTGCCCCCGCCACGCTTACCTTTTTTTTCCTGTTCGCAGCTGCAGGAAAGGGAGGTTGGAGGGGCAGTGCCAATAGTGGAACTGGGCTGGCTTATTCTGTAGAATGATTTACCATACCTGAGTAAACAGCTCTAGGAACTCTGTCTGTTTGTTTAGGATAAGCAGCTGCCATATTAGTTTGGTGTGATATAACTTCCTACCCGAGTCTCTGACTGCTCGCTTCTAGCTCTGGGCTCAGATTACAGCAGGGAGGAGGAGCAAACTGAGCATGCTCAAACCCGTGCCCTGGAGGTTACAGCTGAAAAGAAGGAAGTCTGATACAGAAGCCCACGTGTATACAATATATGGAAAGGGATGCAGTGTTTCTTTTGATAGAGGAATTACTGGTGTATTTATATAGACATTTCCTTCATTACCAAAAATAGGGTTGGGCACCTCAAGATAATTGAAAATGCCTCTGCAAATCATGCAATACTCCTAATATTCATAACTAACATAATATTCTCATTGGTCTATAGAGACCATTAGTCATGCCTACATGTGCCCCCCCCCCCCCCCCCCAGATTTGACAGAGGAACATTCTTCCTTCATTATTACTGTCTATTACTCACAAGCCCAGTGCTGTGGGTGTATTCTGAGGAGGGGATATAAGTGGTACAATATTTAGACTGTACCTATCACACTGTTGACATTATTTATCCAACTAATTAAATCCAATGTATACAATCTTCTTTCTCTTTCCAATGAATTTCCTCTCCCATCTAAAAAAACTGAATATATATCAGGATATAAAAACTGAGTAAAACAAAATTAATAATGTTTTAAAATTTAAAATGTACCTTCTATTTTAAATAACAAATATATTAGATTTCGACAAAGTGGAGTGTATTATGAGACGGTGTTTAATGCCAGCAATCTGTGTTCCTGCAGTTTCAGCCATACATATAGGGAATGGGACATGAGAGTAACTGCATCAGTCTGCAGCCCAACATATACAGTTCAGCGACAGTTTCTAGCCTCCTGCAGTCATTTGGATTTTAATAATGCCTTTCAGTAATTTGGTATTTTTGAGTATAGACAGCATTAGGGCTACAGGCTGAGGCAGCTTGTGGGGGTCCACGAGGGCAGCAGAGAGGGCCAGGAACTGGAAGTACGGCTCTTAAAGTACCAGGAGCGGCATTTTTGCCACCCCTGGTACCCAGTGGGGCACTGGCACCTCTACTCGCCTCATTGTGGAGCTCCCCTGCATGCACCAGTTATTTTGCTGGCAACTCTGTATTTGTGAGTAAAACAATGATGTTTTGAATGCATGTTTCTGCTTTCTACCTAACCCTTACAGGCCTAGATTTATCAAGAGGCCACAAAGGCCTGGGACTAGGGTGGCAGATTATTAGGGGCAGCATGCCATTCCTGAGGAGCACTGGGGACGCGCAACTCCCCACTGCTCCTTCATGTGCGCTCCGCGGGCTGCAGGCTCTAGTACTGTGTGGTTGCACCGTGGACGGGTGCTATGACCGCGTGGCCTAGGGGTGCCCGTGATACAATTCCGGCCCTGAGCCCTTATGCTTATAAATGAGCCCTCTGATGTAGCGCTGCAAGTTGTGTTGATACCATTTCATTAATGAAATAAACATAAGGGGTCCCTGGTCTACATCCTTAATTTAGGCAGCCACTTCCTAAACTTCCTTAAAGGACTATGTCACATTGTCACTTATAATAATGAAGATTTAGGTAGATAAAATAGAGACCAGCTGCCATATTCAGGTATTGTATGGGACCTGTTGTTCAGAATGACTGGGACCTGGGATTTTCTGGATAAGAGAGCTTTATGTAATCTGGATCACCCTACTTTAAAAGAGAACTAAACCCCCTTGCTTATAAAAACCCCTACCCTCCATAGTCCTCCCTTCCTGCTCCCCTCCCCCCGCACAGGTATTAACATCGGAAAATGCCCCTAAACCGGTAATTACTAGTGATGGGCAAATCTACCCAGTTTCGCTTCGGCGAAAAAATTCGCGAAATGAGCCACGGCATTTTCATTGCGTTGCGTAATTTTTAACGCGCGTCACGTCGTTCGCGTCGCGTCAAAAACGATGCGACTCGTTTTTTAGTGAATAAATTCGCCCATCACTAGTAATTACCTCAACTTGCAGAGTCACCGTATTGTAGCAAATGCAGTTGGAGCAGTCTTCTGCATCGTGATAACTGCGCATGCGCCAAAAGAGACCAGGAAATTACGGAAGATGACGTCCGTGAGCTCCATTACTCCGGCTCTGCCACGGGGGTTAATTACCGGTTCAAGTGCATTTTCCAATGTTCACACCTGTGCAGGGGGAGCAGGGAAGGGACTATAGAGGGTAGGGGGTTTTATAAGCAAGTTTAGTTCTCCTTTAAATTTATTGAAAAAATTATTTAAAGATTACATAAACCTAACAGTATTGTTAATTATATCTTTGTTAGGATCAAGTACAAGTTACTGTTTTATTATTTTTTTAAAAAAAAGGAATACTTTAAAAAAAATGTAAATTGTTTGATTAAAATGGAATCTGGGGAAAGCAGCCTTCCTGTTATTTGGAGCTTTCTGGACAACAGATTCTACACCTCAATATACAGTTAGAAGCATCCTATGGAAATCCATCTATTGCTAGCCTCCCAAAACAATCCTCCCATAGTTTCCAACAAATGATCTGAGTGACAGGTTCTTCACAATCATTACTGATCTCTTTTAAATTTAATTAGATTAAAACATTAATATCCTCATAGACTCTCCATATGATTATATAAGGCTTACACAAAAATCTGTGGTATCTTTGTTACTATTTTAGAAATCGTTTTTTTTTTTTTTCTTTCAGAATAGAGACCAAAGAGGCTAATCCAGCATAGGTATTTAAATATGGCAGATAATAACAATTTGAGGTTCTTGAAATCAAAAACTCTGCGTCAATATAGTCCAATTGCAGTTAAGTATTTATACAAAAGATCTGTGGATATTTGAATATAATCTAATGCAGAACCTTTTCAGTTCTCAATGTCCTAGTGAATAAAAAAAAAACTTTTATTAGTACTTACGTTTCCCTTTCAGGTACATCATTGATTGAGGACCCCAGTTTCTGGTCAACACCTATTTGGTTAAAGAAAAGTAACAATCTTAATAAAAAAAGGATCTTTTTACAATGAAATAGGAAAAGCCTTTAAGAACTAACTTACCCGTGTTGTCCAGGTACAATACGCAGAGATGGATAGCAGGATGATGACAAACAACCAAGCTATTGCCTTTTGTGTTTTCTAAAAAAATAATAATTGTGAATATGAGGGTAATTGATCACATCAGTGATGATGTCCTAATTTTCTCCCGGTATTCTCACCATTCTCTACGTTACTTAGCGTTGGTTTCTTTGTGCCTTCATTCAGATCCAATTACATGGGTTTTACAGCTTGTGTTTGAAAATTGGTGGCATTCAGCTCTTACTTTTCCATCTAAAGATGCAAAGACCTTTCACTGCTTGACTATGTACCTGTATTTATAGAGCACACATTCTACAGTAAACACGTCATTATACTTTGGAGGTGCCGAACACCACAAAGGCTAATTAGAGTTATATATCATCCAAATGTATTTGTGCTTCTGTCATTATACCTAATTTAAGTTCACTTAGGTTATTGTACTTTTACCATCATAATAATGTAATTTGCCTTTATTTTTATCTCATACGATATCCACAACAATGACCTATACTTCACACGTTGCTTTGGGCATATAGGTTTTATAAGATAATTACAAATATATATCTTAACTGGTCACTAACCAAATACATGTTTTATAAGTGCCTTGTGGGCACGATTCACTAAGGGTTTAAAAGAACCTTCTGTAAAAGGCAGAAAAGCGACTTCTATTTTACTATATATTTCACAAAGATGTAATGAAAAACACTAGTTATTCACTAAATAAAACAACATTTGAAAGTGGAAGGAACAAGGATGATCTGTTCTGTTCAGTTACACAAAGCAAAAATGCTTGGCCCATTTTTTCTTTAAAGGGAAACTGTCATGGGAAAACATGTTTTTTTAAAAAACGCATCAGTTAAAAATGCTGCTCCAGTGGACTTCACTGAAATCGATTTCTCAAAAGAGCAAACAGATTTTTTTATATTCAGTTTTGAAATCTGACATGGGGCTAGCCATTTTGTCAATTTCCCAGCTGCCCTGGTCATGTGACTTGTGCCAGTACATTAGTAGGGAACTGCTTTCTGGCAGGCTGTTGTTTTTCCTTCTCAATGTAACTGAATAGAACGCAGTGGAACATGGGTTACTATTGAGTGCTGTTCTTAGATCTAACAGGCAGCTGTTATCTTGTGTTAGGTAACTGTTATCTGGTTACCTTCCCATTGTTCTTTTGTTAGGCTGCTGGAGAAAGGGAGGGGGTGATATCACTCTAACTTGCAGTACAGCAGTAAAGAGTGATTGACGTTTATCAGAGCACAAGTCACATGACTTGGGGCAGCTGGGAAATTGACAAAATGTCTAGCCCCATGTCAGATTTCAAAATGAAATATAAAAAAATCTGTTTGCTCTTTTGAGAAATGGATTTCAGTGCAAAATTCTTCTGAGGCAGCACTATTAACTCATGTGTTTTGAAAAAAATTTTTTTTCCCATGACAGGTTCCCTTTAATAAAAAAAACCCTTGCCGGTCTCCAGTCCAATACTAACTATCAGCAGTCTGTGTTTGTGTTTGACTTGTTCTTTGAACAGAATTCATTTGAGAGTCCTATGTGCAGGCAGAATTGGGGATCTTAGCTAAGAGTTCTATTAAAGGGAACCTGTCACCCAAAGATATAATTCCAAATCCTATTTTATGATGTTAGTCGAGCGAAGTAAACCACAAACACAATAAAAATGATGTAAATATTGTTTCTGTTAGTCTTGGAATTCACAGTCACAGCAAGTAAGTAGGCATACCTACCAACATTTTGGAAGTCAAAAGAGGGACATTTTTTTTCGCACGTAACGCTGGAAATTTTTAAGCCACACTCATTTTTATGGCCACACCCCCAATTACCATGTTTATTTTACAAAATTTGGCAGGTTATGAAAGTTTGAAAATATTTCTCCTTATCTAAACTTTTACAATTACTTATTTTCTTATCTCAAAATTGTTACAAAGTATCTTATTTGCACCTGTTAGCTGCTCTGGGCTCTCTGCCAAAAGCGAATTAAGTTAGAAACTTTGTTTCTTTTCCTGGCTGTTCTGTTTATAGAAAATAGAGACTTTCCAGTACAAATGAGGGACTGCAGTTTGAGCTGTCAAAGGAGGGAGGTATGCGTAAGCTCCATGTTGTGAACCCTGTTATTAAGGCAAGTATTGCATCATTCCAACAATTTATCTCTGCAATAGTCAGGCCCGGATTTGTGGAAAGGGCACCTAGGCCCAGGCCTAGGGTGACAGGAGGGCGGCATTCTGCCCAGCCACACCCACATTGGTTCAGAAACACTGGGGATATGCAGGAGATACAATAGTTTTTTAAATTTCACATGCGCCAATCCCCATTGCTCCGGTCCTGATGATGAAAATTTGCAAATAAAGGGCAGAGTATGGGGGGGACGAATGGCAGTGGGCCTAGGGGCGCCCGCTATGTAAATCCGGCCCTTGGCAATAGTGTGGGACACCTGATGTCCAAGCACTGGCTACACAATTAGGAGGGAAACAGAAAACAATAAGGGAAAAGGTTAAATAGACTTTGTATTGAAGTCTTCCTTAAAGGAGAAGGAAAGGCTGGCTACATAGCAGATTATATATATAAACTGTAGTAGTGTTTCTAAAGTAAACACACCCCTTGTACTAGTGCAGGGAAAAGTAACAGTACATTTTATTTCATTTCTTTAAAAACTTTAATATTTTGTTGTTACTGTTAGGACTGCGAAGATGCTTATAACTTATAAAAACCAAAACTTAGCCCCCCAGCTGGGAAACAG
>CM044438.1:18015058-18045103 GCA_024363595.1 Xenopus borealis
AATATGACAGCGATCTACTGGTAGACCGCGATCGACGTCCTGGGCACCCCTGATCTATAGGGAGCTCCAAGAAAGGGGCTATTTTGAAAGATAATATTAATTTTAGCACCATGTAAAAGCAACACCATATTTTACTTATAATTGTTTTTTTCATTTATTCTATATGTCTCATTTAATAATTTGTTACATAAACAATGTATAAGACTGGTGAAAAAATGGCAGAATTTGGCATATGGGCAGGCAGGGGAGGGCAGGGCAATGGAGTGCAGGAATGTGGCAGTCTTCAGTGGTACCTGTGGCATGGGGGAGTGATAAGTTTAAATGGCCCAAGATAAAACTGACCCTAGTGAGAAATAGGTAGGTTTTTGTACAGCTGTCTCCAGAAGACTAGATGTACTGTATTTGGTACTGATGCTCTAAGGAGACAGTGGGCTTTCCAAATCATTTGTTTGTAATTGTGTCTACACATTATGAAAAATATATTAAGAGGTAAACTTAATTTCACCCTAGGAAACATCCCTTAATGAAAGAGCACAAAAAAAGCCAGGCATTTATTAAAAATGTAGTGTAAAAATGGGTCTGGCACTGCAAGATTACAATAAAACTTATGTCTTCCTATTAATATCATGATTTGTAATAAGATCATATCTGCACTGTGTGGCTGCACAAATCTCAGCTCAGCCTGTAGCTGATGGGATATAATGCTGCCCTATAGCACGGGTGACAACCCAACTGAACACACCTTCTCCTGCACTTCTCTCTCTGGCAATTCAAATGTTCTACCGACAGAAATTCACTCTGACAGCAATGCAGAGACATTTACGGACATTTAATACCTGTGCTACGGGAACTTTAGGCATCTCCCATAGACTCTATTTTTAGGGATGCACCAAATCCAGGATTCGGTTCTGGATTCAGGCAGGATTCGGCCTTTTTCAGCAGAATTCGGGTTCGGCTGAATCCTTCTGTCCAGCCGAACCGAATCCAAACCATAATTTGCATATTAGGGTTCGGATTCGGTTCGGCTGGACAGAAGGATTCAGCCTAATCCAGTGGGGAGGGAAATTGCATGACTTTTTGTCACAAAAGAAGGAAGTTGAAAATGTTGTTCCCTTCCCACCCCTAATTTGCATATGCAAATTAGGGTTAGGATTTGTTTCGGTATTTGGCTGAATCTTTCTAGAAGGATTTTGGGGTTCAGCCGAATCCAAAATAGTGGATTCGGTGCATCCTTATCTATTTTATTCAAATTTTAAAAAATTATTTCCTTTTTCTCTGTAATAATAAAGCAGTAGTGTGTACTTGATCCAAACTAAGATATAATTAATCCTTATTGGAAGCAAAACCAGCCTATTGGGTTTATATGATTTTCTAGTAGAAAAAGTATAAAGATCCAAATTACAGCAATATCTGTTACCCGGAATACACCAGGTCCCGAGCATTTTCCATACCTGTATATATACATATATATGCATACATCTACATACATATACGGATGGGTATACTTTATTATGGCATATGCCTTATGCTACTGTAACCATTTCCAGCAATGACTTGCATGCTTATTTATAGGTTTGTTTATCATGTAAATTCTGCTATATTATTTCATGAGTTAGAACCAGAAGTGTAGAGAATTGAAGGGGACAGACGAACAAATAAATTTCCATTTTTTTGCAATATTTTATTGTATAGCTTACCTGAAGCAAAAATACACAGTTTTATCATAGGTATGTATTTCTATGTGCAACATTATGAACATTACACGAAAGTAATAAAGATTTTGGATAATTATGTTCATACTGAAAATGTCATTGCTATACAATCAATTACAAATTGGTGAATGTGTTTGTTACTGATTTGTTTCTTCTGATGACATGGGTGTATTTAAATTGTCAAGGGCTCCAGAATCTGTAAAACAGAAATGAAATATATGAACACAAGGTAAATGGTGACAAAAGCAGATTCCTTTTAGTCAGGACCTTTGTTGTCTTTTGTGCTTTAATAGTTACAATATACATTTACTTTTTGTTCTAAACATTTCAGACGTATGTGGTCTAAGTGGCCGATTGAGCATCTCTGACGCTTGCTATGGCAGACTAGAGTTTCGACTTCCATGATCACGATCAAACTTCCATGATCAAACTACTGGTCAATGAATACGTCTCCTCTTATTGACCTGTATGGACACGCTGTAAGTAGCCTTCTAGTTGTTGTTGTATCCCAATAAAATGCCATTAAATTTCCTCACGAGGAAACTTCGGGAAAACGAAGCTCTCAGAGTTCCATTCTAGCAGGCGGGAAGGCAGTTCGGGGAGACTTAGACTGAAAGGAAGATAAGCAGTTTCTGCAGTAGGCAGCAGGTGTGGGAAAAAAGATGTGCTGTGATTGTGCCCCTGTCTGAGTCGCTGATTGAGTAAAGACCATGTACACTGCCAACAAGACCTGCGCCCTATTTATTCTTCCTGCCTGTGATCTGAGCTAAAAGCTTTATAACTGGCACTGTGTATCTATCCAGATAGGGACATTATTAAAGGAACTGGCACCATTGTTATTGGCACTGTGTTCATTCTGTTGTGTTTTCTTGTGTGCTAAAAATATTATAATGCCCTGTGTTCTGGGGAATTCTATATTAAATTGAGGCCATGTTTACACTGTGAGGGCCTATTACATAGAGAGTTGGCTTTATTTTTTATGGCACGGAAACTATATTCGGGGGCTTATGCATCAGATTCAGGGCCGCTCCAGCCATTAGGCAAGGTGAGACCCTTGCCTCAGGCGGCACGGAGCAGCCAGTTAACAGGGGCGTCAAAAAGCCGCCTCTGGTAACTTTAAGAGCCAAATTTCCAGCAAGCAAATTTGCAGCGAGCGCAACAGTGATGCGGTCCCTCCTCCACCCGCTCCGACGATATAACTTCAAAGCGTGGAGCGGGAGGGGGGGCGGCATCGAGGCTGCTGCCTCAGGCGCCAGCAGCCCCAGAAACACCCCTGATCAGATTGGCACTGTATTGAATGTGCTTGCATGAATTATTCTGCCATTTGACTATGAAATGTGTAGTTGAGTATATAGCGGACACTGTGCCTGTCAATGAAGAGGCAAAAGTGAGTGAATTCCAGCAGATTGGCTGATTCTAACTAGTCTGATGTGAGTCAATGCAAGTGTGTAAGATCGGGCAGGTTAAACGTATCAATTTTCCTGAGGGTATTATATGTAAAACAACTAATTCAGTTACCCTGCTATATGCCTGAGGTGGCTCCTGAAATGCCACCCTCCAATGCTTAAATTAACTATGCTGGAGGGTGTCAGAGAGGGGGGGGTCACTAGAGTAGAGATCCAAATTGCACACTAGAAGAGCTGGAAAAATATGACTGTTAAAGTTACCAGTGTTTCAACGTGGCTCATTGGAGTCCCTGTCTGATAGTATTACTGATGAAACTTGTACTGCATCCATACTGTATTTTTTAAGGGGTTATTATAATTGAAATGGGAAATTCATTGACCCTGGATTAGGGTTGCCACCTTTTCCGGAAAAAAATACTGGCCTTCCTATATATTAATTTTTTTCCCCATTAATAACATTGGGATCAACCATAATTTTTACCGGCCAGGCCAGTAAAATACCAGCCAGGTGGCAACCCTACTCTGGATACATCCTAACCCCATAATGTGCCCAATGTATCAAGCCCCACTGTCTCCCATATACAGTTATAATTTGCTTGGGGTGCCAAACCCACTGGATACAAATATGCTTGGGGTGCCAGTACCCTCTGTTTAACATTTCCTATAATATAATATAATGTAGTGTTGCCCTGCACTGGTAACACGGCTGTGGTTGCTTCAGAAACACTACTATTGTTTATATAAATAAGCTGCTGTGTAGCAATGGGGGCAGCCATTCAAAGGAGAAAATGCTCAGTTACATAGCAGACAGCAGATAAGCTCTGTAGAATATAATGATGTTATCTATTATCCATTTAAACTGTGCTATATAGCCTTATTTTCAATTTCCACCATTGCTACACAGCAGCTTATTTATATGAACTATAGTAGTCTATCTGAAGCAAACAGATCAGTGGCCATCTTTAGCCACCCCAAAAAAAAAATTCACCCTCCGCCTATGCAAGCTCACATCAGCAAAGTGGTTTATTTGTGCATTTTATTGGCCATAGGGCTCCAAGTAATGCATGGTGATTGTCCTAGCCCCTTTTCAAACCGTCAGGTGACTCTAGTGACAATCAACCCCACTGCCATAGGCTTACATTTATAAGAATGGGAGATTAGAGTTTGCCACAGAAAAACTCAATGGGTGTGCGCTAACTTTCACCCAGTGATAAAAATCTCATCGGAATCAGAGCTGGGCCAGGCCGACCAGGTGCCCTAGGCAACCTGGCTGGCATTGGTGCTCGAACACTCGTATTTATACAAATCCATGAGACAGGAGTTGATGCCGGCTTGTATGTGCTGAATGCCTGTGTGCATTGCTGCTGGCGGCCACGCATTTGCATGATGCAAAAAGATAAGGATTTAGCGAGTACAGTCCAGGAGAGAGAGGAGACCGGACATGGGGTAGGTGACAGAGCATGCACGTGCCTACCCTTAGTTCCGGCCCTGATAGGAATGAATAGAGAGTGATTGCTTTTCTGTGGCGACTGGCGAGCTGTAATCTCACAGTTTGATCTGCCCTGTGTATTTGTCATGAGGAATACTCCCATTTATAGCCTTCTTCCAATAAGCACAGGCTTTTTGCTACACAGTGTGGTTTTGTGGTTGGTGGCTAATGAAACCATAGCTTTACCAATGTCAAAAACAGAAGCATTTTTACTAATAGACCAGCCAAAAGAGAAAACAAATAGGACTGTTATACTTTAATTTAGAATCCTGCAAACTGTTCTCACCTTTCAGATGTAGGTAAGTCAGAAACTCAATCAATGTGCGGATAACATTTTCATCGGTCAAAGTTCTTATAAAATTGCCTAGGGATCACAGAAGTAAACAGTGTTAATCTTTATGTTACTTGTGTATTGGACTGCAGTAATATCTCTGACAATTGTTACATTCAGCATTTATCTTTTATCCAAAATATGCAGATTCCTTTTAAGAACTGGTGTTTTCACTATAATCCTGATTGCAGTCAGTCTGGGACTGGGATGGGAATACTCAGATTGGGACAGTGACTTTCACATCCACTAAATTGGATTGAGTGTTAAGAAAGTTATCCAAAACAACAAGCTATATTATACAGTTTGCTGCAACTTTGTTGCAACTGTCGAAACCGAAAAACATTGGGGCACATACATTTTCCTTCATAATATTCAAAGCATGTGTCACTTTATTCATTTAACAGTTAGTCTGACTGGACATGGGCATTGACATTTCTTTTTCTATTTCTGCAGATGATACTAAATTGTGCAGAACTATAGGTTCCATGCAGGATGCTGCCACTTTGCAGAGTGATTTATCTATGTTGGGAAACTGGGCAGCAAACTGGAAAATGAGGTTCAGTGTTGATGAATGCAAGGTTATGTACTTTGGCAAAAATAATATAAATGCAAGTTAAACACTAAATGGCAGTGTGTTGGGAGTTTCCTTAATTGAGAAGGATCTTGACGGGTGTATTGTCGATTATGTACCAATCCCATCCGCCCAACCACAAACCCTAGATAACACACAACACCACTGGTTTGGAGAGAGATGGCCGCAGCTGTTTATTCTTTCCATATAATAATCTTTAACAGATAACAAATATAATAACATTATCAAACGTTTGTATAACAAACTTTAGGTATCAAAGAAAGGGGGGAGGCGGGGCTATGCCCCAACTGCCTGGGTTGATTCCTGTATCATTCCCAACCCTAAACCGGGCTGTATAACTCCCATGAGGACCCAGGCCTCCAGACTACTACCCTTTTAACTTGCCCTGGGGCTCCTTGCCCAGGTACCCTCCACCAGCTGCGACAAAATTACCAATTACAGGGAGGGGGGGTGGGATGCTGCGTCCTGTCGTCTCCACGTCCCGGCGCCGAATGAGGTAAAACCGCGCGGCTTTACCTTTTGCGCCACGCCTCCCCGGGACGCCAGCCAATCAGTACCCAGCTGACCGGAAGAAGGGCGGGGATTGGTTCACTCCAATCCCCGTCAAGCCCTGCTTCCCTATTCGGGTCATTGGGACCCAGGATCTGGAGTTAACAAGTTGTCTAATTCCAGGCAGTGTCATTCAGGGACTACTAATGCAAATAAAGTTCTGTCCTGGTAAAAAAAAGAGCATAAACTTAAGGGATGAAAACACAATTATGCCTCTTTATAGATCCCTGATAAGGTCTCACCTGGAGCATGCAGTGCAGTTTTGGACTCCAGTCCTTAAGAGGGATATAAATGAGCTGGAGAAAGTGCAGAGACTTGCAAATAAACTGTTTTTTGGAAGATTACAATTGTTAGGGTAGACTTTTACGGTTGGGTTTGTTTCCTTTAAAAAAAAGACAATTGTGATGGTACATGATTACTAAGAGGATATTATAGACAAATATCAGAGGCCACCCCTTCAGACTAGAGGAAAAGACCTGTGTTGTCTGATTCTCTTAATGCTCTGGAGGGAGTGCAGAGACATGCAACTAAACTGGTTAATGGAATGGAAGATTTAACTGTCATGGTTGGGGTTGTTTTCTCTAGAAAAAAGATGCTAGCTAGAGGACATGATTACACATTAGAGGACATCATAGACAGATAGCGAGGGATCTTTTTTTTACCATAAAAAGAATAACCGCACCAGAGGCCACCCCTTTAGACTAGAGGAAAGAACTTTAATTTGAAGCAGTGTAGGTGGTTCTTCACAGTGAGGACAGTGAGGTTGTGGAATGCACTGCTGTTGTGATGGCTGATTCTGTTAATGCCTTTAAGAGGGGCTTGGATGATTTCTTGGACAGGCATAATATCCAAGACTATAGTGTTGCTACAATCTACAATAAAGTTTCTGTGAGTGAATGGAGGGGTCAGTGTAACCATATCTGTATCTGTGTGTCTGTGGAGGTATGGAATTTCATGGACTTTTTTCAACCCAACTTAATGTAACTTTGAACTTTCTGTTGGTCCATTGTTTTTATGTACAAAGTATTAGCAATTAGAACAGCAGGAAATGACGAGGAGCTGTTGTTGTGTTTGGTAGCTGAGGATGAGGAGGGTATAACAATGCTCTGCAGGCCATTTGTATAAACACCACAGATGTTTGTTATCCACACTGGCTTACATGAGGCTTCAGCAGATGAAACTTTCAAAAATAATTTCTGACATACACATACTAAATATGACATGGATATTGATCAGGATTGATGGACCAACATATACAAAATCAATAATAATGGTACATGAATGGTCAGCTTAAGGGCTCCTACACACGGGCGTTTTTACCTGCGCTCCCCTGCGTTGCGTTTTGCTGCGTTCAAACGCAGGGGAGCGCAGGTATAGACGCACTCAATTATTTTCAATGGGGCTGTACTCACACGAACGCATGTGAGCGCCGAACGCAGGAAAAATGCAGCATGTTGCGTCTGAATCTGCGTTCGGCGCTTACACGCGTCTCGTGGGTACAACCTCATTGAACAAAATGAGGTGCGTCTAGACCTGCGCTCCCCTGCGGCTGAACGCAGCCAAACGCAACGCAGGGGAGCGCAGGTCAAAAACGCCCGTGTGTAGGAGCCCTTAGGCTTGCTATATGGAGGAAGTGCCATCTTGTTTATCAGAAATTCCAAAGTGTTTTCATCCTACCACAAAAATTTTATAAGGCATTGAGGATAAATATACTGTATAAAAGTAGGAGAAAACATACGAAAAGCATTCAGGCAAAGAATTCCTATAAGAGACATTTAATAATTATGGTTGCCCTCTTTTACCTGCAGTGTGAGGTACCTGAGGTACCAATTGGTGATGTCATGGGGGCAAAAAATGGGCAGGTCTGTGATGTCACAAGGGGGGGGGGAATGGGCAGATCTGTGATGTCAAGGGATGGAAATGAGCATGTAAATTGTGGGAGAGGGGATGGAGGTTTTAAAAGGCAGGGTTTACTGCTGAGACTCTTGTGGGAGGGCAGGAAAGGACGGTCAGTTACAAATGCACGTATGTCAGTACATGCTCGCTCCCATGGTAATGCATGAAAGGAGGGGGAGGCAAGATTTATGTGTGGCCAAGCTCTTCAGGAGTTAGGAACTAGGGGAAGCCAGGGAGAAGAGGTACGTGCTTGGTGCCCCTTTACTGTTGCTCTGCACATGCCTCTTAGTCTCCTAAGACTAGTTCTGGCCCAATACATATCCTTCCTAAATAACCCCAAAAGGTTCAAAACAGATGTCCTGCATTTTCTGCTTAGCACAGCTGTAGTCTTTAGAGAAGCATATTTATTTAAACACCTATAGAACATTGTTTCAGTTAGTTCTGTTGCACATTAACTTTTGATAATTAAAAAAAAAAATACAACAAAGCCACTTGAGCATTTAATGGAGTAGATATTGTGCAGAAAATGAAAGCATTTCCACTTTAAGGAATCTCTGTCTTTGTATTAGACAAAAACATATCAGCTGGTGGGGAATGGATACGGCACAACTAAACCAACAGAACTTTAAGAACAAACAAATAAGAAAGTAAGAAGATGACTAGAAGCTCAAGTTAGTGGTTAGATCCCCCATAGGGAGAATAAACCTGACTAGTTTAAAAGAAAAACTGTTACAATCCACAGCATTTTCTGCACTTTGCACCCTGCACTACACATGGTAGTATTGCCACAAACAAAACATTCTACATATAACAAGAGGTAAGGACAGGGTTTATTTGTTCCTCAAGTGAGCAAGTAAAGGGTTTTTGCACTTCTGTTAAACACAATACAACATGCCCCAGCATTCATTTTAGTGCAAAAAGGTAGGATAATGATATATAATAAAGGATTGACATGGTGGGTCATGTTAAGGCAGCTGAGCCTTGGCTTAATAAAGTTTGTTTCATCTATAGCCATGGAAAAGGGGAGCTCAGGCTGCAGTAGCAAGGTGGGAGCATAGAAATACAATATTAATCTGCGAGAGAGATAACAAAATAAAAGAATATTTAAGAAAAATCTTAAATAGTATAACTATTAAGTAAATGTAGCAGGTCGATTTTTCCTGACTCTCTGTAGAAGTAAAATAATTGTTACATAATTATTATCATAGGAGAGAGTGATGCCTACTAAAATCCCCTATTCAACCCCTGTTGTAATACTGGGGATGCAACAAATCCACTATTTTTGATTTGGCCGAACCAACGAATCCATTGTGAAAGATTTGGCCAAATACCGATCTGAATCTGAACCCTAGTTTGCATATCCAAATTAGACAGGGGGAGGGTAAATGCGTTGTGCACTGCAAACATTTTTTTACTTCCTTGTTTTGTGATGAAAAGTCACATGATTTTTTGCATTCGGTTCGGCCAGGCACAAGGATTCTGCCAAATCTGAATCCTGCTGAAAATGGCTGAATCCTGGGCAAATACCGAACCGAATCCTGGATTTGGAGCATCTCTATGTAATACAATACATTTTCTCAGTGTTTTTGTAAAAAAGCATTTCACCTGACTTTGTGTCCTCTTCTGCTAGGACATCTCGCTTCCCAGCTCCATGCTTGTCACTGAAAGATCTGTGATTATCTACTGCATCTGGGGAGTAAATTGATAAAGCGCATTCAATTCATTTGTTTTTTCTGAGGCAATATTGTGGTTTTTATGTTGCACACATTGAAAATTGTTACAGTACATTTGCCTATTTCATGCCGGAGAAACATGTTTGTACCTACTAAACAAAATGCAAGTTAGCTGTAACTGTCAGTAGGGTACACATGAGGCAGCAGCTGTCATGTGCCAGTTATATTACACTATGCTCCAAAACAAGCGAAAATATATTTTATGTGTTATTACAGTTTTGCAAATGAAAGTGAATTGCCCTTTAAGCAGCTAGTCTCAGTTCTCCCAAGAGACCTGCTTATTTTAAATTACAATTTATTTTAAGTTACAATTGCATCTTTGCTTATCTTAAATTATTACAAACATATCTAAGTGCAGCTGCTGGCTGTTCTGTGCTCTCTGCCAAAAAGCCTCTTATTTTAATTAAGTTCAGATACATTGTGGCTGTTCAGTGTAGGAGAGCAAAGGAAACGTGGGACATTTCAGTAAGAACACCGGGACTTTTCAGTAAGAACTGTGAGCTGTCAAAATCGAAACAGTTGGCAGGTATGCAATAGTAAAAATCAAAGTTGCACCTAAAATCCGCCAGTTACATTCAGTGGGAGAAACAATAGCTTATCTGAAAGCAGTTCCATTATAAAGTACTGGCTCTTTCTGAAAGCACATGATTGGGCACAATGAAGGGACACAATCTAATGTCATTGCCAAAACCAGGAGTTCTTCTCTAACTTCCCTTGCACACTAAAGCTCAGACAGAGGCTTAGTCAATACAAACTTACTGTTTGTTTGCTACTAGTTGTCAAGCAGACAATAGTTAATTTCATCCAAACAAATTTCATTGCAACACAATTACATGTCCTGTAGTGTAAGAAAAATGGTTCCACATACAGTGGAGGATTCAGGTTTGAAGCACTTACGTGGCCCTAGAAGGTATCCTGCACTGTTGAGCGTCCAGCCGCGTTTTTCTTTTCCCTGTTATACATGAAAGCGAAATCTATAAGATGTCATGATATAAAAAAGTGTATGCTCTAGGCTCTCGAGAAACACAGAAAATGTTTTGATTGCATAGAAAAGTCCATTCACGAATGCAATTCTGACAACATAGTTACTGGACTTGTAAGTGCCCTTATACAGTGTTTCTAATTGTTTTCCCATGCAGTGCGTAACTCCCAATATTTTGGAAATAGAAAGAGGGACAATCTTTTTGAACCAAGCCCATCTTTGCTGCCACCCCCCGAATTCTCATGTTCATTTTACAATTTACATTTAGAACACATTTCTGTGTTTTTTGTGTTATTGTTTCTTAACTTATCTTAAATTGCTACAAAAGTATCCAAGTTCATTTGCCACTTATTCTGGGCTCATTGCCAAAAGCCAAATAAGTTTTAGAAGTGTATCTTTTTCTGGCTGTTCAGTGTAGGAGATGAAATATAAAGTTGAGCTGTCAAAATTGAGATTGTCTCGTGAAAAAAGGGACAGTTGGGATGTATGGCAGTGGATTTTGTTTACAGAAACACAGGAGCTGCACTTGTTTTTTGTATGTGAACTGTACCTACAGGTACTGAAATATAGAATACTTATGAAACGCATCATGGACACATTTAATCTGTGTTTGACATTTCAGTGTGCGCCTGGTAGTTCAGACCCCATAGACAATATATAGGGGAATGTAATATAAGTCGGTAACGCAAAAACAATACTCAATGCGAAAAGTTAAGCCTTTGCGCAAATAAATTTTGCTTTGCGCAGATGTAATATACCTTTTGCGAACCCGGAAACTGTTTAGCGACCACTTCCGCCAGTAGGAGGCCGCTTTTGAATTTTTATAATTTGCATTAATGCACTGTCAATGTAATAAAACTTCTTACTGAAAAAGTCGCAATGTTTGCTCTGAAAGATTACGACACCTTCAAGCAATTCTTAAGATTGCGCAATTCACAATGCACTTTAATGATTCGCAATGCAATAACCGTACAGTATTACATTGCGAAATGTGGATTTTTAATTTTATTGGTGCACAATGATTTGCTCTTTGCGACTTTAATTACATTCCCCCCATAGGGTCATAACTCTTAATCTTGCACACATAAGCCACTGCATGAGATTACAGATCTTGCTCAGAACTGTATTTTGTTTAAAGGGGAGGGCATTTTTAGTAACTTACTGTCTTAGGGGCAGATATACTAATGGTCAAATTTCGAAGTGAAAAAACTTCGAAATTAGACCATCAAATTTTATATAAAGGCTATATTTGATCGAAAATGGACCTATTTCGATCGAATAGGTCCGTTTTTGATCAAATAAAAATCCTTTGAATGCATCGTTCGATTTGAACGATTCGAACGATTTTAAAAAAGAACCTTAGAATTTCCAGGACTTAGAAAAGATTTCAGGAAAGGTTGCAGGAGTTCCCCCACAGGCTATAATGGCAATTTGGCATCTTTAAGGTGGTTAAGTATTGAATTCAAAGTTTTTTTAAAGAGACAGTACTAAGAATTTTTCAAAGCCCCCATACACTGGCACATAAGCTGCCGAATTGGTTCAATGGACCAATATCAGCAGCTTTAATCTGCCCGCATATGGCCCCCTTTAGTAAATTAAATAAACTCTTATGGGTCAAGCTACACAATACACAAAGAGGAAGAAACACAATGAGAATGGAGACAGGAAAATGCTTACAGTGCATCACAAGTTGAACTTACTGTTAAAACTAGTCCAAATGTCTGTGAGATTGTACCACACAGGACTAGAGAAACCAATAGCAGACAGTTGCACTTTTGCATCTGGAATAAAATATCAAGATAATGTATGCACGTAATAACATATTAAAATATTTTATTTGAAATATTATATATAAAAAAAACAAACTTTACTTTTTAAAAATACTATTAAAAGCAAGATGGGATGAGGCCCTTCGTATCAGAGGGGGGAGGGGGGACTAGTTGTTAAAAGCACAGATAAAGCAGAGATTTTAAACTGTTATGTTTCATCTGTTTATACAACCGAGGAATCATTTAATGAAGGTTTCCTTTTAAAAGGAACAGTAGCACCAAAAGTGTTTTAAAGGAACAGTTCAGCATAAAAATAAAAACTGGGTAAATAGACAGGATGTACAAAATAAAAAATGTTTCTAATATAGTTAGTAAGACAAAAATGTAATGTATAAAGGCTGGAGTGACTGGATATCTGACATAATAGCCAGAACACTACTTCCTGCTTTTCAGCTCTCTAACTTGTCAGTGACTTGAAGTGAGCCCACATGGGACATAACTGTTCAGTGAGTTTACAATTGATCCTCAGCATTCAGCTCAGATTCAGAAGCAACAGTTATGACCCATGTGCCCCCCTCAAGTCACTGATTGGTTACTGCCTGCTAACCAATCAGTATAAACCGAGAGAGCTGAAAAGCAGGAAGTAGTGTTCTGGATATTATGTTAGACATCCAGTCACTTCAATCTTTATACTATGGTAACATTTTTTATTTTGCACAGCCTATCTATTTACCCAGTTTTTATTTTTACACTGAACAATTCCTTTAAAGTAATTGATATATAATGTACTGTTGTCCTGCAATGGTAAAACCATTGTGTTTCAAAAACACTATTCTAGTTATATAGTAGTATATAAATAAGCTATTTTGCATTGGGGACAACAATTCAAAGGAAAAAATAAATGGTACTTTACACCGCTTATCTGTTATTGGCTATTAAACCTTTGCTATTGAGCCATATTTATTGCTGCACATCTTGTTCATATAAATAATAGGAAGAGTTTCTGAAGCAAATAGATCCGTTTTATCAGTGCAGGGCAACAGTACATTGTATTTGAATTACTTTAAAACATTTTCCTTTTTTGGTGTTATTGTTCCTTTAAAAGACCTAATTCTATGGCTGGTTGACTGTGGACAAAAAATCCCTTATCAATTACAACTGGGCCATTTATACACCAATATGTGTGTTACCTTCAGGGGCATTAGGGGGTCCTTGCAGATTTGAGGTGGCCTTCCTGATGTGACTGTCCCCAGCACCTGATGTATATAATTTTCAGCTCCGGAGCAGGTGTAGGGGGGGGGGGGCTGCAATGCTAGTGCAGAGAGCACAATTGAGTTTTCTGCACTAGCAGAGCTGAAATTCCAATTTTAAAAGTTGGAATTTCAGGCTTCCTCTTTTCAAACATTTTTTATTTTCTTTACAATATTGACATACTGTTTTGGTAATTTCTTATAACTCTAGACTGTACTCCTACGCAGAGGAGAATTATTACATTATTTGAAAGCATAATGCAAAGAGTTACATTGTCATATTACCATGTGTATAAACATTGTACAATATTCATAAAAAATAAACTAATTAACAAATGCAACAAATTATATCAATTGTTACTTTGTATCAATCTCCGCTTTTCTGTTTTGTCATTTATTATATAATGTCTCCACATTTATTTTTCCGTTATGTCCCTGGCATCTGCAGTATATTAACTAAGGGCTCTCCCATTCTCCATACTTCCCAGGCATCCCGTTACTGTCTTGTGTATCTAATCCAAGGGGACCAAATTTTTGGAATTTCAGGCTTCTTAAAGGGATACTGTCATGGGAAAACATGTTTTTTTCAAAACGCATCAGTTATTAGTGCTGCTCCAGTAGACTTCTGCACTGAAACACAATTCTCAAAAGAGCAAACAGATTTTTTTTATATTCATTTTTGAAACTGACATGGGGCTAGACATATTGTCAGTTTCCCAGCTGCCCCCAGTCATGTGACTTGTGCTTGCACATTAGGATGAAAGTACTTTCTGGCAGGCTGTTCATTCTCCAACTTAAAGGTATACTGTCATGGGAAAACATTTTTTTTAATGCATCAGTTAATAGTGCTGCTCCTGTAGGGTTCTGCACTGAAATCCATTTCTCAAAAGAGCAAACAGATTTTATATTCAATTTTGCAATCTGACATGGGGCTAGAGATTTTGTCAATTTTCCAGCTGCCCCTGGTCATGTGACTTGTTCCTGCACTTTAGGACGGAACTGCTTTCTGGCAGGCTGTTGTTTTTCCTATTGAGTGCTGTTCTTAGATTTACCAGGCAGCGTTTATCTTGTGTTATGGAGCTGCTATCTTTCTTCCTATTGTTCTGTTGTTAGGCTGCTGGGGGGGGGGGAAAGGGAGGAGGTGATATCATTCAAACTTGCAGAACAGCAGTAAAGAGTGGTTGAAGTTTATCAGAGCACAGGTTACATGACTTGGGCAGCTGGGAAATTGACAATATGTCTAGCCCCATGTCAGATTTAAAAATGAATATAATCTGTATGCTCTTTTGAGAATTGTATTCATATCAGTCTATTTAACCCATGAGCCACTATCACAAGTAAGAAGGGTCTGGGAGCAAGACAAGCATGAAAAAGCTCCAGGAGGTGCCAAAAATGCCTGTGATTGGTTATTTTATAGCTGCTAGGTAGACTGGCAGCCTACATGAAGGTTTTTTGGCAGTACACCTGGTTTTATGCAACCAAAATGTCCCTCCAAGCCAAGAATTCAAAAATAAAACCTGCTTTGAAGTCACTGGGATCAACATCCAAGAGGTTGGTGAGCAACATGTTGGTCGTGAACCACTGCTTGAACCACTTGTTTACTTGCATTGTTTGATCTCATGCCCAAACCATTAGTTTATTGTAAATATACATTGCTGCTAGTACCAGTAGTTGTATACAGAGCAAGGGGCTATTATTGAGGGTGCAAATGTGTCAAGCTCAACATCTACAGATTTCCGTTTAAACAGAGCTGGCAGTAAGCCAGTACCCTCATGCAACGATACATATCGTGTGGAGAATATAAATGCCACTATGATTCATGGATCATTTATAGAAAAACCAATTGGTATATCAATGTGGATGCAAGCTCTTCTGTTTTTAATCAGCTTTGCTTCTGCCATAGTGGCCTTTGGAAAGAACTGCATTCTTCAGTTCATATTTAAAGGGGTTGTTCACCTTTGAGATAACTTTTAGTATGATGTAGAGAGTGACATTCTGAGATAATTTGCAATTGGTTTTAATTTTTTATTATTTACGGTTTTTGAGTTATTTTGCTTTTTATTCAGCAGCTCTTCAATTTGCATTTCAAGCAGTCTTGTAACTAGGGCCCAAATTACCCTAGCAACCATGCATTGATTTGAATAAGAGACTGGAATGTGAATAGGAGAGAGTCTGAATAGAAGGATCAGCAATAAAAAGTAGCAATAACAATACATTTGTAGCCTTACAGAGCATTTGTTTTTTTAGAAGGGGATGGCGACGCCCATTTGAAAGTTGCAAAGAATCAGACGAAAAGACAAATAACTATAAAACTATAACAAATAAATAATAAAAACCAATTGAAAAGTTGCTTAGAATTGGCCATTCTATAACATAATAAAAGTTACCGTAAAGGTGAACCACCCCTTTAAAGAACCTGGGGCTGATTTACAAACATTGATTCTAAATTGCAGAATAATTTCCAATCAGGTTTTTTCTTTCTTTTTCTACATTTTAGTAGTCTGCACAAAACTTATTGATCATAAATTGCACCCATGTCCATAAATAACCCCCCTTGTTCATTAGAATGTCTGAAGTCTTTGATTCACACTAAGTGAGGATACACTGCAAAATAGGATATCCCATACATTTATACTGTAATGTTGTCTTTTCTACTATCTAGACCCACAATAGAAAAAGAATGTTGCAAAAAAGTGGAATGATCTTTTAAAAAAACCTGATCCTTTACAAAACAAATGACTGAGCCTGATATTACCAATAAATTATATCTACATTTATCTACATTAGCTAGTAATGACAGTAAATAACCAGCAATTTGTTGCACAGGGAATATTTTGTTTTGCAGCAGCCTGAATTATGTCAGAATGAATCTAGAACAAAGCCAAATCAACACAAAAGCAATCAAAGAAAGAGATGCCAAAAGTAGCTAATGCTATAGATGGAAGGCTGACGGAAGAAAGGAACATCACTGAATGAAACTTTTACAATACGAAAGAAAGAATAAAAAAAGAAATCAGAACCTTGAGAGGATGAGATGAGATCTGCTTGTAGTTTCCTCCTTTTCTTTGCGGCAAGAGAGTGCAACAAGTGCCTCCAGTTGACATACAGGAGGAGCGGAGCTGCTCAGTGATCCAACACCCTCACACTTACAGCAGAAATATCACTGCATGGTATGACTTGCCTGGGGTGCTGAGCCTTCCAGGTGTGCTGTATTTATGGTCAGCATCAGGCAACCATGGTCTTGTCCCACTCTCTCAGGGGGTGCATGTGAGTTACTCAGACGTCACTGAATCATTTCTACTCCATAAGTCACTGCATTAAGGGAGGGCAGAAATTATAGCAATTCAATTAAAGGTACTTTAAAGCAATGTGAAGGCAAAAGATAGATAACAGCACTGACAATTACCTGTGATTATGGCATAGATGGACACTGTGTACAATCCTCAGAGTCTCTACCCACTGCTTTGAAATGCCTTTTCTTTGGGTGCATTCGCAGAGTCTAATAAATGGGAATATTTAAAGATGTCCACATATATATATCTATTTATGGACTATGAAGAAAAGTCAATGTGTCTCCTGTAAATAATGTTAGGTAAAGGACACAGAGTTAATTATATATATATATATATATATTCAGATATATTCATATGAAAAAAACATATAGTCATATGAAAAAGTGTCGGAAAAAGTGTCGGACCCCCTCTTAATTGTTTGGAGTTTTATTCATCATTGGCTGACCTTAGTGATGGGTTAATTTATTCACGAAACGGCAGAAAAATTTCACCGGCGTCTTGTTTTGGATGTGGGTGTCCATTTTTTTCAATGCCGGTAATGGGCGCCGGCGTCAAAAAGCGGACGCCCACGTCCAAACCGACATGTGGCATGTTTTACATTTCGGTGAAGCAAAACGCTCCAGATTCACCCATCACTAGCTGAGCTTTCAAACTAGCAACTTCCTTTTAATATATAACATGCCTTATGGAAACAGTAGTATTTCAGCAGTGACGTACAGTTTATTGGATTAATGGAAAATATGCAATATGCATCATAGACAGGTGCATAAATCTGGGCATGTTTAGGGCCGTCTTGTTGGAATATCCAACCCCTGCGTAACTTCAACTTTGTGACTGATGCTTGAACATTATCCTGAAGAATTTGTTGATATTGGGTTGAATTCATCTGAGCCTCGACTTACCAAGGCCCCCAGTCCCTGAACTACCCCACAGCCCCAAATTTTACAGTAGGTAGTAGGTGTTTTTCTTGGAATGTGGTGTTATTCTTCATACAAAGCGCTTTTTGTTATGACCAAAGAACAAAATTTTTGTCTCATCAGTCCAAAGCACTTTGTTCCAATATTACTGTGGCTTGTCTAAATGAGCTTTTGCATACAACAAGCAACTCTTTTTGTGTTTACATGAGTGCAGAAAGGGCTTCTTTCTCATCGCCCTGCCATACTGATGTTTTTTTTGTGCAAATGGCTCTGTAGAATGATGTGCAGATACACGAACTTGCAGGTCTTTGGAGGTGATCTTTGACTTATCTGTAACCATTCTCATAATCCTCCGCATATGCCTCTTCTGTATTAATCTTGCCCTGCCAGACCTGGGTTTTAAAGCAACTGTGCCTGTGGCCTTCCATTTCTTGATTACATTGCTTACAGTTGAAATCAACAGTTTAAACCTCTTAGATAGCTTTTTGTAGCCTTCCCCTAAACCATGATACTGAACAATTTTTTCTTTGTTTTTTTTTTTAGATCTTTTGAAAGTTGCTTTGAGGATCCCATGCTGTCACTATTCAGAGGAGAGTCAACAGAAGCACAACTTGTAATTGGCCACCTTAAATATCTTTTCTCATTATTGGATACATCTGCCTATGAAGTTCAAGGCTTAACAGCTAATCCAACCAATCTGGTGTTGCCAGTAATCAGTACTGAAGCAGTTACATGCATTCAAATTAGCAAAATTACAAGGGTACCCAAATTTTCGCACAGCCAGTTTTTCACATTTGATTTAATTTCATACAACAGAATACTGCTTCACTAAAAATATTTGTTCAGAAAGCACCCCAGTACCCAGATGTTCCTGGGAAATGAAAGACATACTACTTTTATCTCTTTTTGTTGAAAGTGGAGTCTGAGTGCAGGCTGAGAGGGGTTCCCAAACTTATGTGTATATATATATATATATATTGCCAAGATCTGGCAGGGTAGTTCAAGCATCTAGACACATAAACATTATTTCCTTCAGAAAGCCCAATATCCATCCACTTAGCATTCCATAATTAATATTGAAGTTAACTCCTTATTTGTATCTTAAATTATCTTTTTATCATATTAATTCTTTAATAGTATATAAAGCCCATTGGTACATTACAAATAAACCCAAAATAAAATATGACATGTTTATTTTAGTTTATGAGATGAAGCCAAGATAAATGTCAATCTACTTGTTTTGAAACTGTCAAAATCTTCCTTTTCCATTTCCAGCTGCTTTTTGTAATTGTCATTAAGACTGATAACCCACTAATTACAGGGATGTCATTGATTTTCTTGGGCCCACAGAAATAATAGTTGTTAACCTACGTCCTGGTCATCCTGCAAATAGTATTTAATTTTTTAAACATGACCATAGAGTAATTCCTTGAAACACAGGATGTGGGTGGCAGTTATGATCATTATGTGCTTTTATGACCTCACCATCTTCTTTAAGTAGGAAAATAAAGATGGGAATGGAGCTATATGTTTATCTGGAAACGGATGAGGGTGCAGAGATAATGAGGAGGATTAATGTACCTATACTCATTGACAAATGGTTGCAAAGGAGCAGTAAGTCCTCTATATCCTTCTTGTGACTCTTAGATATATATAGCCAAACTTACTTATATGAATCAGTATCTGGGCCAAGTAAACAGAAAAAGCAACTGTGTGTGACCTAGCCAGGCAACCCTTATACAGGCTCAAAGCACCTTCTGTGCCCCTGGCTGTGCATCACATGAGCAAAGTAAGCAAGCAAATTAATTTTTCTTTCTTTTGCATCCTAAAACAAGGAAACATGAATGCAGGGCAGGGCCACCATTAGAAATTCTTGGGGCTTCCTCGTCCCCGGCCACCCTGGCACCCAAGACTCACCCTGATCCCACCCACTCCCCATCACAGTTAAAAGTCCACACACACACACATCAGCGCTAAAATAATACCCCCCCACACAGACATTGATGGTCAGGGCCCCCTTATAAGTTAAAAAAAAAACATTGGGGCCAGGGCCCCCCTTGCAAGTTAAAAAAAAAATTGGGGCTCAAAAAATATTTAAAAAAAAAACATTGGCTCCAGGGCCCCCCTTACAAGTTAAAAAAAATCGGGGCCCCATAAAATATATTTTTTTAAAAATTGGTGACAGGGGCCTATAGAGTATTAGAATAAAACATTGATGGCCAGGGGATAAAAAAACAACCCACATTGGGTGGCTTCAGGACTTCAATTATAGCTGTTTTCATGACTTTGTGTCTTCGGTGTTGGCTCCTTTCCTGACTTTGTTTCTTTTAGCCGCTTCAGGACTTCAGTGTTGGCTCCTTTCCTGACTTTGTTTCTTTTAGCCGCTTCAGGACTTCAGTGTCGGCTCCTTTCGTGACTTCGGGTCTTTCCGTCACTTCAGGACTTCCTGGATGTTCGCCATGTAAGTGAAACAAGGTTTCAGAACAGTCAAGGGGGACCCAGTTCTTCGAAAAGTGCAGCACTGCCAGGCCCCCCCTTCAGCCACGGGCACTTGTCCTCCTCATGGCAACCCTGGTCTAGGGATTGGGTAGGTTAAAAAAATGTTATCTGGTAATATATCATGTTGGCCAGTGGTACATTGACAGACAGATGAGGAAATCAAGAAGAACCAATTGTTTGTGCACTTTGCAAGAACAATCTAAATAATAAAGACAGCCATAATATGTGTACACTTTCCATCCATTTGGCCCATGGGACAACTTATCAAAGAGGTAATGAGATTGGCCTAGGGATAATCACCTTTAGATATTATACTTGGAAAGTTAAAGAAAAGTAAAAACCAGAGGGAAATTGTTGAGCTTTAGAAACTTTACAGGATTACATAAAACTTAGTCAAGAGTATTGAAGAGAGTATTCAAGAGTATTGAAATGAATCACAAAGCTAAAACTATTTCTGCAGGATTCTATTGTTTTGGTGTTTTCATTTCATTCTGTCCGAGACATTTCCTAAATACTGTTTTGTATCTGCAGAGCCCATAAGCTTGACTAACCAAAGCATATTTCCAGAACATGAGAAATAATAATGCTTTTATAAATAGGATTAATGTCCAAATTATTTGTCCACTGAAAATCAAGGTGCAGAATGTTTTGATGTCACATAGAAAAATATTCAATACAGCCTTCACTCATGTATTTATCAGGCGGCAAATGGATGCCAAATTGCAACAGGCAAATACATTGTGTATTTGTACGAACATTACAAATGTGTTTTTAATGATAGGGATGGAGAGCGCTTATGTCACTGTGTAATGGAGCACGTTGCAAGGTCACAATGTGAATAGTATAATGCATATTATATAGCGTCATTAGTAAATATTTCAATTAATGGACTTGCATTCAGAAGTATTATTTCCACAATGAGCTTTTTTATATAACTTTATTAATGATTATTATTGGGCAGTTTTGCATTGCACCCTTTGTTGCCTATTTGTAGTGCTATAAAATATTTTAGCTGTTTTACATCTTTATTGGTAAATTCAAGGGGCATTTTTAAATAAATATTCTCTTCTCTTTGTCTCATGGTGATAATTATCCATTGTTGTTAAATAATTCATTAAAGGCGCGCAGAAGCTACACTGAGAATGTATTTTTATTAAAAAAATGTATTTAAAGGGGGTCTAATATGGACAATGGAGTACGTGTATAAAAAGGCCATTTAAAAAAGAAACTTTTTAAAACATTTTACACAAGACATTTTAAACAACCTTTGGATTCACTAAAGGTAAAGTGAGTGTTATTTATAGCAAGCCTTAAAAATTATATCACTTGTTATATTTTTAGAATTAATGATCAATTAACTAAAAGTTCACTTGTTTTACTTAAAGTGATTGTTCACCTTTACATTAACTTTAAAGGGCACTTGTTGGCAAAAAAATGTTATCCCCAACCAAAGGTGCGGGCTGATGGAGTCTGCATTCCGGTTGGGGATAACAGTATTATTATTATTTTTTTTTTTTTAAATGCCCTCCACCAGCGTTAGCCTACTCCCTGGGAGAGCTGCTATATCAGCTCAAGCGCATGCTCATAATGAAATTGTGACGTCACGCACATGCGCATAATTAAAAGCTGCCGCAATTGGGATGCTTTTCATTATGTGCATGTGCTTGAGCTGACATGGCAGCTCGCACCAGGAGCTCCCGCCCAGTGCGAGTAGGCTAACGCTGGTGGGGGCATTTTTTAATAAAAGAACTACTGTTATCCCCAACCTGAATGCAGGCTCTATCAGCCCACACCTTTGGTTGGGGATAACATTCTTTGCCAATAGGTGTCCTTTAAAGGGAAACTGTCATGGGAATACATGTTTTTTTTTTAAACGCATCAGTTAATAGTGCTGCTCCAGTAGACTTCTGCACTGAAATCCATTTCTCAAAAGAGCAAACAGATTTTTTTATATTCAGTTTTGAAATCTGACATGGGGCTAGACATTTTATCAATTTCCCAGCTGCCCCGGTCATGTGACTTGTGCCAGCACTTTAGGAGGGAACTGCTTTCTGGCAGGCTGTTGTTTTTCCTTCTCAATGTAACTGAATAGTACGCAGTGGGACACGGGTTTGACTATTGAGTGCTGTTCTTAGGCTAAGGCCAGACGGGGAGATTCGGGGGCATTTTGTCGCCTGGCAACTTCTCGCCGCGCCTTGTAGCCCCCGAACCTCCCCGAATAGCCAAGTAAGCAATCGCACCGGCGTTGCTTGAAAACGCCGGCGCGTATCCACACGGAGCGGCGCGCTTTTTGAAATCGCTCCAAATTGCCTCGCCAGGTGCGCTTGGGTACGTGGCTATTCGGGGAAGTTCGGGGGCTACAAGTCGCGGCGAGAAGTCGCCAGGCGACAAAATGCCCCCGAATCTCCCCGTCTGGCCTTAGCCTTAGATCTACCAGGGGGCTGTTATCTTGTGCTAGTGAGCTGTTATCTGGTTATCTTCTCAATGTTCTTTTGTTAGGCTGCTGGGTGGCGGAAAGGGAGGGGGTGATATCACTACAACTTGCAGTACAGCAGCAAAGAGTGATTGAAGTTTATCAGAGCACAAGTAACATGACTTGGGGCAGCTGGGAAAGTGACAAAATGTCTAGCCCCATGTCAGATTTCAAAATGAAAATATAAAAAAATCTGTTTGCTCTTTTGAGAAATGTATTTCAGTGCATAATTCTTCTGGAACAGCCCTATTAACTGATAGATTTTGAAAAAAAAAAAAGTTCCCATGACAGGTTCCCTTTAAGAGAGAGTGATATTTTCGCTTTATATCAAGTAGCTCTCCAGTTTGCCATTTCAGCTCTCCGATTGCTAGTGTCCAAATTACCCCAGCAACCATGCATTGCTTTAAATGAGAGAATGAAATACTGTATGACTATCAGGGGACTTGAATAGAAAGACGAGTAATAAATAGTAGCAGTAACAATATATTTGTAGCCTTACAGAGCATTTGTTGTTTAAATGGGGACATCGGCTGATCTGTTCTTTTACATTCTGAAGGTTAATGACAGGTCAGGAGATGGGGATGTCCGATCGTACAATGATTCGTATGATCGGATCTTTGCGTAAGCCAGCTTTACAGCTCCTCACTACATCTTCTTCTATGAATCCATCTGATGTTGTTTAGTAACACCTACTCCTGGGAGGTGTTACATTTTTTACACATTGCACTGTTTTATACCAATATTACTTAAAGGGCAAGGAAAGTGTAAAATAGAATAAGGCTAGAAATGCTGTATTTTGTATACTAAACATAAACATGAACTTACTGCACCACAAGTCTAATCAAACAAATTATTTATGCTTTCAAAGTTGGCCACAGGGGGCTGTCATCTTGTGTTAGACATCTCTGCAATATCAAGACTCGCACATGCTCAGTGTGATCTGGGCTTCTTAGGGGTCGTCATAAATGATCAAAAAACAAAGCTGCTTGAGTAAGCATGGCTGGTAAGTAGGGCAAGGGCTCCCCCTGCTGTTCATAAGTATGATTGTTTCCCTGCCAGAAGTTAGGGACTGTATGACAATTCCTATCCACAGCAGTAAATAAAGGGAGAATTTCACTGCATACAGTCAGGTTTCTTATAAAAACAGTGCACATTTTTTAATTAGAGTATATTGGAGATAGATTTCTTTTTCATTAAAGAAAGTAAAAATGGGATTTTATTTCTTTGCATTTGCTTGCCCATTAAAGCATGTTAGTAAATAATGCATTAGAATTAATTGCATTCTCTTACATCCAAGAATAGCAATGCGATTCGAATACCGCTGTGCAGAAATGTTTCCAAATGTCTATTAGCGTTTGTGGAAATACTTCGATGAATTGTACCTTAAATAATGCACCTTAAGTAACACACAAAACTGAGCATTAAAGAATAACAACCATGTGTGAATCGGCCCCCATAGGTGTAATTTACCAAGTTGAAATATACCCCTTTACTTTTTTACATTTTTGCCCTTGCTGCACACTACATCCCCCCATGAATACAGTACTGCCTGTGTGCAGCAGCACTGCATTCATGAGGGGTGGAGGGAGGCATGTATTCTCTCCAACCCCCCTCCCAACAGCCATTTACAAAGTTGCAAGTTAGGGAGCAATGTCAGACACAAGCTACAATAGGGCCCTGTACTTTCCACTTGCCAATGCTGTGCTTTGCACCTCACCCTGTATTTTTACACAGCCAGAACTGGACTGAGAATCAAAATAGGCCCTGGCATTTCAGGTATACAGAGGCCCAATCAGCCCACATAGAGGCCCAAACAGTCCCCACCAGCCCACAAAATACTGACTTTCTATGGTACCTTATAGCAGCCCCTCTGGCATTTGCCCTAACCCACAGATTGCCAGTCTGGGCCTGTACACAGCCACACCTCTGCTGGAAGTCCTCTTTGAATGAGTACTACTGTAGGCTCCCTGGTCTTGGCTCTTGCTTCTGCCTATAACAGCCGCCTTTCACCTCGGGAGGAGACCTTGGCTAATTGGATGCAGCCAGGTCTTACTAAGAGAGGAGCAAAGCTAAAGATTCTGGACAAGTAAAGGGGCACGATCATCTCACCAAGGATACTAGATGGAGGAACGCCACTTGGAAGACAGGCCAAACAAAACAGCGTGGAACAGGCAGGCCGGGCCAGCACAAGCAGAATAGAGAATAGTCAGACAGGCCAGGATCAGGACTAGAGAATGTATAATAGTCAGTGGACAGGCAAAAGGTCAGATTGGAGAGTTCAGAGTAATCAGGCAGGCTAGGGTCAGGATTGGAGAGTGTAGAATAGTCAGCAAACAGGCAGAGTCAGATTTGAGAGTTCAGAATGGTCAGCAGGCAGACAAGGGTGAAAACCAGGAAAGACAATCAGGATTCACTAAGAATAAACACCCAGGAACAGGCTAAATTAAACCTAACAATGGGCAATGTGCTAAACACTGGACTCCCTTTAAATACAGTTTGAATTTTGTGCGTCATGACGCCGGCGACAATGTGCTAGAAAAGCTGACACAGGAGGACAAAGGGCGCATAAGTTTACTCTGGACCACCAGAGTAAACGTTATTCATTACAACTACTAAGGGACATGCTTTTGCACCCCTCAGTACAGAGTTGTAACTAGGGTTAGGCAGAAGAGGCAGATGCCTAAGGTACAATGGTAGGGGGGCATTGGACATACGTCTTATGCTGGTATTCCCCTAGTTTCGGCCTGTCTGAATGTGCAATCCGGGTGTATGTGTGTTTGTGTGTGTGTGTGTGTTTGGGGGGGGTTGCGGGCATGTGCCGTGTATCTTGGTGTGGGCACTTTCCTTTGTCCTGCTCTTGCATTCAGGGGTGTTGCTTCCATGAGGCAAGTTGAGAAACAAGTTACTAGGGGTGGCAAAAAGCTGCTCCTGGGAACTTAAATTTAAATTTTTACATCAGAATGGCTCATCTAGTTTCAACCTAGTTAGTATGTTAGTAGGTAGTATGTTTTCCTGAGAGGTTTTCTCTTTTAAACTTTCCTGAGCTAAACTGGATGTGGCTCTCTAGTTTAAACTTGCTTTTAAAACTTGGACTTTTAGAATATAGACAATAGTATGACATTGCTGGTTCTCATTGCTGGTTCTCTTCCCTAGTATAAATTTAGCGAGGGGTCAGTGTCGGACTGGGACATCAGGGGCCCACCCAAAAACCTTACGCTAGGGGGCCCACCAAAATATTTTAGACCAGGGGCCCACTCTCTGTACTATTATTCTCTCTCAATTCATTCAATCTCTAATCTTCTAGTGTATTTTCTTTACATACAATAATCTATTATTACATCTATTTAGCCTCTAGAAATAGGGAATGGCCATGAACTTGGCCAAATTAGCAGCATGAGGGCCCACTGACACCTGGGCCCACCGGGACTTTTCCTGGTATCCTGGAGGGCCAGTCCGACACTGCGAGGGGTCATAGCATTGGCTAGGCTGTCTCAGGGCAGCACTAGGTGCAGGATTTCCGCTGATTGCACTTCTCCCTGGAATAATAGTTGACGACCCCTTATAGGTTCCTCTATGATTCCCCTACCCCAATCAGATAGCATGTCTTTCTAAGCTTAACACAAAATCACACATAGGAACGTTGACTTGGACGTGACTTTCTTCTTTGAAAATGGGAAAGTTAGTTTAAAAAACTTGAACTTTTAAAATATAGGATAGATCATGACATCACATTCTGTCACCATGATAATGCATACAATAATATGGATTACAGTTCCCATTTTATAAAGAAAATTGCTTGAATTTTAGTTTCCATGTAATTGTATAAGCTTGTATAAAATTGCACATATTATCTGTCGAAATCTTATCATGGTGTACTCTTCTTTGCAAAAATGGTTACGTAGATTAAATTCAATTTCATATGCCACAATCTCAAGGAAATTCCATAAAACCAATTTACCCAAGACTCTTGAACACTGAAATAGAAACTCAATGAACAGTCCCACCGTAAATGTCTGATGGGAAAGAAAACAGAGCCCTCGTTTTCTACTGCGACATCTGAGATAGTTTTCTGCAGAATAATTAGCTTCAATTTGCTTGTTTGTTTTGCCTGGTAATGTTAGAACGAAGGAGATGCAAGCAGAGAAATTAATTTCACCACAGCGGGAAACTGTAATCTTCCTAAATACAGTATGGGTATATGTGTAATTGTGTTTTTAAAATAAGTCATGTTCATTAGAAATGCTTTTGCATTTTGAATTTTCAAAACAGAATTGCAGGCATACTGAAAAATAGTGGATAATAACCCATAATAATTATATATTACTTATTTCTAAGTAATATAACATTAAAGCTGAAGGGCCTATTGCAAGTATTATTTGGCTTCTACATAAACTCCTCTGCCTAGTGGTGCTAAAAAGCATGTGAAAAGCCAGTTTTGTCTTATTCTACATAACGAACATTAGAAGAAAAAAGGCTTGAAGTAGCAGTTTAAAACAATTATTTTGAAAGCAATATGGTGATCCACGGACTCAGTGTAGGTAACAAGGGTAATTTACAAATGCAGTGCAGTGTCCATATTGTCATTATTGGACATTCTCCATGTTTTTCCCCCACAATTCAGACTTCTTCCCTGTTCCGTCACTTTTCTCACACTGTGCTGAAATGCAACCGAAGTGTGAATAGGATGGAGCAACTATGTTGCATTTATTGATGTAACCAACCAGGGCTGCCATTAAAATCACGGAGACCTGCATAACAAAATTGTCCACCCTGGGCCCCGCCCACCCAGGCACCCAAACCCCGCCCCTGATCCCACCCACTCCACATCAAAGTTAAAAGACCACACAGACATCAGCGTTAAAAAAGTAACCCCCCAGGGCTCCCTTATAAGTTAAAAAAAAAATTGGTGCCAGGGCCCCCCATAAAAGTTTTTTTTTTTTTAAAGCATTGGTGCCAGGGCCCCTCATACAAGTTAAACAAATTGGGGTCCAAAAAAATATAAAAAAAAAAAACAGTGGTGCCAGGGCCCCCCATAAAAGGTTTTTTAAGACATTTGTGGTCAGGGCCCCCCGACAAGTTAAAAAAAATAATTGGTGACCAGGGCCCCCCCTATAAGTTAAAAAAAACCTTGGCACCAGGGCCCCTTACAAGTTAAAAACTAGGGACCCCTTAAAAGTAAAAAAAAATTGGGACTGCAGAAAATATTTTTTTTTTTAAACTTTGTCGCCAAGGCCCCCCTTACAAGTTAAAAAAAATTTGGGGCCCCATAAAATTTTTTTTTTTAAATTGGTGGCAGGGGCCTATAGAGTATTAAATAAAAAATTGGTGACCAGGGGATTAAAAAAACCCCCAAAAAACCCACATTGGTGTCAGTAGAACTGAACTCGTGGCTTCAGGACTTCAGTTATAGCTGTTTTCGGTATTCGGTATTCGGTATTTTCGCCTCTTCAGGACTTCGTATATGTTCAGCACTTACGCATTCTGCCTCAGGACTTCGCTATGAGCGCACGCTTTCTGTGCTCGTAAGGGGGGCCCGGCTCTTTGAAAACTGCAGCACTGCCAGGCCCCCCTTGAGCCCTGGGCCCAGGACACTTGTCCCCCCCCTGATGGCGGGCCTGTAACCAACTAAGGGAACCCAAGTATAGGGTGGAGGCAGCTCCAGGGTTCTTCAGTGTCACTTGTATATAACTCCTCATGCATTGTACTGTAAATGCATTATACATATAACTCATCATGCAAGTGCAAATAAATGTAATTATATGCAAACATCCATAAGACCGCAGCACACTGACAAGTTGTTTCCGTGATATCACACTTGCAAGTGTACTGGATGGATGTTTGCATATGATTATATTAACCCATGGCAGAGTGGGTAATGGACTGCTGGTCTCAAAGGAGAGGAAACGGAGGTGGAACAAATACATTTAATTGTCCAATTTGGCAGCACATACCAGGGATCCAAAGATCCCAACCAGGATTAAAAGAACTTCAAATTTTTATTTCAATATCCATAAAAGATCCGTCTATAGTCAAGACTCCAGATAAAGATTGAACATTCAGATCTAGATGGATAAGGGAAAATTGTATCATACTTACCGTGCTTTTCCTTTCCTGGTCCTCTCCGTATCAGTACTACCCGGGATAGCCCCTCCCATTATCCTCTGTCAGAAGAACCCTCCCCTTAATTTCAAGGTGATAAATACCTCTCCAGTACTATCCCCAGGTGTCTAGTTGTAAGCTATTTCCATAATAATTCAGGGTTGGGCACGTACTGATACGGAGAGGACCAGGAAAGGAAAATCACGGTAAGTATGATACAATTTTCCCTTTTCCCTGGTCCTCTCCTCCTCAGTACTACCCGGGAAGTAGCAAGCTGATCCAGGATGTAGGGAGGGAAAGAAGACAAGAATACTGTCATGCAAAAAGAATTGATTTATTAAGACCTCATGGATGATTTGAGAACACTTGAACCAAAACGAGCCTTGTCTGCTGATGCCACATCAACTTTGTAGTGGGAAATGAACGTGTCTGGGCTTGACCATGAGGCTGCTCTGCAGATTACTTCCAGAGGAGTACCAGCTTCTGCTGCCCAGGATGCTGACAACCCCCTTGTTGAGTGAGCTCTGACTCCTGCTGGCTGCTGAATGTCTTGAGATGTATAGGCCATCCATATTACCTTCTTAATCCATTTCGCAATGGTTTAAGTTGATGCAGCCTCGCCCTTCCTTTTCCCAGCGGGAATTACAAAAAGGGTATTTGCCTTTCTGAAAGGTTTGGTGACCTCGCAATATCTTTTGACATTGTCGGCAACGTCTAATCCCTTAAACTGGTGGTTAGTTTCTTTGTCAGGAAAGGCTGGCAAGGAGATTTCATCCCTGATATGAAAGGTGGAAACCACTTTAGGCTTGAAGGAGGAGTCGAATCTCAAGAGGACTCTGTCATGAAAAAATACTGGATTGTTGCTGTCGCACAATAGAGCTCGGAGTTCACCAACCCTTTTGGCGGAAGTGATAGCCACCAAAAAAACTACCTTTAGAGTAAGATGCCAAAGGGAAACTTCCTCGATGGGAACAAAAGGATGAATTGTCAAGGACTTGAGAACTAGCGGAAGATCCCACTGAGGACAAGATGGTCTTCTGGCAGGAAGAATCCTC
>CM044438.1:18057240-18120158 GCA_024363595.1 Xenopus borealis
CCTGTTCCCTTCCTTCTGTCTTCCTCCCTGTGTGCGTCCCCTCCCTGTGCCCCTCCTTCTGTCTTCCTCCCTGTGTGCGTCCCCTCCCTCCATCTTCCTCCCTCCCTGTTCCCCTCCTTCTGTCATCCTCCCTGTGTGCGTCCCCTCCCTCCATCTTCCTCCCTCCCTGTTCCCCTGAATGACCAATAATGTACTTTTTAGCTCTTTTGTTTATGATTACAATTACAATGAATGTGATGAAACAAAGGAATTTGTCTGTTTACAGCAATCAACATTCTTTGCCTATACCAAGAATCGGAGTATTTCAACAAAGAAAATACTATATGGGCACACATTTAAAAAGGGTCAACCCTTTCTGCAACTTGAAGCAGTTACCAGCCAGAAATGGTGTTTTCCAAAGAATTCAAGAGAGTCCTGCCCAGAGTGTGTTATGAAATTGTTAAATGAAGGTGTGTAAGATGCGGATTTGCCTGGACAACACAGTCGTATAGACTGGGACAGTTTGGAAAATATAAACCTATTGGGTTTCTATGGACTTCCAGGCCTAATCATTGGCTGAGCTGCATAGGGGAGACATTCCGTCCAGAAACTTCATGCCGATCCAAAAAGACCTACATTTCCCACCAGGGGTTTAATCTGCGCCTCCTCATTTCTGGATATTTTATAATAAGAACTCACTTTTCAGGATGCTACAGAGCCCATGCAGGTTCCTTATGGATTTCTCTTTTTTGGACAGCCATCTTGCTTTCTGTTCTATGACATCATATTTATTTGTGTAATACAGTCACAGTAACTCTGTAGGCAAACTGTACATTTTAATTGTGGCCCTTGGCCTTATCCTAAGTAGAATAGAGAAGCAGAACTACTGCACCTAATGAAGTGTCGCATGAAAAATTTAATGTTGACAAATCTGTATTTGTCATTTAATGATTTTCTTTTGTAACCTAACATTTTATTCCAATGTAATACACATTTAAATGTAAAACACATTTCCTCTAAACATCAGTGTGAATTATTTTATTGTCATTAACCCTAAAATAAGTTTATCTAAGATAGAGACGCTGTTAATCTTGCTGGGTTTAATCGCACTTGTTCAGAACACACACAATGCAGTGAATTACTTTATAAACGTGTTGCTCATTTATTCTAATCATATATTATTGTTATGATATAACAGCCAGCATTATTTAACAAGCATTTCAGATTAGCTTGCTTCTGAAAATAATCCATCTTAGTCTTCTATGAAGCTGTTTCTTCTGTTTACCTCAACATTCCTGCTGGGTCTGAGCCCTGCTTTCTTTCATATTTACAGCTACCCTGACAGAAATTGTAATTGTTCTTGTTCTAGTTTGTTGATGTAATTCAGACACTGATTATACTGATTATATTGGCCTCTGCAAAGGTACATTTATATCATTTTGTAGTCAATTGTTGCCTCTACAATTCTATATCAGTGAAGGAATAGCGTGATCATGTCAAAAGATTTTGAACTAGCATACTTGGATCCCTATAACTAACCATGGGACATTGAATGTAATGCTTTTTATTTTCTTTCATTCTTTATTTTCAGTGAAGTTAGCAGTGATCATGACTTGGAGCAGGTCAGGAGTATTGTTGGCATGAGATGGTTGAGGAATAATAGCAATCAGGACTGGACTGAGAATCAAAATAGGCCCTGGCATTTCAGGTACACAGAGGCCCAATCAGCCCACATAGAGGCCCAAACAGTCCCCACCAGCCAACTAAATACTGACTTTCTATGGCACCTTATAGCAGCCTATCTGGCATTTGCCCTAACCCACAGATTGCCAGTCCGGGCCTGATAGCAATAGAAGGGTTGGGGAAAGGTAAGTAATGGGGAATAGAAGGTGAGGAATGATGGAGAAAATATCAGCAGAACAGCACAAAGGAAAGGATAAAATACAGGATGAGAATTGAATACAAATTTTGTATCTATTTAATTAGTTTTTACAGTTTTCTGAGTGTATTTACAAAAAAATATGGGATTTAGCAAAAAATTTAAAGACACACTAAATGTCACTGAAGGCAGGCATAAGCAAGTGAAAGCCCAGTGCCAGATTTCAGCCTTGGATGCCCCAACGCCAGAAGTATCTAGTGCCTGCACTACTGCATGTGGAAGAGAACTGGGAATTATGTGTACAGGAGTTTGCATCCTCAGTGTTCCTTAGAATGTGGCTGCAGGGTCGGGCCAAGGTAGTTTGGCACCCTAGGCAAGGGTTCCAATCAGTGTCCAAAACTGTTAAGGCCCAGCCATATCCACCATTAGTACTGCAGGCCCCAAGCGCATGCCCCTACCTGTACCTGTGCTGTGTTCAACCCAAGCCCCCATGATCTGTACCCGTGTCACTGTCAGGCCAGGCCAACAGCCAACAATGGGCACAGGCCCAACCATATCCATTAATACTGCAGTCTGCAGCTGTAGGGCCAAAGCCCACACCCCCACCATACTTGTGGCCAACCCAAGCCCCCATGATCTGTACCTGTGCCAGCAAGAAGTAAAAGGCAGCCAAAAGCCCAGCAGGTAAGAGCAGACAGGTCTCTTCAGCGAGATGCGTTACTGCTCCCTTCTAGCACTCACAGCAGGTCCTCTCTGCCCAACCAATCTGGCTTTTGTAATGACCAGTAAGATAACTAGAGGGCCCCCCCTGCCCCCTCCATACATCTGCCATTATTCAATGGCGCGCAAGCCGCCGATGGGCCCTAAGGGGGGTGCGGAACCTGGCCCAATCACATCCGCTGCACCTACGGTAGTTACTCCACTGGTAATGACTGACTGTAAATGATGTCTTGTGCTGGCCCTGCAGTCTAGTACGCATGCGCAGCAGTGTGTCAGTATGGAACTGGAAGGTACAAAGTCACGCTCCAGGGTGGGGGAGCCTGTACAGATACACCAGTCTAAAAGAAACCTCAGAGGTTGCTTTTAATAAAGGCCAACAAGCCAAGTGAACTATAGAGCACAAATAAAAAAACAGAAAATTTATTCCCCCGAGAAGTGTGCCCCCCCAGTGTGCCCCCCCAGTGATTGCGCCCTAGGCGGTTGCCTACCCTGCCTATCCCTTGACCCAGCCCTGTGTGGCTTGCCCCCCCTTTATCTTGCTGCCCTTGGCCTGGACCTTTGTGGCTTCAACACAAATTGGGGCCTATGAATGCCAGATCATCCAAAGACATGATACGCATAGGGTTTTCCATTGCATGTTACTGGAATATAAATAGGAGAGGCCAGAATAGAAAGATAGGTAATACAAAGGAGAGATAACAATACATTTGTAGCCTTACAGACCATTTGTATTTAGACAGGGTCAGCAACCCAAATTTGAAAGCTGGAAAGAGTCAGAAAACAAAGGCAAATAAACAGAAAGCTATCAAAAATAAATAATGAAGACCAACTAAAAGTTTCCAAACTGGTCATTCTATAACATACCAAAAGTTAAAGTAAAGCTAAACTCTTTACTGCAACTGAAAACCTTGAGTCGCTTTAGCTGCTTTAAAAATTTAAGTCAACCCAATATATTTGTAGCAGTTTATTGCAGCTTTTTCCAAATCCAAATCAGTTTCAGCTCCTTGTCTGTTCTCTCCTTTACTAGTGGTGGGCTAGGGGGTGTTTTTTTTTTTTTTAAATGCTTATATTATATCTCTATGTATTATGAATATTACATTTCTACTGGCTAACACGGTTCAGCGACTTGACCTATTTTTTTATCGTTTCAGAGTGAAAAAGAATTACCAACATATCAGCCATATTTACAAAGCTGATGTTCTCCTGAAATGGACAACAAATGGGACAAATTCACAAATGCTTTACTTGGTGAGTCTTCCATAGATTTGCATTGCATTAAATTGAATCAAGGCTCATCTTTCTTTCATGGACTTACCCAATAAATGGAATGTTATAGTTGAGTTCTCCTAATGAACTTCATCATCTGTTGAGAGTTTGACGTTTCAAAGCAGCTCGAGGTTTTGAGCTGTATTAAAGGTTATACATATACATTTGTGGGAAAAGAGTTTCAGTAGATGGGCAACTAAGCTGGTACATGGTATGAACAAGCCCACTGTGCAGTGCTAGAAGTCAACTAGGAGAAGTTACACCTTCACTGCTAGATGACATTGAAGTGTCCAAATGACCCCCCCATTCTCACATTTTGCTTTAAAATAATGCTTGATAACTGTAACGTACCACATCCCTGGTGGTCTAGTGGCTCACCTCCATGCACGCGGGAGCGCCCGCCATGCCTCCAGCGGGGACGCTCACCGCGTGCATCCTTCCTCCTGCTTGCCGGTTTGCTCTAGTGCGCGCGCGGTGCACTTCGGGGTCTCTTAAAGGCGTAGGCGTGCTGATGTGATGACGTCAGCGCGCAATGGCGCCAAATTCTGATGTTTAAAAGGCAGCATCTGGCTGCAGCTTGTTGCCCGTGATAGGTTCAGTTTTGCTGAGTTCCTGGTGCCTTTAGGTTGTGTCTAATACTGATCTGTTTCTCTGGTTTTGACTCCTGCCTGAATTTGACTACTCCTGACTTCTGTATCCTGATCCTGCCTGTCATCTGACTTTGATTCTGCCTGATCCCTCTGCTTGTTTTACCTGGTTTGACCTCCGCCTGTCCCTGACTATTCTTCGCTCTCTAATCCTGATCCTGGCCAGTCTTGACTATTCTACTCCGCTTGTGCTGGTCCGGCCCGCCTGTCCCATTTGGTGGTATTCTTCACCCAGTATCCTTGGTGAGACGATCGTGCCCCTGTGCTAGCCAGAACTCTTAGCTTTGCACCTGAGGTGGCATCTGAGTAAGCTGAGGGCTCCTCCCGAGGCCAAAGGCGGTCACTTAACTGGTGAAGCCGAGCTGAGACCAAGGTGCTTAGCAAGAGTTCTGGTTTTGGGTGCCGATCGTGACAATAACATAAAACTTTTCAATAAATCATGGATTTGTGTTCATAACTTTTAATCCAGGAATTTGTGTAGTTATTTTTCTGTATCATTTAAATAAGGTTTAATTAAAGTTACAGTGAATGTCTGCCAGTTATTAAAAAAAGTTATTCCCGTAAAAATAAAAAGTAAACTACTCGGTGCAGATGAAGAACTTGCTGATTACATTTGCCATGAGGGAATGCAATTATGTAATGTGTGATTCACCAAACTTAATATAGATCAAAATTAATTTTAAGAAGGGCTACTCAAACAGATCTCTTTGAGGCAATACATCATTTTTTCAGAGATATTTTGAGTTTAATTGTTATATTGTTTTCAGACTTCCGTTTTCTCCCTATATGTACCCACCACAGCACCTTCTGTCAGGACACTTGACCAACCTTTATAAATGATTATGCTGATAAAATAATTCCTATATATTTGTTGAGTAGGGGATCTAGACTAAGGGGCAGATTTACTATTGGTCCAATTCGAGGGTTGAAGGGTAGAATTTTAACCCTTCAAATTCAAATACAGTACATTCACCATCATCATATAACTACTTTGTGAAATAATCTACTTTGTTATATTATTTTCTAGCATTAAGGGGCACATTTACTACTTTTCTGAATATTCAAACAAAATTCAAATTTGAATTTTTAAGTAATTTTGGGCTATTTCAACTACTGAATAGCCCAAAATTCGATTTGAATAGAAAAAATTAGAAAATTTTCGAAGCACTGGCCCTTTAAAGTGCCAGGAATTCAAAGGATTTTGTTCAAAATTCGATTGAAATAGGTCCATTTTCGATCGAAAAAACCCTTTAAACAAACTTCAGTGGTCAAATTTCAAAGTTTTTCACTGCCCTATCTCCTAATATTTACTTGAACTTTGGAAGTTTCTATAGTTTTTTCCAAATCTAGTAGCACATCTGAATAAGTCTTATTCATATCTTGTTATTGAGCTTTCCGTTATGGTGCATATCTAAGTATTACAACTTTTTTAAAGGTTTAACTTTTTTTACAACATAATTTTTGGTTTCAACATTGTATCTAACTATTTATTATTCGCACATTGTATTCACACAGTCATATTAATTTCATCTATGTAGAGTATAATTTGCTCAACAGTATTTTAAGTTATTTTGTAGTATTGGGGATCTACCTTCAGGGCCGCCATCAGGGGGGGACAGGGGGGACAAGTGTCCCGGGCCCGGGGCTGAAGGGGGGCCCGGCAGTGCTCCATTTTCTGAAGAGCCGGGCCCCCCTTACCAGCGCCGAGCCGATTGCTGTAGTGCCGATGCGGAAGTGCCGAACAGACGCGAAGGAGCCGACACTTAAAGTCCTGAAGTCACGGAAATACCCGAAGTCACTAGGAGCAAGCACTAAAGAAAATACCTGAAGTCAAGCAAGTATACTGAAGTCCTGCAGCCATGAGTTCAATTCCACCAACACCTATGTGGGTTTTTTTTTTTTTTATCCCCTGGCCTCAAATGTTTTTTTTTAATACTTTTTTATAGGCCCCTGTCACCAATTTTTAAAAAAAATATATTTTATGGGGCTCTAATATTTTTTTTTAACTTGTTAACTGGGGCCTTGCCACCAATGGGGCCCCAATTTTTTTAACCTGCAAGGGGGGCCCTGTCGCCAATGTTTTATTAAAAAAATATTTTTGGGGCCCCAATTTTTTTCAACTTATAAGTGAGCCCTGGGGGGGGTTTACTTTTTTAGCGCTGATGTATGTTTGGTCTTTTTAACTTTGATGTGGATTCGGCGGGGATTGAGGCGGGGCTTAGATGCCTGGGTGGGCGGAGCCCAGGGGGCCCCGACAATTTTGTTGTGCGGGGCCCCGTGATTTCTAATGGTGGCCCTGTCTACCTTGATATATGCACACAGAATGTGTTGGTAACAGAGTTTGTCATGTGATTGTTTCCACACTTTGGGTTTGAAAAGACATCTATCCTTTTCTTGATGTATACAATGTGAATACCCGTTATTTCCCATTACTTGTCCCGGGATTGGAGTACTTAGAAATGATGTAACTCATCTAACCTATCACTGCTTGGTTTATATGTTTGTACTCAATTACACACTGATTCGTTATCACTTTGTATGATGTAAAGTATGCAAATTGGGGTAATTTCCTCCCCCTTTAAAAACATTTTGATGTGGGGAGTCCGTTAGCCTATGAGAAACTGCCCACTCTTGGCACAAAATGCATCAGGTTTGAATGTCCTCATAAAGATTTTATACTTTTTATATTATCTGGGCTCCCTTTTCAACTAACAGTAAGTCTATCCCCCTTCTGTTTTTGTTTGATTATATTAAATTACATGGGCCTTGGACTGGGGGTCTGCTTGGGATTAGACTAGTATGAATGATTTTGTTAATGAAATATGGATTTTTTTGGACTTTACAATTATTATATTTGTTGGACTATGTCCCAGTAGTAGAGGCATACACTACAGTCATTTAATTATGTATGTCTACTCCAAAATACCATACTGCAAAGTTACACTAAAGGCAGTGGTTTTTATTACATTTCTAAAAATTGCCTAAAAATATTGCAATTGACTACATTTATCTCACCCAATTTCTTATATACAATTGTAAAACACCATAAATATTGATGCCAAGGGACTACTGGACAGTTTGATGCCCAATATGCATAGATATACCAAAGCAGCTGGCATGTGCGGACCCCAAATAAAAAAAGTACATATGAATTTTATTTTGCTGCCAATTCATTCTGTGAACAAAGACCTATGACTGTGTATTATGTGCCACAAGATCCTCCTAACAGCACAAAAACCAAATATTTTTGTAAAGTACACATTCTGATGAATCGAAGGTAATGTCTTTCTACTCCAAACTACCATACGGAAAAGCTACGCTAAAGGCAGCGGTTTTCTTTATATTTCTGAAAATCACCTAAATATAGTACAATTGGCACATTTGTCTCACTGAATTTCTTACATTCAATTGTAAAACACCCTAAATATTGACACTAAGGGGCAGATTTCTCAAGGGTCAAAGTGAAAATTCAAATGATAAAAATTTGAATTTCGAAGTAATTGTGGCCAAAATTCAATTCCAATTGAAAAAAATTGATTATTCGAATATCAAAGTACTGTCTCTTTAAAAACTCAGACTTCAACTATTTGCCAGCTTAAACCTGCCAAATTGCTGTTTTAGCCTATGTGGGACCTCCTGTAACCTATATGGAGTCTTTTTACTAAGTTTGAGAAGTCAAAGTTTTTTTTAGAAATCGTTTCATTCGAACAATTCAAATGAAAACGGGCCTGTTGAATCAAAAATGGTCTGTTTTCGATCGAAAAAACACTTTGAATGGTCGAATTTCTAAATATTTTCACAATCAGTTGAATCAAGCAGAATAAGACCACTAAACTATGTCAAGGCAAAGGGAACTTTTAAAGAGGCACTAAACAAGCAGTTTACAAGTACAGTGCAAAGAAACACTTGAATAAAATCACTAAAATGCAATAACACTACCCAGAACTATAGATCCACCACTATAATTGCAAAGGGAAACTTTTCTGTAGAACTAAACCAGCAGTAAAGAACAATGCAAAAAATAAAAGTAATAAAATCACCAAAAGTAATAAAATTAACAGTTCTTTGGGTGAAATCGGTGGCCAGAACTATAGATCCCCCATTATAACCGCAAAGAGAAACTTTTCTGGGGTAATAAACCAGCAGTAATGAACAATGCACATAATAAACTTAATAAAATCACCAAAAGCAATAAAATGAACAGTTATTGGGGTGAAATCGGTGGTCAGAACTATAGCTCCACCAGTATAACTGCAAAGGGAAACTTTTCTGGGGAAGTAAACCAGCAGTAAATAACAATGCAAAGGATAAACGTAATAAAAAAAAATATCCAATAAAATGAACAGTTATTGGAGTGAAATAGATGGTCAGAAATCTAAATCCACCAGAGTCACTGCAAGCAAATCCTTTCTATGGATGATAACAAACACTGAAGAACAAAACAAAATAATGCAATAAAATAAATAAAAAACACAAACTAATGATGATAATGTCAAAAAAACAAAAATACAATCAAATAACAATAGAAAAAGATCAACTACTAAAGCAAGAAAAGTAAAAAAAAAAAAAAAGTACAGAGAAAAAAGTAAGAGATAAAGAAAAGTAAGTTTGAGTGTGAGTGTGTGCTTGGCAAAGTTGCCTGTAAGTGTCAAAGTGTGCTAAGGCCAAAGACAGAGGAAGGGGGAAAAAAAAGATATTTTAGAGGGATAATATAAAATAAAGGGTGTATATAGGTGCAGTTCAGCTCACAAGGCTCAATCCAGGCAATCCAGGTGACAATCCAGGAGTAATCTCTCTAAAAGGCAGCAAGAGGGCTCCAACTATCACAAGTGTGCAGCAGGAGTGAAGGGGGGGCATATGGGGGTGTAATTTATTGGGGGAGCAGTGGAGACGTCATCACTATGCTCATTCTGTCTCCACTGCTCCCATTGGCTGCTGGGTAACGATCGGGTCAACAATCAATAAGTATGACCGGTTTCATTGCCTAGGGGGATCTGCAGCCATTAGACATGATGCACTGATTTTTAAAGTGCATCACTGGCTGCAGGGGGGAAATACTGCAGAACATAAGATCTACAATCTGTGGCATTTCAAGGTACTTTGCCACATATTGTTTTTAAATGATTTGCCTTCTTCTTCTATTTCCAGCTTTCAAATGGAGGTCACAGACCCCATGTAAAAAACAAATGCTCTATAAGGCTACAGATTTCTTCTGATTGCTACTTTTAACTACACACCTTTCTATCCAGGCCTTCTCCTATTCACATTCCAGTCTCCCATTCAAATCAGTGCATGGTTGCTAGGGTCATTTGTTACCTAGCAACTAAATTGCTGGAATTGCAAACTGCAGAGCTGCTAAATAAAAAGTGAAATGACTCAAGAACCACAAATTATAGAAAACCAATTGCAAATTATCTCAGAATATCACTCTCTACATCATGTTAAAGTTAACTCAAAGGTGGACAACCTCTTTAGATGGAGGAAGGTGGTCTCTGTATAATATTAGCTGAATATCAATTATAGCTTCTGTTCCAATTAAACAAATGGCAAAAGGAATCTATGATATTGATTAAGAAAAGGTAGCCCAAATATCTCTAAGTAAGCCCAAACCATTCATAGTGCTTCTTTTAAGTCAACATATAATATACAAGCAACTTTTTAATTGGTCTTCATTTGTTTTTTTTTAATATAGTTTTTTCAATAATTTGCCTTATTTTTCTTATTCCGATTCATTCCAGCTTTTACGTACTGGTCACTCTGTCTAAAAACAAATGCTCACCAAAAGCCTCACGAGTGCTTGGTTTCTGGGTAAACTTACAATGGCATGGGAGTAGGGTTGCCACCTTTTCTTGAAAAAAATATTTAAACCATTAAAAATACCGGCCAGGCTAGTAAAATACCAGCCAGGTGGCAACCCCACATGGGAGGCACACACAATAACACCAGCACAAGTGAATCAGTACCATAGGATAGGTCACATGAATGATCCCATATCAGCCAAGCAACACTTGCTTTATCCCTCTCTTTTATACAACAGTCAAGGTTAAATTGTTACCTCTTAGGGCAGGGATCCCCAACCTTTTGAACCCGTGAGCAACATTCAGAAGTCAAAGGAGTTTGGGAGCAACACTATAATGAAAAATGTTCTTGGGGTGCCAAATAAGTGCTGTGATTGGCCATTTGGTAGCCCCTATGTGAATTGTCAACCTACACTGAGGCTCTGTATGACAGTACAGTTGCCTCCAAGCCTGGAATCAAAAATAAGGTCCTACTTTGAGGCCACTGAGAGCAACATCTAAGGGGTTGGAGAGCAACATGTTGCTCACGAGCTACTGGTTGGGGATCACTGTTTTAGGGTAAGGCCACACGGGAAGATTTCGGGGAGATTTGTCACCTGGCGACTAATCGCCGTGACTAATCTTACCGAATGGCTTGCTAGTATCTTGCACTAAAGTCGCCTGCGCCTATTCACACGCGGCAACACGATTTTCAAAGTTGTGTTTGGTAGCCGAGAATGATGCAGGTCATGCAGCCATTACATAACAGCAGTAAGTCTTACTTTCACTTTCAAGTTGTACAGAAAGTCCTATGTATGCACAGTGCCACCTGCAGGCCATTTGTATAAACGCCACATATTCCCCCTATAGTAGGAAAGCATTTGGACAAATATATAAACAGTAACAATTAAACTGTATGTGTCTTAAAGCAATATATACATTCTTTACATGACATAGTCCTTGGTCCATGCAGGTAGTTTCCTGATTCTCTCAGTATGCCTTATAGGTTCACTTTCATCTTCCCTATTGCAGTTGGCATCAGGAGTAGGGAAATGTCCTTCATCAAATGGAACATCTCCAAAGTCAAATCTAGCAGGAGCAAGACGACTTGCATTCCATATGCGTCCATCAGACAGTTCATATGTGTATGGTCCTCGCTGGCGTCTCACTTCAAGTGATGTAGTAAATTTATATTGTCCTTGTTTCAGTATTCCTGGTTTCTTAATTCTGACTAAAGATCCAGGCTGAAAGTGCACTTCTCTTGCACCACGTTTTCGGTCAGTATAAGCCTTGCATTTGGCTTGGTGATGTTTCACAATGTCAGCAGTAGATGATTTTGTAGGAACAGTATTTGGTGGAAGTTTGACGTCTGCAACATGTAACTTAGTGCGCATCTGTCTGCCATGTAATAATTCAGCTGGAGATGATTGGGTCGTTGCATGGCATGTTGCTCTGTAGCTATGTACTGGTTTTACATCTGATCTCAACTTAACTTTATGTACAAAGTTCTTTGCACAGCCCAGTGATGTGTTGCTTTGTGGTGAAATTTTAGACACAGGCTATGTGACAGGCACTGGTACTGTAGTAATAAGACCATCAACTAATTGTAGGTTTAATGCAGCAAAGAGATCCCATCCTAGTCGCCATTTGTTGTGTTTGGTAGCCGAGGATGAGGAGAGTATAACAATGCTTTATTAGCAGGTCATGCAGCCATTACATAAAAGCAGTAAGTCTTACTTTCACTTTCAAGTTGTACAGAAAGTCCTATGTATGCACAGTGCCACCTGCAGGCCATTTGTATAAACGGATGAGGAGAGTATAACAGTGCTTTATTAGCAGGTCATGCAGCCATTACATAACAGCAGTGAGTCTTACTTTCACTTTCAAGTTGTACAGAAAGTCCTATGTATTCACAGTGACACCTGCAGGCTATTAGTATAAACACCACAAAAATCGCAAAAAATTGCCTCACGAGGCAATTTCGAGCAACTTTAAAAAAACGTTTCGCTAGGTGTGAATAGGCGCCGGCAACTTTAACGCTAGCAGGTGCAAGATAAGGGTAAGCCATTCAAGGAAATTAGTCGCCTCAAAGACGTGGAGTTTTGTCTCCAGGTGACTAATCTCCTCGAATCTTCTCGTCTGGACGAGCCCTAAGCTTTCTTTCCACTACCTTGCAACACCCTATGCAGGGGTAATAATCACAGCTCCCACCTTCTCATGAGTTCTCCTGTTTTTACTCCATTTGCTCATGTAGTGATCCATATGTGCTGCAGCTATCTGTACAGCACAGTGTTGGTGTGTGACACTTCTGTTGGAACTAGGGGTAGGCATTTAGTGGTGGAGCCCTCTTTACTGCTTCTATCAACTAAACAGTGTTTTGTGTGTTTATGTAGTAATAATAACAGGAAGCATACATGTGTGCATTTCCACCATCAGAAATCATCGGCCCTTGTTCAACAAAAATTTTTGGGTCTGCCCACCCACAACAGATCCCACCCCAGGTCCCAACCACCCCACAGTAAAAAATCTACACAATTATATGGGCTAGCACAGTAAAAATATGTGCTGCCACCACATCAAGTTAGGCTCTTTAAGCAAGTACTAACACTGCACTTAATTTTAGAATTTGCATTTCTAATGTACAAATAAGAGCCATTTGGTTTAATCCCTTAGTCAAAAAATAGCTATTGGTGGCCAGTGTGCCTAAATAAGTATAGAAAAATTCTTAAACAAAACAATTGATGGACAGGGCCCCCACAAGTTTTTTATTTATTGCTGGCCAGGTTCCCCCCTACAAGCTCGAGAAAAAAACGTTGGTGGTTTTAAAAAAGTAAATGAAGTCAGCTCAACCAACATTGAGGAGAAAAAGAATACCATATGTCATATTGATATAGGTGAATCTGAGAAGGAAGACCCACTTTGGGGATGTTCACGCTGGAGAAGAGGCGCTTAAGGGGTGATATGATAACTATATATAAATATATAAGGGGGTCATATAATAATCTCTCTAATGCTTTATTCACCAGTAGGTCTTTCCAGATGGCACAAGGTCACCCATTCCGTTTGGAAGAAAAGAGGTTCCACCTAAATATTCGGAAGGGGTTTTTTTACAGTGAGAGCTGTGAAGATGTGGAATTCTCTCCCTGAATCAGTTGTACAGGCTGATACATTAGATAGCTTTAAGAAGGAGTTGGATGGCGTTTTAGCAAAGGAACGAATACAGGGTTATGGAAGATAGCTCATTATATAAGTTGATCCAGGGACTAGTCCGATTGCCTTTTTTGGAGTCAGGAAGGAATTTTTTCCCCTCTGAGGCAAATTGGAGAGGCTTAGGATGGGGTTTTTTGCCTTCCTCTGGATCAACTAACAGTTAGGCAGTTAAAATTAAAAAAAAAAAAAAAAAAGGTTGAACTTGATGGACGCGAGTCTTTTTTCAGCCTAACTTACTATGTTACTATGTTACTATGTTACTTCAGCCCAGTGAAGGAGTGCCAGAACTTTCTGGAGTAGTCTCCACAAGCGGAAGTCAACTCAACCACTGTATGCCATATTGACATGGGTGATTCTGAGGAGGCTCCACATGCCAAACTTCAGTCCAGCGTAGGAGCCCCAGAACAGTCTGTTGCTCTGGAGTTGTTTCCACAAGAGGAATTTGGCTGAACTGACAGCAAGGAGGAACAGACCACTGTATGCCATATTGATACAGGTGATTTTGAGGAGGCTCCACATGCCCCAATTCAGTCCAGCAAAGGAGCCCCAGTATTAGATAAAAATACTGGAGATTAGGTCACAGAAAATGCTAATGGCTTAATAGACTAAGTTATTTTATTCTTATTATTGTTACTGGTAGTTTATAATTATACTGAGGTTTTTTCAGAAGCACACATTTTTAGATTTAGACCTTGGGTGAAGAACAAAAGAGCATAAACAAAAGAGGAAGAAGGAGGCACCCCTCTTATTAATGAATTCATCCCAATGAACTCAATTACATGATCACACAATGATACGCCCTTTGATAAAACCTTCCTTAGATCTGGTTCCAGTCCCCTTGTTTCTCATTAAATACCTACTATAGTGGTGATTCTCTGAACAAACTTAGCATTCATGCTTAAAATAGCAGGAGGCTCCCCACTTACACTGGCTGTCACTGAACAGCACACTCAAAAAGCAAAAAGCTACAAAGAAAATTATCATTGGTTTATTCTACAATCCACCTCAAGTGACGCGTTTGAGGTCCCACTGCTATTACAAATGGAGGCTGCTTCACAATTAGGTCAGGCTATTATTATGGGTGACTTCAATTATCCAGACATTGGGGCACATTTAATTGTGAATTTTCATGCTGGCAATGAAGTGAAAAGTCGGTAATGTGAAACCATCTATTCATTACCCTTTTCGTCATAGTCTAGTTGCCCAGGTTCTGAGTGGTGAATTAGTGAAGCTAGCTCCTCAAAATATGTCACTGACATCCTATCTTGTCTTGCAACAAAGATGGCATATCCAGGCACCAAAACACTGGCATTTGGCAAGTGTTGAATTCACAAGTCATACTGTGTTGATGTAAAACCAAAAATCCAGGGAACCGTGCAATTGAAGAAGGCAGAGACCATACATATGGAAAGAGCAGACGTGGAAGGGGAAGGATCAAAGGGCAATTAAGTGGACATAGAAGGGGAAACATGAGCACAGAACAGGCTGGACCAGTCCTATAGAAAAGCCAGAGTAGGATAAGCCGAAGTAGAGAGAGACGGACCACAGCAGCATGGAGCAGATGTGGAAGAAGATGGACCACAGGGCCTATAGAAAAGCTAGAGTAGGATAAGCCGAAGTAGAAAGAGATGGACCACAGCAGCATGGAGCAGATGTGGAAGAAGATGGACCACAGGGCCTATAGAAAAGCTAGAGTAGGATAAGCCGAAGTAGAAAGAGATGGACCACAGCAGCATGGAGCAGATATGGAAGAAGATGGACCACAGGGCAATGGAGTGAACATAGAAAGGGAGGAATAAGCATGGAACATCAGGAATGAGCAAACATGGAAGAGGACAGACCAGAGTAACATAGAGCATACTGAGAATGGGCAGACTGGAGCAAGACAAAGTAGACAAAGAAGGGATCAACCAGAGCACTTGAGAAGTGGTCAGCATAGTGACACAGTTGTTAGCACTGTTGACTGGGGTCCTTGGTTCAATTTGAGTCAGAGACACTATGGGGCACATTTGCTAATGCTTGTTGTGAAAATTCGAATTAAAAAATTTTGTAGCAATTTTGGGCTACTTTGAATAGGCCAAAATTCAATTAGAATTGAAAAAAATTTGAATCGAATTTTAAAATTCAACCATTCAAAAATCGAATTACTGTCTATTTAAAAAATTTGAATTCGACACTTCACCACCTTAAAGCTGCCAAATTGCTACCTACTGGAACCTTTAAGGAGTGTTTTTAAATTTGTTTGAATTTTTTTTACCAAATGGAACGATGCATAGAACGATTTTTCTTTGACCAAAAACGGACCTATTCGAATGAATTAGGTCCATTTTCATTTCGAAAATGCACTTAAAAAAATTCGATGGTCGAATTTCGAAATTGATATTTGAAATTCGACCCTTCGTAAATCTGCCCCTATCTGGATATAGACATAATAGTTGAACTAGATGGACATGCCTTTTTTAAACCTAACTTATTTGTAAAATTCTGATGGTATAATTTGTAAATAAAATAATACGTTTAATAATAATGAATGCAGTCTATGTTTTATCTTTTATATATTTGTTTAAAGAGGAGGGGTATATTTATGCACAAAGTATCAATGGCTTATTATATTGATATGAGTGAGTGCAAGCTCCCACGGTTCCAAGTCTATCAAGTCATCCCCACAGGCTCCTGTAAAAAAAAGCAACCCAAATTTCTTAAAAGGGCAGTATACTCCTTTGTTCAACATGAACATATTTACTACAGAAAATAATTCTCCTCGGAGTTGCCGAATTGCCCCCTATTTAAAGGTTTTATTCTAAAATGAACTAACAATTATTTAAGTTTTCAGTTTTTACTGACTTTAAAACTACATTGAAAATTTGTAATGTAATAAAACATTTTTATATAATGGGATTGATTTACAAATGATCATTTTGGACAGACTGATTCTGATCAAAACATCTGTATTTACGGAAGGCAATGAGCTAGTTTGAAAAAGCATGGGCAAACAAGAACAAGAGGATTTTAGAGCAAGCACATAATTCACTAAGCAGCGAAAATGCGCAGTTCGCCAGGCGAATTTTCGCCAGCGCTACGCAAATTCACTAAAGTGCGAAGTTACGCTCTGGTTGGCAAACAGTAGCGAAGTTGCGCTAGTGTTACTTCGCCAGGCAAAGCGCATTTACGCTACGGCGCATACGGCGCGATTTTCAAAGTGTAATAGAAGTATATGTTACAGCCACTACATTCCACCACACAAGCCCAGGAAACCTTTAATAAATAAAATAAAGTTGTCCTATTGCCCTAAACATGTGTCCCCTGTATAGTTGTGTTGCCATATGTTAGGAAATGTATTGGGGAAGGAGGGTAACCCCCCCAAAAAAATTCGCTCTTTTTCAGACTATCACCTTAAAAAGGTAAAACGCCAGCGTTTTTTTGTGACTTGGAAAAAATGTCCATTTTTTTTTTCAAACTCCTGCATTGAGGTTCTATTTGACAATGTGCCTAGTTTTTATACAACTAAAACTTGCCTCTCATTCAAAAATTCAAAAATAAGCTCCTGCTTTGAGGGCACTGGAAGCAACATCCAAAGGGTTGGAGAGCAACATGTTGCTCAGTGGTTGGGGAATGGGGATCACTGCTATAGAGCATTGCTGTCCAATTGGCGGCATGTGCCCCCCCTCCTCTGTGTAAGCTTCAAAAGTTATCTGAGATCAAGTGGCTCCATCATTGTTCACATTCAGATTCAGGTTGTAAACACCCTGCATTGTTCACACTTGTTATCCCATGTATTGTTTTTTTTTTTTTTTAAGAACCGGCACTGATCAGACCAGACAGTGCCCACACTGATTACCTGTTTACATCTCAGACAGTCTATAGGAACTGGACTGGCAATGTGTCACTATACAGAGTATAGTACATACTGTTTATCTATACTCTTCAGAGTGGTCCTGGTTTCCATGTTTCCTACCCTACTCTACCTGCTCTATACTGCCAGTATGTGCCATATTCTGCCTGCCCTATGCTACAAGTGTACAATACTTTGCTTGATCTACACTGCCAGTGTGTGCCATACTCTGCTTACCCTGTGCTGCCTGTGTGTGCCATACTCTACCTGCACTACTCTGCGTGCCATACTCTGCCTTCCCTTCTCTGCCTGTGTTCCATACTCTGCCTGTGTGTGCCATACTCTACCTCCCTACTCTGCCAGTGTGTGCCATACACTGCTTGTCCTGTGCTCACTGTGTGTGCCTACTCTGCCTTTCCTATACTCCATGTGTGTGCCATGGCCCCTGTGTGCGCACCATACTCTGCCTGCCCTATGCTACTGGTGTGTGCCATAGTCTCCTTGCCCTATGCTCCCTGTATGCCATACTCTGCCTGCCCTATGCTTGGTTTGTGCCATACTTTGAACCTGATGGGTGTTTGTTAGCATTGGAAAATAATTGTTAGGGGGTTCCCAAGATGTTTCATTATGCGCTGTTGGTTGCTGTGATATCCAAAGGGGTGGAGGAGATAATGTAATGGTACATCTTAAAACTTTTTTCACAAAAAAAATGATGAGTGACATCCCTGCAGTGAGCACCAATTATGTGGTTCTTTGGTGTGCGACCACCTCTCATTTGGGTATTGTCTTAAAGTTTCTTGTGATAACATGGGTGGGGGTTTAAATAGGTGTGGTTTTAAAAGGGGGAGTGGTCAACACTGGATTCCATTGACCCTACACCACATAGTGCAGAAAAAGTTCAGTCACCTGTACCACAGAATTTGGACAACACTTCTTTGAGTATGAGGACAAAGCAGGCTTTCCCTACTGTAAAATGATGGCTGCAGATTGTGTTTAGAAGGGTTTTCCATATCCAAGTAAATCCACTCATAATAATAGTATTACCTGCTCCTCCTTTGTGTGGTTCCCAACATCTCATGGTACACTGAGTGGTGGGGCTGGAGGAATTAATTGTCCCTATACTGCATAGTAAATACTAGAAAATGTGTAGTAGATTGAAAAACAACAGAGCTAAACACATGACAATGGAGTATAATCCGAGTGGCAGCTCCAGGGTTCCCCCCCCCCATGTCAGTAGGTATACTCCAAACCATGATTTGGGACAGAGAAGGGAACTGTTGTGCCCAGTGATATCTACATCTGATGGGGGGCTGGGGGGCTGTGTTGTGTTAGTTATGTTAAAGCTTAGGGCAGTGTTTGTGGAAGTTATGTAAAGTTCCAACCTCCAAGTAACTTGCATAGACGTTTATGTATAAAGCATTCGCAATGCAGATACATTTTTGTATGGACGAATGGTCAAAAATACCTCCATCCACAATCCAAACACTCATCAAAGTCTATAGGAGGCGTCTAGAGGCTGTTACATTTGCAAAAGGAGGCTCAAGTATTGATGTAATATCTCTGCTGGGGTGCCCAAATTTATGCACCTGTCTAATTTTGTTATGGTGCATATTTCATATTTTCTGTTAATCCAATAAACTTTATGTCACTGATGAAATACTACTGTTTCCATAAGGCATGATATATATTAAAAGGAAGTTGGTACTTTTAAAGCTCAGCCAATGATAAACAAAACTCAAAAGATTAAAGAGGGGTTCCCAACATTTTTTCATATGACTGTAACTTTTACAAAAATTTAGGCAACCCGTGCAAAATGTACTTTACATAAGAAACTTGGGTAATTTGTGTATCAAACAATGAGAGGACAGAGCAGCTTGACAGGGAGGTGGGTAGGGTTTAACTTAGGGCAAATTCCATTGATCCCCCAATAAATTAAAAAACAAAAACTTAAATTCCACTGCTTCCCAATTAACTGACTGACTCATAAACACATTCATTATTTTTACTATATAAATGAATTGTTACTGACTAGGGCCCCTCAGCACAATCATTTTTTTATTCAGGTCTGCCAAAGATTCTTCTGACATGGTGGAAATCTCTGTTGGAATTGAAATCTGTACCAAGCAAAATGCTTCTGGCCGAGGCCTACTTTAACTCCAAATGATTGCTGTAATCATTTCCATTGTAATAAGACCACAATTCCCCTGCAATGATATTAGATTAGAAAAGGCTGAATGCTGCACCTCAGATGATTCAACCTAAGGACAGACTGACACCAATACAGTGCGTTTCATGCTGTATGGAGAAGTCATTTCCCCGGGATTTACTTTTGCTCAGACTTCTGTTCTTACGGATAAAAAACACCCACTGCTGCTTATTACATTATCAAACATGTTCTAGAAATGACTTATTGGATTATTTAAGTAGAGTCATATCCTGACTGAGCAAAGAACAATCCATTTCCCTAACACTGATCTTATTAATGACAAGACTGCTGCTGTAATTAATTAGCGGCCACTAGTTAGTACTAGTTTTAATTCAGTGACCTCTGGCTAATGATTGGGTATAACCCATGTTCTCTGTGGGGCAAAGTGGCTGTCACTATTGAAAATTTGCCATAAATACCATCTGCAGAGGACATTTCACTAAAACAGTTTTGTGCACTTTCGCCATGCGCATTTTAGCTCAGGTAAATTCGTAAGAATTTTACAGTTAACGTTGGCCCTTTTGCCAGAGTTTCCTTCGCCACTATAGACCTGGCGAACTGATAAGATGAAGTTAAATCCTCCGTAATCTTATGTCAGAGACATCACATCCTGTATGCTGAAAAGTTCTAAAAATTATGAAAACCGCTTACATTTTTTCATATTTTAAAGAGGGATTGTATTAAAAAAATTTAACATTTGTTTTAGGGTGGGCTCATGTTAGAGTCCTGCAGCGGGTCGGGTACCCGCGGGTTACCCGCAAAATCCCGCGGTAGTATTTCGTAGAATTTCTGGGTGCGGGTATAGAAGCGGGCCGGTGATTCTGCAGGTTGGCGGGTTGAGGGTAGGGTCGCGGATCCTCGCTATAGCGATTTTTACTCCTTTTTCTGAGCATTTCTAATAATGATGATGTCACCTCCGGTTTACAATGACAGCACTTCCTGTTTTACTCCTTTTTTCCCTGATCGTGGCTATTTCCGATGATGTCACTTCCGGTTTACAATGACAGCACTTCCTGATTCTTGATGGTCAGCGGGTCGCGGGTCCGGGTTGCGGGTACCTAGTCGCGGGTATGGTTCGTGTCGCGGTCCAAGCGGGTAAGATTGCGGGTCGCGGGTCTGGGTTGCGGTTTGCTGTTTGCGGGTACGGGTCGGGTGCGGGTCGCAAAAAATGGACCCGCGCAGGACTCTAGCTCATGTCTAGGGAATTAGAAGATCCCTTTTTCATTCATTCTACTTCTGTGAACATTTCTAATATTAAGTGGCCACTTCAAGCATTACCACCAACATTTCCCTATTGGACCAGACTGTAAACTATATCCTTATAAATGGTGCGTTCTGATGTCAGAACGCGCTGTTTATAACAGGGGACCCCCTCCGCCAAATTTGACGCTGCGCGTCGGATTTGGACGCTGGTGACCAAAATGGACACCAACCCCCCTCCTGACATTTCATTATCATGCACAATTAGGGTTGCCACCTGCCCGGTATTTTATCGGCCTGGCCAGTATTTTTGATGTTTGATCCCAATGTTATTAATAGGGAAAAAAAGAAATATTTATAGGAAGGCTGGTATTTTTTTCAGGAAAAATAAGGTGACAGCCCTATGCATAATGTGCCCCCTACTGAAATTTATAAAGATATCAGAAGTCACCTCGGAGTTATGTGGCCTGCGGCCTCATTCTTTTATATGGTGACATAACTCCTTGGTGACTTATAATATCTTTATAAATTACAATAGGGGGTTCATTATCCACTATATATATATTACTTTGTTTAATGAAATAGAAACCTATCTTCAATATACCTCAATTAAAAAATGTGTACCATTTTAATAAGAAACCTGACTGTATGCAGTGAAATTCTCCCTTCGTTTACTTCTGTGGATAGGAATTGTCAGACGGTCCCTCAGGGAAACAATCATACTTATGAACAGCAGGGGAGCCACTTTACTTCCCAGCCACGCAGATCTCAAACAGCTTTGTTTGTTTCCCTTAGTTTTGTAAAGATATTTAGCAAATTTACAAGATGACAGCTCCCTGTGGCCAACTTTGAAAGCATAAATAATTTGTTTGATTAGGCTTGTGGTGCAGTAAGTTCATGTTTATGTTTAGTTTACAAAATACAGCATTTCTAGCCTTATTCTATTTTATACTTTCCTTGTCCTTTAAAACAGTTTAATCTTTTGGCGCTACTGTTCCTTTAAGTGGGCAATTCTGCATGCAGCCCAGTGTGTGTTACAGGGAAATCACTGCCCTAACATAATCTGCTAAATTGTTTAAAGGGGGAAAAAAACTCTCTATATAAACTATTGAATTAAATGTCATAGACACAAAATATCTATCTGTGATCCGCTGAAAGGTTAATGGTATTGTTACATGTAGTAATTCAAGTACATAATATTGCTCAGTGTGGTGAAACTACAACCTTCTGCTCAGGTTATACTTCTAATGAATATTCTTTTTCCAGCTTCTTGGCAATGGTAAACGAGTACATATAAAACAATGTATTGTCATCTGTATCTGGGTCTCTTATGTTCTGGCTCAGTCTCCCCACTGATTGGCAGCTCTGCTCCGGTTTGCCTGTGCTGCTTCTAAACTACCTCAATAGGTCTCTCAGTATAAATCATTTAGTAACTATTAAATAAATATAAAATAATGGCTGGCCAGCCATCTATGTAAACGTTCTCATATAACCCATATAGTGAGCTTTTTGGGCCTTTATTAGGGCTCTTACACACGGGCGTTTTTACCTGCGCTCCCCTGCATTCCGTTTTTCTGCGTTCAGCCGCAGGGGAGCGCAGATATAGACGCACTCAATTATTTTCAATGGGGCTGTACTCACATGAACGCATATAGGCGCCAAACGCAGGAAACATGCAGCATGTTGCGTCTGAATCTGCGTTCGGCGCTTACACGCGTCAATCAGGTACAACGCCATTGAAACTAATGAGGTGCGTCTAGACCTGCGCTCCCCTGCGGCTGAACGCAGCCGAACGCAACGCAGGGGAGCGCAGGTCCAAAACGCTCGTGTGTAAGGGCCCTAAGTTCCAGCTTTATTGGCTGACCACTTCTGACAGTGGAATGTGAAAGTTATAGTTTGAGCCAGTGCATAGTGTATGTAATAAAAAAGTTATGTTTGCTCCAAACCATTACAACACTTTTATGCACTTCTTAAAAATGCACAATTAAAATTTGCATGGTCTAATGAAGAATATTGTACTGCAAAATGCTAATTATTATACTTTTTTATACATTGTCTTTGCAATTTATTACGCCCTTTTCTTTTTCCCCCCTTTCATTTTCCCTTAGTATCGTACAGATACAGATACTCTAACCAACTTCAAATGGTCTTCATTCATTTTTTTAAATGATTTGTCACCTTATTCTGCCTGGGAATATAAGTATATGTCTACGTATAAGCAGTGTGTTTGTGTTGTAACAGAGTTCAGATTCACTTGCAGATATGAGGCTCTTTACCACCACCACCTGGACAATAGTGATATCACATATACAGGTATGTGACCTGTTATCCAGACTGCTCAGGACCTGGGGTTTGCCGGATCTTTCCGTAATTTGGATCTCCATACCTTAAATCTACTAGAAAATCATGTAAACATTTAATAAAGCCAATAGGCTGGTTTTGTCTCCAATAAGGATTATTTATATCTTAGTTGGGATCAAGTAAAAGCTACTGTTTTATTATTATAGAGATAAAGGAAATAATTTTTTAAAATTTGGATTATTTCATTATAATGTAGTCTATGGGAGATCGCCATTCTGTAATTCAGAGCTTTCTGGATAATGAGTTTCCGGATAAGGGATCGAATACCTGTATGTATATTTATCTTATCTTAGACACCTATAAAACCAGAGAATAGGATGAATAGGAAAATAGCCAACATAAATAAGGTTTAGGACTACCATTGTTCATGAATAAAGCTATCTTTTAACCGCTCCGAGAGTCCGGTGAAGTGCGTGCCTTTTTGGTGAAAAGAACATAAATAAGGGTTGTGTTTTCTGGTTGCGCACAGGGGCCTCTTTAACTATTAGTCTCATCATTTGCCGCCTTCTTTGGACCCTTTCCAGATTTCAAATGGGGTCGCTGACCCCATCTAAAAAAATCAAATGCTTTGTAACTGCTACTTTTTATTACTCATCTGTTCCTATTAAAGTGATACTGACACTAAAAAAATTAATTTTAACATATGAATGTACATGAAATGTTACCTATAAGTCATGCTGATCAGTTTTTGCTGAGAGGTTTGTTTTTGTATATAATTGTTAGTTGGATTTCCTAAGTCTGACACTCTGACTTAACCAACCTGACTGTCCCGTCTCAGCCTGTTAGTTACAGTTTCTAATGATAACAGACTCCTGCTGCACAAATATGGCAGCCCCCTCATACAGGAACATGGGGGATCAGACAGGTAATGTAAAAGCATCATGCAAATACTTTATGGCAAAGTTAGAAGTAGCTTTCAAAGCCAATATTATAATAGATGTAATAAGAGTTTAATTTCAGGTGTCAGTATCTCTTTAAAGTATCTTATTCAAATCACTGCATGGTTGCTAGGGTCATTTGGTCCCTGGAAACCAGATTGCTAAAACTGCAAACTGGAGAGCAGCTGAATAAAAAGCCAAGTAACTCAAAACCCACAAATAATAAAATCCAATTGCAAATTGTCTCAGAATATCACACTCTACATAATACTGAAAGTTAATTTAAAGGCAAACAACCCCTTTAATAGTGTAAAACACAAAGAACATACGTATATAATGAAAAGCAGCACAACTGTTTGGCAGCCTTTACACCGTCTTAAATAAATCCAAAAGGATTGTTTTGTCTCCAATAAGGATTAATAATATATTCGTCTGGATCCAGTACAAGGCACTGCTTTATTATTACAGAGAAAAGGAAATCCATTTTAAAAAATTTGAATTACTTGCTTATAATACACAAAAGCCATGAATGTCTTGTAAATTATATCCTTATAAACGTTGACTAGAGACGTCATCAGATATAAGTGTTGAGTAGTGATGTCATTTGTGTCACATGACTCTCTAAAACTTGTGTATTATAATAAATAAAGTTCCCCTTGTTGGAAAATACGAGGATATTAGAAGTAACCTCGGAGTTCCATGACCTGTATAAAGGCACGAGGCAGAGAGGGTACTTTATCCATTATATAATGGAGTCTATGGGAGTCTTCCCATTCGGCCTCAAGCTTTTACATGATCATGGAACTCCTCATGACTTATAATATCCTTATATTTTACAATAGGGGGTACTTTATTCGCTATATAATAGAGTTTATGGGAGTCTACCAGAAAACAAATCCCATACCTGTACCCCTGACAGTTTTGCCAACATCTGTGCATGACCTCAAGCCTTGATGGCTTAAATTACATCCAAAAGACCGCAGCACTCTGACAACTTGGTTCCGTGAAGTTGTGTATCTTTATTGGCTCATTTAAAGTAGAAAATTGCAACGTTTCGGGTCACACAGGACCATTTATCAAGCATGTGGTTACATTCATCACTCTGTCTTAAATAGTGTTCAGTGTGGGTGGGGAAAGGTCTGGGAGGTGCTGGGCGGGAACATTAATTAAGGTGACTCACACCCTAATCACATATAACACAAATTTGTTTGTCTTAAAAACAACCATAGTATTCTTATGTGTCCATTTTTGTGCATTAGTGTCCATCAATCTGTTACAATCTATATATAGTGTAATAAATACAATAAATATAATAAATACTGTGCTTACTAACCAATATTTAGAAAATACTAGAAAATTAATAAATATTATTTGAAGAATACTAGAAAATTAATAAATAATTAATTAATTAATAAATGTCAAGCTCTAGTTTTTCAAATAATATTTATTCATTTTTCAAATAATATTCTTCAAATAATATGTATTAATTTTCTAGTATTCTTCAAATAATATTTATTAATTTTCTAGTATTTACTAAATATTGGTTATCAAGCACAGTATTTATTATATTTATTACACTATATATAGATTGTAACAGATTGATGGACACTAATGCACAAAAATGGACACATAAGAATACTATGGTTGTTTTTAAGACAAACAAATGTGTTATATGTGATTAGGGTGTGAGTCACCTTAATTAATGTTCCCGCCCAGCACCTCCCAGACCTTTCCCCACCCACACTGAACACTATTTAAGACAGAGTGATGAATGTAACCACATGCTTGATAAAGGGTCCTGTGTGACCCGAAATGTTGCAATTTTCTACTTTAAATGAACCAATAAAGATACACAACTTCACGGAACCAAGTTGTCAGAGTGCTGCAGTCTTTTGGATGTGATATGTGCTTATGACCCATGGCAGAGTGGGGGGAAGGACTGCTAAGCACCTGGTCTCGAAGGAGAGAAGAACAGAGGTGAGCACTTCATAATTGATGGCTTAAATTAGAAGGATGAGTTATTACTGCATGTCTGCAACTACATGGCCAGATATAAACGTGTGATGGAAACTGTGCCCTTTAAACAAAGACAAATTTGAAGGAGTGTAGGAAATATCTTGCTCTAGATACAGGAAGCAGAATGATCTCTAGCATGTAGCAATTCTATGCTTTCACATTATACCTGAGTGTCTTAGAAACCAACTGCACAATCAGTTATAGGTTCTTCAGTTCAAGGTGTTATTGTACTAGTAGCAGTGCTGGGGAATGGTCAGGTTAGGATAATGGGGGCAGGACACTTGGTAGATGCTAGCCATCTTGAACAAGAACAGGTTTTATTTGTACTCACCTAAAGAATCTCCATTTGATTCTGTGCCCGGCATTTCGGCTTCGTAAATTTTTGATTAAAATGACTCAATTATGGACGAGACTATGTCATAGAGGATATAACTTTATGGTGCATTTTTTTGCAGACATTGACTTACTTCATATTCTGATAAGGAGAGAAAGCAGGCTTATTTTTCCAAACCCATTTGTGATATTAACATGCATTGAAAACGTGCATATTTATTGTATCGTTCACACAGGCTGCTGGGGACAAGGGAGAGCAAAAAAAAAGAAAAACCTTTAAAAGACGGCAAGATTTACTTGGATGTCCTGACACACCTCACTCCTTCATACAAAATAACATTCCTTATTGCAAACATCAAGAAAAACTACTGTTCCCAAGTGAGCCCTATCTCTAACACTGCAGCCCTTGGCCACTTTCCCCACATTAGGCTAAGGCCAGACGGGGAGATTCGGGGGAGATCAGACGGAGCAGCGCGATTTTAAAAGTCGCTCAAAATTGTGGCAATTTTGAGCGACTTTTAAAATCGCGCCACTCCGTCTGAACTAGCGCAGGCGACTTTAAGCCAAGCGGGAACGCAGCGCTATCTAGCTATTCGGGGAAGACTCGTCGCCGCAAGAAGTCGCCAGGCGACAGATATCCCCCGAATCTCCACGTCTGGCCTTAGCCTTAAATTTAGCACCCGGTCTTTTTATCTCTTCTGAAGAGAGGTGTCACGTTCTCTAATAATCTCCCAATTGAGGTTTGGTGGCTAAATTAAACAATAATACATTTATGATCGCTGCACAATAAAACTCAAAGGCCTGTGAGCCCTTTAAAGTAAGTAAACCTTAAAAATAAGTGAATATAAAACTGATAAGGGTGCTATTTGCAATGAACAATATATATTTTTTTAATTCTAAGATATTAAAGAATACATGTACTGTTAACATGAATGAATTTGGTTAAACAGCACCACCTGCTGGTCATTTCCCAACCAGTCTGACCACCAAGTAGTCAAGGAAATATTTCAGGAGAAAGAAAGAATCTGCTCTGATGTTCTTCTGCTTAGGAAAAAGGATAGAAACTTTTCTAAAATCTTACCTAATCAGAAGAACATCAGAGCATCCCTTATCAGTTTTATATTCACTTATTTTTAAAACTTACTTATCCTTTAATGCAGCCGTCTTTAAAATTGTACCCATTTTACGTCCATGTGTGACATGATTCTTCTTATCTAGGGCATTTATTCCTATGTATAAATGTAGATTGCGCCCCCTTGACATATATCCATCAAGCAGAAGACACGGGGAGTAGAACGAATACAATAAAAATGCTAAGAGCTGAACCTCACAGCTTATCATTAATTAGGAACAGGGTCCAGAGTCTTTCGTCTGCCCTAAATACAAATGTAACATTTAGTTTCCATTAGAAACATGGCATGTGGTATTTAAATTAAAAGAAAAAATTATAAATATTTTTTACTGTACAATTTCACAGTCCCTTCCCAAACCCGTTGTATTCACATTTTTTTCCGATTTTCTTTTTTTTTTTATAAAAAAAAAAGATCCTATTTATCTTTAAAATCATTAAAATATATATTTTATATATTTGTTCTTATTTAAAATTATTTACACTGAAGGGAAGCAAGTTCTATTTTTGTGGGGTCATGAAGAGTCTGTGCATGGAGAGGGTGGTGGGGGGTAGAGGTGGAAGTAACTCCGGTCTGTGGTAGGGGAAGGCGGGCAGCTTTCCTCGGCTGACATGTATTGACTCCGTGGAGTAGGAGGAGGAGGGTAAGGGTCCGAGTCAGAGTTCAGATCCATGTAGTATTTATTAGCTTTCCATCTGCTTGTGGTGTAGTCACTGTCACAGATGTCGGTACTGCAGGGTGTTGTTGGTGGAGCAATGCCTCGTATAAGGTAAGGTCTGAAACAGAAGCATAATATTTGTAGCCATTTTGTTAACAAGAAAGAAAGTGACCTCTGACAAACCACTGAAAATTTTATTTCCCACATACTATTAGGTATCAAGACAAATCACCCCAACTATGAAAGCCTGGTGTCCTCTGAACAGTTTGATGCCCAATATGTATAGGTTTACCTAATCGCGTGGTATATAGTGGCCCAAAAATGTCTTTCTACTGCATACTACTCAACTGCAAAGCCACGCCAAAGGCGGTAGTTTGATGATATTTCTGAAAATCTTGGGCTTTTGTTGTCAGAAGGCGAATCAGCAGCTTAGAAAATTTATATGCAGTAACACCACAAAGACCCCCTAAAACCATATATTTTGTAAAGTACTCATTCTGAAGAATCATAAATTGCTAAAAATGTGTTTGTACTCCAAATGATCAAAGTGCAAACAATGCTAAAAATCAATAAAATAACAAAATAACTAACACTAGCGTGGTTAGTGTTAGAATGCTTCATCCAATAGTCACGTTGGAAAATCAGCGTGATCCCACCAAATATGTCCCAACAGGCACTGCATTTTTAGTAATGGAGATATTCTGTAGCCAGGTTTGGTCTTTCCAGCCTTCCATACACAACCTTAAGCATAAATGTTAACACTGCGTATCTTGTCGGCGCTATACAAATAAATGATGATGATGATTTTGTATTTGTCAGGAAAGGATCAGAGTGTAAAAGAAAAGCCTTACCTGTAGGATCTAGTGGTAGATGGACTATTCGATGAATAAAACACTTCTGTGTTGTATAAAGAGCGATCTGTTGCTGGTGATGGAGGTGGATTCAATATCTATAACGGTAAATGACAAATTATATACTTGACCATAATTGTACTTTTATTCCTATGTTAAGCCTGCAATTGAAGAAGCTATCTGGTTGTCAGGGGGTCACCGACCCTTGTAACAAGAAAACAGTTCATTTTTATTACTATATATTTTTGCTTGTTTAACTTTCTTTTCAGACCCTTTTGTATTTATTTTTCAAACCGCTGCCTGATCACTCGGATTTTTAAGCCCAAGCATTTAGATTTAAGTGAAAATTCCAAGTCTAAGAGCTGCAGAACAAACCCTGCAAACATACACACACACAAAATGAAGACCAATTTCAAATTGTTTTGGTGATGATGTTTACAGCATTACTCATTAAGTGTTCATTTTAAGGTGACTGATCAGTTCTATTAGGGAATACCAATCTTTAATAGTGCTGCTCCAGTAGACTTCTGCACTGAAATCGAAATCCATTTCTCAAAAGAGCAAACAGATATTTTTATATTCCGTTTTGAAATCTGACATGGGGCTAGCAAGTTTGTCAATTTCCCAGCTGCCCCGGTCATGTGACTTTAGGAGGGAACTGCTTTCTGGCAGGTTGTTGTTTTTCCTTCTCAATGTAAATGAATAGTACGCAGTGGGACATGGGTTTTACTACTGAGTGCCAAAAATGTTGTACAGGCTGATACATTAGATAGCTTTAAGAAGGGGTTGGATGGCTTTTTAGCAAGTGAGGGAATACAGGGTTATGGAAGATAGCTCATTATAAGTTGATCCAGGGACTAGTCCGATTGCCTTTTTGGAGTCAGGAAGGATTTTTTTCCCCCTCTGAGGCAAATTGGAGAGGCTTTGGATGGGATTTTTTGCCTTCCTCTGGATCAACTAGCAGTTAAAATTAAAAAGAAAAATTAAAACGGTTTAACTTGATGGACGTGTCTTTTTTCAGCCTAACTTACTATGTTACTATGTTCTTAACTCTACCAGGCAGCTGTTATCTTGTGTTAGGGAGCGGTTATCTGGTTACCTTCCCATTGTTCTGTTGTTAGGCTGCTGGGTGGGGGAAAGGGAGGGGTGATATCACTCCAACTTGCAGTGCAGCAGTAAAGAGTGATTGAAGTTTATCAGAGCACAAGTTACATGACTTGGGGCAGCTGGGAAATTGACAATATGTCTAGCCTAATGTCAGATTTCAAAATGAAATATAAAAAAATCTGTTTTGTCTTTTGAGAAATGGTTTTCAATGCAGAATTCTTCTGGAACAGCACTATTAACTGATGCATTTTGAAAAAAATATTTTTTCCCATGACAAGATCCCATTAAATATATATATTAAAAAAAAAATACTTGTCAATGTTACAAAGTGTTGTAAAATTTAAATCCCTATTCCATAGCATTCAAGTACTTTTTTTCCTTTAGGGAAATTTTTTATTAAGCAGTACCAAGCAGAAGATCAGGTTTCTTCCATATTTTCACTGAAGTGTGTTGAGGAGGGGTAAATAAGGAATAAAATGGGCATATTCACTGCCCTTGAAAATTTACAAGTTGCCTTTATATACAGGAACCATATTAAACACATCACACAAAACTTCTCTTTTTTAATGCCACAGTTGCTGGTTAGTTCCAGTCCCTCCCACTTCCACACATTAGAAAAAGAACACACTTCACACGCAGAAATAAATTATATTTCCATAAAATTACAAGCATTTGTAAGTCAAGTTTAGGGACGCACTGAATCCAGGATTTAGTTTGGGTATCGGACTTTTTCTACAGGATTCGGATTTGGCCGAATCCTTGTGCCTGGCTGAACTGAATCAGAGTATTCATTTGCATATTCAAATTGCGGACAGGAAGGGAAAAATCACTTGACTTTTTGTCACAAAATATGAAAGTAAAATGTTTTTTCCACTTGACTTTCCTGCCCCTAATTTGCATATGTAATCGTTCACAAGGAATTCCGCTGAATCCAAATGAGTGGATTTGGTGTGTCCCTAGTCAAGTTAGGAGAACATCTTGGCTATGGACTTACTTGAGGGTACAGTGTGGCCTTAGTGCTGGAAGAGCTACTAGAGGAGGCTCCTGTTACATGGTTCCTGTCATAAAGTGGGGCTCCGCTGCTGCCTCCCATGATGCTCATTGAGCCAATCATTGGCTTGCTGTAGGAAATACCTGAGCAAAGACAAAAGAGCAAACACACTTGATATTCTGTGCATATACTTTGCAGTTTTATTGAACTAATTAATGAAACCCTTGTTCTAAAATGAAAGGTATGAAGTAGCGTGCACAGGCACGTTCATAACAAATGATGGTAGCCGTAATCCTTGCTGTGCTTCATTGTCAATAAATGTGTGTAATACTGGTGTAATCCCCATTTAGTAAAAAGAACTCTTTCAGCTCAAAGAGATAAAGATTTAAGGCAATGTATTTAAGAGCTGTGGGTGTGAAATTAAATTCTATACAATTAATGTAGTGGGGTTACAGGAAAGCTTCAGGAAACAGTCATTTGTATGGAAAAAATTGAAGATTTTCATGTCGGCTAATTGAGCCCTTAATTAGGCCTTAATTCTAGTGAGAATTTAAAATGGAATGAATAAAAATCCTCTAGTCGCCAGTCTGACCCTAAGCAAGCACTGCTTCTATCAGGATAGGCATTAACTCATGATGGAAACAATATCATCCAATAGGGAAAGTTATATCAGTGTTCATGTGTAACAGGACCAAGGATGCATTTAACAAAGTAATCCCGTGACTCCATTCCAATTTTATAGGATAAGGTTTCAGCTGATCCTACATTTCTGCTCCCCACCTGCTGTTATAGATTCTTTAAGATCAGCATAAGCAGTGCCCTTTGCAAAATATATGTGTATGATTTGTTTACCACAAACTATAGAAAACTATAAAATAAAGTGCCGTCTACTGCTGTGATCAAGATCCTGCCTCTAAATCTCTCCCAAGGGATGAGGAAATATTGGGGGACTACAGCTAAAGTTTGCCCTTCTATTCTCAGGCTGGTGTGTGTGTGTGTATATATATATATATATATATATATATATATACACACACACACACACACACACACAAAGTATTTACTATAATAAAAGTTGTTTTAACAAATATATATTTTGATTTTCAAGGATAAAAAAAATGTTCTGTCCAATATTTTATATATAGAAATATTGTAAACCTATTGCAAAACGGTTTGTCCGAATGATCAGAACAATAGCAGGGGAGGACAACCCATATTTTCAAATTAGAGATGTAGATTACTGTTAGGGTTGCCACTTTCCCCTGTGGCTGAAGCCGGACAGGGGGGGGGCGGGCCCGTGACGGCAATGGGCGGGCCCGTGACGTCATGGGGTGGAGCTATGACGCCGCGATCGCCGATTGGCCGATCGCGGCGTCAATCAAGCTAATCCCGACTGGTTTTCCTTATTTGGAAAACCGGGCAGGAAGCATTGACCCGGGCAGCCCTTCAAAATACCGGGCTGTATAAGTTTGTTAAAGTGGACCCGTCACCCCAGAAAAATATTCAAAATCATATTTTATCACATTAGTCAAGCAAAATGAACATTAATTACACTATATAAATTATTTTAATCTTGTTTTCTTCAGTCTGGGAATTCATAATTATAGCAAGCAGGCAGGAGCCATTTTGTGTGAGACATGAAAAGATGCGCATAAGCGGGAACCGTGTCAGTGGGAAAAAGTCCGCGGTGGAGATGTAAATTAAAAAATTCAATCTTTATTGCTTCATTTTAAAAAGTAAGCATATTGGGGGACGTGGCTTAACGCGTTTCGTGACCTGGTTAGTCACTTCATCAGAAGCCTGAGCGCCCCCTGTAGGAAGAGAACTTAAATAGCCTGCACCAATATAAGTAAAAATACATCAAACAATAACACCACATTTAAAAGGTCACGATTATATAACTGTCAAGCCAAATATTAACAATGTTGCCAAAGACACCACCAATAGTAGGAACTAAAGTGATACATTAACACATATATTATAAATTTCAATCAAAATGTAACAGGTGGTCCCAATTAATGAACAGAGACAGCAGTAACAAAAGAAGGATAAGCTGACAGGGTTGCTAATGATAATATGTGTCAAGTGATGGTATGGAGAATATATATGATACATATAAAATCATAATGTAACAAAATTATACCTGGAAAAATGTTAAATAAAGATAGAAAAATGTGAGTGGAACAATTATTCAAATTACATGTTCAGATCGAAAAATGTATACTGCCTCAGATAAATTACAAATGCATGTGTGTGCATGTGTCTAAATATATGAAACACGCTAGATAGCATTAAGATGTATAATGTGATGTAATATGGGACATGTTCAATTTGGTTGTTCCCTTTTCAATCAATAAAACAGTTCAATTCCCACTCTCTATTAAGGCCAATCGGATTAATCGTGTGTAGTTTATAAATCCAAAAAGCTTCCTTTCTAAGGAGTGCAAGTTCCATATCTCCTTTCCTAATACCAGGAGTTACCCTATCAATAATCTGAAAAGAGATACATAGTTTCCCTTTATGATGTTCAAGCAGATGTTTGGCCACTGCAGAGCGTGAATCTTGGCGAGCTAAAGCTGAGATCTTTAAATGAGTTTAAAACAGCTATGAATGCTTTAATAAAAATTTGAAATTGGTTTTCATGTTTAATTTGAAAAGGACTTTTATTATACAGATTTTTGTGTCTGGTTAACGGGTCCACTTTAAACTGTGTATAACTGCTGTAAAAAAAAAAAGGCTGATCCACAATTCCCTCTATAGAAAGATAGTATGAAACCCTATTGCCAACTAGCAATGTCACATACAGGGTTTCAACTAACTCATTTTTGTCCTAGGGGTAGTCCATGTATATATGAGACTGGAGAAAAACACTGGCAAAGAAACTGCCATTCCTGCCCAGGTCTGGGCTGAGAATCAATAGACCCTGGAATTTCAGGTACACAAAGGCCACCAGCCCAATAAATAGTGACTGTCGGCATCTTACAACAGCCAATTGCCAGTCTGTGCCTGTTTCCGACTGTATATGCGGGAAAACAGGCTTCATAATACAGTATATTGAGATATGCAAAACCTCTGTACTTACCAGTGTAAGTGGTAGGCTGTGAGCTTCTTGTGGTTATAAAATTGAGAGGGACATGAGGAGTTCCACTAATGTACTCATGAGGAAAAGGTCCATTTGGCCCTGTATACCTGTGACACACCACTCGCTGGCACACAAAATACAGGCCACCCATGACAAAGACAGACAGAATAATGCCAATAACTGGTCCTATGGCACTGCTGTGGGATGGTGTCTTCTCTGGAGGAGGTTTGTCTGGAAATTGATGTTGAGAGACAATTTAATTAAAAAAGGTGCTAAAAGTCACACATACATTGTCTGCCTGGGGATGAACAATGAATAAACGGTCAGGTTTAGGGAAGACACAATTAGACACTTTGCAGAAACATACAGCTGAATGACCGACCCAAGCAAAATTCTGAAAAAAATAAGACAACCAGCTGCGCTTTTAATTGCTGTGCAAGCCTATGGGTGTCTAGTTTTTAAAACACGTTTACATACTGTAATTTAGTTTGACACGGTTTTGCCATTCTTTTCTGTCTGGACTTTTCATGGATCTTTAAAAAACTGGCGTGTACTTACCGCAAATAAGCTCATCGGAGCTATCGCTGCAGTCAGGGAAGGTGTCACACTGCTGGCTCATCATTATACACTGACCATTGGCACAACGGAACTGATCAGGAAGGCAGATAGCTGCAGTGGGTATAGGAAAAGTCAGGAGTTTGACACAAGAATATAAATCCTCACAAGCAGACAATTAAATTGCAAATGACACTTAATAATAGGTCAATAAAGGGGGAAGTATAGATCTCCTTAAAGGGATACTGTCACGCATCAGTTAATAGTGCTACTCCAGCAGACTTCTGAACTAAAATCCATTCCTCAAAAGAACAAACAGATTTTTTTAATATTCATTTTTGAAATCTGACATGGGGCTAGACATAGTGTCAATTTCCCAGCTGCCCCTGGTCATGTGACTTGTGCCAGTACTTTAGGAGTGAACTGCTTTCTGGCAGGCTGTTCTTTTTCCTTCTCAATGTAACTGAATAGTACGCAGTGGGACATGGGTTTTTACTATTGAGTGTTGATCTTATATCTACCAGGCAGCTGTTATCTTGTGTTAGCGAGCTGTTATCTGGTTACCTTCCCACTGTTCTGTTAGGCTGCTGGGGGTGATAAAGGGAGAGGTGGTATCACTTGCAGTACAGCAGTAACGAGTGACTGAAGTTTATCAGAGCACAAGTCACATGACTGGGGGCAGCTGGGAAATTGACAATATGTCTAGTCCCATGTTAGATTTCAAAATGAAATATAAAAAAATCTGTTTGCTCTTTTGAGAAATGGATTTCAATGCAGAATTCTTCTGGAGCAGCCTATTAACTGGTGCATTTAAAAAAAAAAAGATTCACATGACAGTATCCCTTTAAAGGAAGTAACACCAACAAATGAGTGTTTTAAAGTATTGCTCTGAACTGGTAAAACTGCTGTATTGCTTCAGAAACTCTACTATAGTTTATATAAACAAACTGCTGTGTAGCCATGGCGACAGCCATTCAAACCTGAATGAACTCTCCAGTTTGGAATATATGCAACTATCTTATTGCTAGGGTCCAGTGTACCCTAGCAACCTGAAAGTTGACTAGGAGAGAGTTTGAATAGAAAGATAAGCAATAAAAAGTAACAAGATCAACAACATTGTAGCCTCAATATTTTTTCGATACTGGGATCAATTACTTCCATTTGAAAGCTGAAAAAAGGCAGAAGAGGAGAGCAAATTTAAAAATTATATAGTATTAAAAAAGTATTGCTAAGAATCAGCCATTATATAATATACTGTACTAAAAAAACTTAAAGGGGTAAACTATCCCTTTTATGAAAGACACCCAATTGAAAGAATCATTACAAATTCTAGTGTTCGTGTACGAAAGAACATGTAGTACTGCTACAAAAAAAAAAAAAAAAAAAAAAAAAAAAAAATCAGTACAGGGGTATGTTCTATCGATCATATAAGCTCAATAAAATGTAAGATATAAACTATAAAAACAGACTGGTCATGGCAATATCCTACTTACAGTCACAGACCAATTCATCAGACTTATCCTGGCAATCAATCTCCCCATTGCATTTCAGACGGGCATCAATGCACTGTCCCTTCTCACACCGGAACTGGTTGCTTGAACAGACAGGGCAGTTTTCTTCATCACTATCGTCATCACACTCTGAAAAGCCATCACAACGCCAGGACATGGGAATGCAGTCAATGTCCCCTGTTGCACAACTGAACTGCTCTGGTGAGCAAGTGGGTGGCTCTAGAAAGGGTGTGATAAATAGTACATTTTACACCCATGAACGAACCATCATCATAAAAGGCAAATACAACTTTATCATCTATGAGAAAGAAAAAACAACTGGTGAGTCAATTAAAATGAAGTTTGGGGTCATTGCTTCCTTTTTCTTTCCCACTATGGATTTGGTCATCAGCTTATGCAGCGCAGAAGAGATTCTCACATGACAAGTGGAGTGCAGAGAATAGAGGTGTAAAACAACTAAATATAAGAGTAGGTAAAGCATAGAAGGGTTAATGTCAAAGAAGGTGGTGACACTTTTCGATTTCAGACTATTCAAACAAGTATTCAGAAGTCACATTTTTAAAGCTTCTCTATTAATGGTGAGGGGAGGAAAATATGCCAAGAAGAAAATTATAAAAAACACACATACAAAAGAAAACAGGGACAGAGAGGCAAAATATGAGAAAGGAGGTGGTCTCCCCAGAAATGGAATAAGTCTTGGTTGAAATCTGGCTTTTAAACTGGGCAAATAAGATAGGTTGTGCTCACAGCAATACTAACAGAAGAACCACTGGTCATGGAGACGTCCCAGTACTTCAGCAATCCACAACAAGAACAGAGACAACCAGACCAAGCACCCCCCAGGAGTCATTTGACTAACAGGTTGTTAATCTCATACCCACAAAGTACTTTACAGGGTTAAAGATGTCATGTCTTATGAAACAAATACTGAGAGTTGTAAGTTATTATAAAAGTTATAATTTTTATTACCATCTGCATGTAAATACCTAAACATGCTTAATGACAAATTGTACCCATGACAAATTGACTGTTATATTGTTAAAAAATTAATAAAAACAAGTTTAAAAAAAAAAAAAAAAGATAGGTTGTGCAAAATAAAAATGTTTTCAATATAGTTATTTAACAAAAAATGTAATGTATAAAGGCTGGAGTGACTTGATGTCTAACATAATAGCCAGAATTCTGCTTCCTGCTTTGCAGCTCTCTTGGTTTCCACTGATTGGTTCCCACATAGTAACCAATCAGTGAAGGGGGCACTTGGGTCATAACTGTTTTCTGAGCTGAATGCTGAGGATCAATTACAAACTCACTGAACAGTTACGTCCCATGTGGCCCACCTTCAAGTCACTGACTGACTCAGAGTTAAGAGAGCTGAAAAGCAAGAAGTTGGGTTCTGGCTATTATGTTAGACAACCAGTCACTCCAGTCTTTATACATTTTTGGCTAACTAACTATAATAAGAAGATTTTTTTTATTTTGCACAGCCTATCTATTTATCCAGTTTTTATTTTTATACTGAACTGTTCCTTTAAGCTAGATAGAAATCTAATGAAATTTATATTTTGCTTAGAAATATAATTTGAATGTAGAGCAAACCCACTGCTTAGCCATTGCTTGAAAATTCTTCATTCATTGTGCAAGGATTGTATGGCTGCCACTTTATCTGCTGATGCCACACCTTGGTGTATTGATTGGGTCATTTGCTGACCCAGAGGTAACAGATGTCCAGATCCCATTGCATTTGAAGCATTCTGCAAAACTGCAGATCCCCTCTTAAATCATAGCCCCAAAGCAACGGAAATCCACAAGCAGCCAGTGCCAGGTCAACTATGTCGCCCCCTCCTCATGCGTGTGCATGTGGAAGAGTGTGCTCACCAAGGATGCAAGAGTTGCTGCCAGAGGTAGGGGACACAAGAGTCCAAGAACAAGCACGTGTACTTGTGTGTTTGCTGGAAGACTGCAGGTACACAGAAGATAAAAGAGAAGCTGCCAGAAGTGGGATATTCAAGGGTCTCAGCTAGTGGTAGGTGGCAGAAGAGGTAAGTGCTTGCTCCTCCTCCACCATTGCGACCTAGCCATCTGTCCCTTCTGCCTACCCATAGTTCTGGCCCTGGCTGTAACAATCATAATGGCATTTTTTTTTTACCAGTGTAGACCATTAATGTAACACAGATATAAGGAATTGTGTTAAGTGTCCAGAAACCAAATGGTTTAAACCTGAATTATCTGTGAGACAAAATTCTGAAAACTGAAGCATAGTCTGAAAAGAAAGCTAATAACCTACCTCCACATGTTAGAAGGTCCTGAAGTAAGACCAGATGGGTTGGACAAGAACATCTAGGGGTGCCATCTCCTTTGGTAATGCAGATGTCAGAGCAACCTCCATTGTTATTAAGACATGGGTGAGCAACTGCAAACAAAAAAATATACATGTATATTACAACAGTTGTATTCAGTTGTGAAGTAAATATTTGCCAAAGCACATTGACTGGACTAAAGAGAAATGGAGCATTTGATGAAAGCAAGATTGTTGTTTTTGGGTCTCGGGCTCCAAACATTGAATTCAAGCCACAGTACACTGTGAAGCCAGTGAAACATGGTGGTACAAGCATCATGATATGGGGATGTTTCTCATACTATGGTGTTGGGCCTATTTATCACATACCAGGGATCATGTATCAGTTTCAATACATCAAATACTTGACAAGGTTATGTTGTTTTATGTTGAAGAAGAAGGAACCTTGAAATGGGTGTTTCAACAAGGCAACAACCCCAAACACACCAGTAAATGAGCAACAACTTGGTTCCAGGCCAACAAGATTGACGTTATGGAGTGGCCAGCCCAATCCCCGGATCTTAATCCAAAAAAACTTGTGGGGTCACCTCAAAATTGCTGTTTGTGAGACAAAACCAAGAAATGCAGAAAAACTGTGGAATGTAACAGGTGCCAGCAGTCAGTGGATGTGCAGCAGTGGGTTTCTTTAAAGGAACAGTATATATACATTCAGCCTATTGTTTTAATTACAAGAACTCTATGGTTTTTGTTCTTTCCTGAGCTGAATCTACTCCATGTTTGGCCCTTGGGAGAAAGAAATTCAATTAATAGAGCTCAAACAAATCCCCTGCACAATGCACTTCTGCTTATCTGCAAGCCAGAATGGTCACAACAAACCTAATAATGTACCTCACAAGGACTAACATGGAGAAGCTTCATTCTCCATGTTTGCCCTGTTTAACTCAACAAAAAACATAGATTTGTCATGATTAAAACAATATGTAAAAGGTATGTTCAAAACAAGCCATGCTGAAACTCATGCTGAAAAAGGGGCTCATTTAAGGTGTTTGCTCACATTGCTGGAGTAGCTGAGGATGTGCATGGAAGGTTTCATAGACAAAGGATGTTAATATGAGAGGTAATGTAACCAGAGGATGGGGAAAGGAGACAAAGCAAATTGGGAAAACAGTAGAATGACTTGGAAAACTGTTTCTACAGAAATGGGATAAGGACAGTGTCGGACTGGGCCAACAGAACACAGGGAAAAAACCCGGCGGGCCACAAGGGCGCTTGATGTGGCGCAGTCCTGGTGGGCCCACAACCCCCCAGTCAGACCCAGGATGAAGATATTGAAAAATGTTTAGAAGGAGTGTATAGCAAGCAGGGAGTAAATTGCTGTGGAAAAACAATGGCACATGACAAAGTTTTGACTTCATGCTGGGCAATTAAGGGTAGCTTTTCCACTCCATGCTGGGGTTTGCCATCTGGACCTGAAGTGTGAATAATGCAAGGGCAGTACTGATACTTTATAAAGCTTATGCAAAGTAACCAGTCACAGCAGCCAGACTTTCTTGTTGGGTACCACACGGGGAGGGGGTCACTGACCTACCAGATCCCACTGGCATGAAAAAGAGCTGACACGGACTCAAAATATCGCTGTTACATTGTACGCACCAGTTATGCCATTTTTATTTTATAAAAATGCGGCTACACATAGGAACACACTGGTCAAAGGGTGTAGACCTTGATCACGCCATTCCAATTCACCCAGTGGATACAATGGGGGGTGAGTATAAGTGCTGCTTGAACTGTTTTGTTTTGACAGAACAAACCAATACACCTCAATATGTCCTGATGAGATTTTTTCTGGTTGAAATTGTCCAATTTTTGGTTTAAAAAGTGAAGAGACATAGCAAATATATGAGCACAAACACTATAGGCTTGCCAGTAAATGAAGAGTTAACAGTCTTTGCTTTCAAAGCAGACATTTACTGGCTAAAAGTGCACATTCCGTGTTAATAAAACAACATTATTTCAAAGGCTGTGAGAATGTTTTTAGAGATTAATAACCTATTTTCTTGACAGTCTAACAGAAAAAGAAAAATGAAAGTTTTCAGCCAGTCCTGAATCCCAGCTAGCTCAAATCCAAGGTTGCTCAAAGATGAGCAACGCAATGCTGACAATTATACATATGCTCAGAAAACGTCAAGTAGTCGTATTGCAAAATTGTACTTGGATATCATGTAATTTCTCTTTAATTCAAATCTTTGCAAACTGAAGAGGAGCAATTCTTTCACCCATATTCTACTGCTACACTGTTCTACCAGGGTGTTCAATGAGAACAGCAGATCTATAGCACACAGCTGCAAACTATGTTGGTGCTCTATAAATACAGATTAATAATACTGGAAGGCCTGTGCGTTCACCATGCTAAGCATCTGACCCCTGACTGCAAAGTGATGTCCTGATTTTTATGGTGCAGTTTCTATTTCTAAATTACACTGTTCACTTTACACATAATTCACTCTACCATATAAAATTTTATTCCTGAACTGACAAGTGTATTTTGTAAGCTTTAATATTGGTGTAGAGTACCATCACAGGTCTTTGTGTCTGATCTTGTGCTTTCAGAAAGATCCAGCACTTCAAAATAGAACTGCATGCAGATATTGTTTCTCCTACTTAGTGTAACTCTGTGTGTGCGTGTATGACAGAGATATTACTCCAACTTGCAGTACAGAGTGTCTGAAGTTTATCAGAGAACAAGTCACATGACTGAGGGCACCTGGGAAACTAACAGCAAGTCTAGCCCAACGTCAGATATCAAAATTTAGTGCAGAATTCTGCTGCAGCAACACAATTAACTGATTTTAAAAAAACGTTTCCCATGATAGAATCTGCTTAAGAACCCACTTTACTAATCATTTCTTCCATAAAAGTTAAAATATATACATTATTCCCAGAAAAAGGAAATCAAATGACATTGTACTATTTAATGTTCTATTTAGTTTTTAACTTAAACAAGCTTCTTGGAATGTTTGACAGAGTGAGAAATACATGAACTAATGAGAATGTGATGAATACTGCTTGTTATTGGCTTAAAACATTTCTTCGTGATCCGCTTGATATGGCTTGAGTAAAACAAAAGGCTAATATATTCAGGCTGATTTAATTTTTTTAGAACTAGGGATGCACCAAATTCACTATTTTGGATTTGCAAAAGATTTGGCCGAATACCGAACCGAATCCTAATTTGCATATGCAAATTAGGTGTGGGAAGGGGAAACCTTTTTTTACTTCCTTGTTTTGTAACAAAAATTTATATGATTTACCTCCCCACCCCTAATTTGCATATGCAAATTAGGATTCGGTTCGGTCAGCAAGAAGGATTCGGCAGAATGAGTCCTGGCCGAATCCCGAATCGAATCCTGGATTCGGTGCATCCCTAATAAGAACAATTATAATTGGTAGCCAGAATCCTATAAGGGTGGTGGCACACGCTGCTACTTGGGGAGATTAGTTGCCCAGCGACAAATCTCCTCTTCTCGCGAGGAAACTTCGGGCACATTTGGAAACCATAGCATTCCTAGTACCATTCCGCCAAAGATTTACATTCTAGCCAGCAGGAAGGCAGTTTGGGGAGATTAGTCACCTGAAGGGCAACTAATCTCCCCAAGTAGCAGCGTGTGCCATCACCCGCTAGTCCACACGGCAAGATTCAGGGAGATTTGTCGCCTGGCGACTAATTGCCGCTTCTTTGGGGCGACTACTCTCCAGTGCAGTTATCTGCAGATAGGAGCTCCGGCCCTGGGTCTGAGGTAATTATATACAATCACTTTGGGGTGCCTAGCTTTTTGCCCCCAAGTAAAGAGCGTATTTCCTTCTCCTTTAATAAAACACGAAAGCAAGATAAATAGTTTTTTAGGAATCATATAATAATAAAAACATTCTGCTCTTCACGTTCAGATGCACCACATATTTTGAACTTACAGAACTCAATCATGTCAACATTCTCCACCGCATGAATACCAGTGGGGTGAGCAATGCGACCTTGAATTTTCGTTCTTCTCATGCCACTTGTTTTTTCCACCCTCTCAATCATTTGCTGCTGCTTATCGATCCAGTACAGGTGATCCCCAAGAATGGTAAGGCCCATCGGCTGAAGGATGTTAGAGTCTTCTAATGTTACACGATTGGCTCCTGCGAATGAAAACGGAACATTCCTTACAGTTCACTGATGCCTGCTAAACAGAACACTTGTCATACCAACCATGAAGTAATAATCAAAAGGCACTTTTTACAAGGTTTTGCTTTTTTGGCCATCTAGAAACTAATATGTATAGACTGAGCATGTGCAGTGCCACTGGAACTTAAAATATTGCAAAATCCAAGATGGGCATGACCACTTTATGGTTTCAGGAGGCCCAGGGCAAAGATCTCATTGGCCTTGCAGTGGTTATAGGACTGCTGTACCTCTGGGCTTAGACAGCATTTTAAGGCATATCATTGGTTAAGGTATTACGCTTTAGTACTTCTAAAGTGCCCAGTAAATTAAAAACTGTTTTTTTCTGTTGCAAGTAAAATAATAACAGAATAATTCTAGTGATAACAATAAATGCACTGTAGGGTATTTGCACAGCCTGCGTTACAAGGCATGTCTATTGCCATATTAAATATTTGCATTGGCAGCACTTAAAGTAAATTTCAGCAGCAACATAAAGGTTCATAAATATCAGACCTTGACAGACCAGTTCAACCTTGCATAATCTGTTTTAAAAACTTTACATTGAGAACAGGTCTGTTTAGTTTACTGCTTTTTAAGAGTGTTCTGGCTGTAAACAATAATAATCCTGATTGTTGCGCATCATAGTGAGCAAAGCAATAAAGGGGTCTGTTTTTACCAGCAGATGGCATTACAAAACACAAATACATGATTGTTTCGATATTTTAATGACTGGGCAGATGTAGAACAATATTAGGCATTGACTGCAAATCAAGGTATTTCTTGAGTATCATACTGATTTAAATTGTTTGTGCTAAAGATATGGACTGCATATTTGGTTTTCCATGACTAGCATTCCAGTGGCCTATGCAAGGAGCAATAACAATCACCAAGCCTACGCTAAAGGTGACCACACACTGTAAGAGTGATATTGGTATAATCGATCGTTCGACCCTAGGGCCAAATGATAGTATTACACCAATAGCAATGGACGCCAATGTGGGTGTCAACCAGCCGATGCGGGCCTCAATCACATCAACTTTTGACCAGATATTGATTGGGGAGGCCTGTCAGAACACCCCATACACTGGCAGATAAGCTGCCAAATCGGTCTAAAGGCAGCCTAAATCTGGTCCTGTACGGTCACCTTAAGATATTGATTGGACTGGGCTTTAATGCTGTTCAACCATCCACACTACATTTGGTAAAGTCTTATTTACAGACTAATTTACAGACTGCTGGACGGTTCCAGTTTTTAATAACATAGCACAGAAGGTTGCTGGTCCTAATTCTATGTAAAATATTAGGGCTGGCCAGCATTGCTATTAGAATGTATTCACTTATTTGTATGGTAGATGGAAAGGATAATGAAGAGAATTTTAATGCCCCCAACACACCAAACATTAAGGGAGGCACTTAAATGAGGAAGGGTTGAAAAGGGCATGTAGTATATGACATTCAGTACAATTTTGTTCATTTGCAGGAGGCTGCCCAACTGGAGGCTAGATGCTACTATAATTTATATCCTTCTTAAACAAGGTAATTGGTCCGGTACATATGTCAACTGATTAATTATATTCTTAGATCCTCATCTTAAAGGAAAACTATACCCCGAAAATGAATTTTTGAGCAACAGATAGTTTATATCAAATAAAGTGACATATTAAAGAATCTTACCTACCTGGTACATATATTTAAGTAAATATTGCCCTTTTACATCTCTTGCCTTGAACCACCATTTGGTGATGGTCCGTGTGCTGCCTCAGAGATCACCTGACCAGAAATATTTCAACTCTAACTGTAACAGGAAGAAGTGTGGAAGCAAAAGACACAACTCTGTCTGTTAATTGGCTCATGTGACCTAACTTTATAGTTTGTTTGGTATGTTTGTGTGCACTGTTGAATCCTAGGATCCCAGGAGGCGGCCCTTATTTTTTAAAATGGCAATTTTCTATTTATGATTACCCAATGGCACATGCTACAAAAAAGTGTATTATTATGAAAATGGTTTATTAACATGAAGCAGGGTTTTGCATAAGAGTTGATTTATGTGGTATCTGTTTATAGAGACCTACATTGTTTTGGGGGTATAGTTTTCCTTTAACAGCCTGTGGCTTATTCCAGGGATGCAACTAGCTAGTTATAAGATATAATACCATTTTTAATGGTGAAGGAGTAAGAATGACTTCTTCCTGGCCCCAGGCTGCCACAACACACACATGTTGTTTTAATATAACGTGGTCATTGCCAACACCAAGTTTGTGACTGCCTACAATATTTTTGTGCAAAACTGAAAGCTGAACTGGCATATAAGATCATAAGTAGACCCAGAAGTGCACTCGCTCATTTCATTCCACTGAGGCAAGAAATATAGGTGTTGGATCCAGGGTGACTTGGCCTGTATCTCCACAACAGGATGCAAACACACAAGTCTACAAGGTATTGCACAATAGGTTTGGTAAATAAAATTTTTATTGAATTGCCCACATATTTCCTAAAACTATACACATATGCTATAGAATTTAAATCAATAAAAAATACACCAAAAACGTAAATCACAACTTCCCTGCTCCTTTGCAGTGTGCAATCTTTCTCAAATGGATATATAAAAACCTTGCTGATTATTCTTCTCCCTGTTGATGCTTTCAGTTAATATCAAATTCTGGTATTTTTAACCCGCCAGCCAGAACTAGAGATAATAAGTGACAAATCAGTTGCAAGAGTTTCATTGGAAACCCAATTTTGAGAGAGGTTCTAATCTCATGAGTCGTATGAGGGAAGATGAACCTCTCCTTAATAAATGTTTCTAACAGTTTTGAAGAGCATACTGAGTTTAGTTTAATTCAGGGAGCTTTAGAAGATCAGTTATAGCATCAGGGAAAAGTAGTGGCTGTAATGTGCTCCATTTTGAGAAACAGTTTTCATGTATTGCCACAGGATCCTTAGTTTTGCATTTAAATCTGCTATTTGTATTGCTTTGTGGATGGTATCTGGTTCAAGACTTCCCATGGAACTGTTTCACTTACCAGACAGATCGCTGCTTTCAATCCGTTTTAAGTCGGCATCGACCCAGAAAAGTTTGCCTACTTTGTTGTCAACAACCAAAGCAACTGGTCGTATGAGACCTGTAGAAAACAGCACTTCACGTTCCGTTCCATCGAAGGCTGCCCTCTCAATCTTTGGGGACCGCTCTTGCATGTTTGTAAAATACATGTACCTGTAAATATTCAAAACACTAGCGAAATCAACATGTTGACTAAATCATTTCCATTCGTTAAAGGAACTGGTGTATTTGTAAAATAGTTGATAAAAACAAGTTGCAGTGAAGCCATGGGGGCAGCCATTCAAAGCTTGAAAAGAGGGAAAAGGCACAGAAAACAAAGCAGATAACAGATGAGCTCTATGGTAGTACAATGGGATTCTTTAGAACTTATCTGTTATCTACTGTGTATCCTGTGGTTTAATGGCTGGCCGCATGGCTACACAGCAGCTCGATTATATAAACTTATATAAATATACCAATATTACAGCTTTTCTTGAATTGCTTTGGATTTCTGGTAAAACTGGTGTGCTTGCTACAGAAAGACTACTACAGCTCATATAAACAAGCTGCTGTGTAACCATGGGGGTAGCCATTGAAAGCTGAAAAAGGCACAGGTTATTAAGCACATAACAGCTGTATTATACAATGGGATTCATCAGAAAGTATCTGTTATCTATTGTGTATCCTATGCCTGAATGGCTGCTGATTATATAAACTATGGACCAGTGCAGGACAACAATATATTATATTTAATTTTTTGATGTTACTGTTCCTTTAATGATAAAGCCTGCTGAGCCATAGCATAGGAACCCTAGGTGGAATGTGCATGTCAAGGAAAAAACGCACCGTGCATATTTTATTCCCAGTTAACTACAACAATATGTTAATAAAAGCTTTAATAGACACATTGAGCATAATTCTATTTTATTTAGTGAATGAATTAGTGACCCAATTAATATTTGCTTCCATAATATTTTTGTGTGTCAGAGTGATTAGTCCAGTTTAAATATCAAGCATCATCATTTGTTTTACATATGGCTAGAAAAATGCAGCCCATCTCAAGCCCCCAACCAGCTGGCCAACACATGGGTTTCATTTTGTCTGCATGTTTATTTCTGTTCAGGGAATTAATGAAAATTCCATACTTTCCTCCAAACCTTGATAGGCAGAATGACCCCCCTCCCACATACATGACATTCTATGAACTGTCACATGGACAGGCACACTCAAGGTCTGTCTACAATATAGGTGGGGAAACAATCTGTATTTTGTGAAGCTAGAGACCTAAATGCTTATCTGATGTTCTCTATTTGAACATTTAATTATTAATCGCAGATAAATGTTTTCAATGTCTGCATCTAATAATAATAATAAAAAAAACATTATCTTACCCATATGCTTACCACCTTGCTATCATTCTATGTTTTGAGAGATGTTCTCTTAAAGGAGTTGTTCACCATCCAAACACTTTTTTTTCAATTGTTTGATTATTCACCAGAAAGAAAGCCTTTATTTAATTGCTTTACACATTTTATTTTTGACTGCTTTTCCAAAATTAAAGCCTGCCTTTGTTGTTGTATTAGCTCAGTAACCGTTACCATTTGCTACATTTGTGGATATAATTCTCAGCAGAATCTGTGGAATTTTAGCAACTATTGTATTAAAGGGATTCTGTCATGATTCTGATGGTGTAGTTTTTTTTTCTAAATGACAAAATTTACATTTTTTAATTTCTGCATTTTTTAGCTGTAATATTGGTGTGCAGGCAGCAATCTCAGGTCATTGTGCTTGATTTTGTGCTTTCATAATGAACCAGTACTTCACAATGAAACTGATTTCAGATGCGCTATTGTTTCTCATACATAATGTAATTGGAATAGTTGCAATGGGACTTGGATTTTTAATATTGTGTGTTATTTTCACATCTACTAGGGAGTTTGTTATCTTGTGTCAGGGAGTTATTTGGTTATCCTCACATTATTCTTCCTACAGGCTGCTGGGGGGGGGGGGGGAACTATCACTCTTACTCACAGTGAAGCAGTAAAATGTGACTGAAGTTTATCAAGGCAGAAGCCACGTGGCTTGAAGCACCTGGGAAACTTACAACATGTCAGATTTTCAAATTAAATATAAAAACAGGTTTGCTCTTCAAAAATGGACTTCAGTGCAGAATTCTGCTGCAGCAGCACTATTAACTGATCCATTTAGAAAAATTTGAGCAGCTGTCTTTAAAGGGGTGGTTCACCTTCAACTTTTAGTATATTGTAGAAAGGGCAATTCTAAGAGACTTTTCGATTGGTCTTCATTATTTATTTTTCATAGTTTTTTTATGATTTGCAATTTTCTTCTGTTTCTTTGCAGCTTTCAAATGGGGGTCACTGACACCATCTAAAAACAAATGCTCTGTAAGGCTACAAATGTATTGTTATTGTCACTTTTTATTACTTATCATTCTATTCAGTCCATCTCCTATTCATATTCCAGTCTCTTATTCAAATCAATGCTGGGTTGCTAGGGTAATTTGTACCCTAGAAACCAAATTGCTGACACTGCAAACTAGAGAGCTGCTGAATAAAAAGCTAAATAACTATAAAACCACAAACAATAAAAAATGAAAACCAATTGCAAATTATCTCAGAATATCACTCTCTACATTATACTAAATGTTAACTCAAACGTGAACAACCCCTTTAATAAAAAGTCTGGGATTTGGATCAGTAGGGCAACTAATTAGAACAGATAACAGAGTCAGTTACCCCCATCCTCCCAGAGCTACTTCAGAGAAAAAAAAAAGGTAAGGTGGTGAAAAATGAAAACCAATCACAAGTAGAAAAGTGGAGGTAGCTGGAAAAAAAAATCTATTTCTGGTGAAATATCTGAAAATAACTGAAAAGAAAGCGTTTGATGGTGAACAAACCACCCTGTAAGCTGCTGTGCTTGGAAATAAAGCCCAATTTTACGAGGTCGATAAAAAGGCAGATTGTTGCCTAATGTGTATATAAAGATTGTCAGCCAAACTAGGCTGCTTTAAATGTTTGGTTCCCCAAATGAAATACTTGATTAAAACAGGGGCCTATATAAACCAGCAAGGTAAGGACAACAGATATTCTTTGGCTCAGGGCAAGGCCAAGCCAACCGGGTGCCCTAGGCAACCTATTCTGCTAACCCGGCCCTCCGTGTGTGTACCTACATGTGCAAGCTGCAGAGGGGAATAGGCAAAAGAATCTTTAATAGGCACCTTCCCAGCGCCCCCACAGCATTGCTCCCAAATCGGTGCCTATTCTGCCTACCCCTATTTCCGGCTCTGCTTTGGCCTATTACAAGCTACCAACACATTCTGGAATCACCAATTTGGCATGAATAGCTTTAAACTGTGTACATTCAGGCAGACATTACCAGCCAATTTGGCACATATTGAACATTGCTCAGAAGTCCATGACTATATTCTAAAGGATTTTGGAGATTATTTTCACTTTGTAAACTATAATTGACAGTAATAAGTAAGTAACTTATGCAACTGTAAATGGTATAACTTACCCTCGCTCTGCATTCACAGCTATGGCTCTAGGCTTGTCATGTTCTCCTCGAAGAACAACTCCTATAGACTCTCCGTTAAGCTTATTTGCATTGATGGTGTTCGTGCCTTCACAAGTCCAGTACAAAGTGCGGCTGTAGACATCAATACTCAAGTCATGAGGCTGCTTTTCTTGACTTTGGCTTTGATTTGGAGTAGAAACCACCACAAACGGCTGGTTGGGAGGGAAAAATATATACATTTAATGGATAAAGGATAAACATCTTGCTATAAAATCACTGTTTGCATTAGTATGGATGGTGTTATGAAATACAGAGAATTTAATCATGGAACAAACCATGACATGATACATTTTATGGCAAATAAATGGCTTAATTTATCTTGAGCCATTTCTCCTTTGACTAGCTGCCCCCATGGCTACACAACAGCTTATTTATATAAACAATAGTAGTGCTTCTGAAGCAAACACTGCAGTTTTACCAGTGCAGGGCAACACTGCATTATATTTGTATTACTTTAAAACAATAAAATTTTTTGATGTTACTGGTCCTTTAATACAGACAATTACTACATGGCAGCACAGAAACCAGTGTAACTAGCATCAGAATTTAATAATCAGCCCTGTAGCATCAACTTATATTACAGGACAACCTCATTTTCTGCTGATAATTTGTGACAACCCCTAAACTTAGCTTCTCAACAGCTGATCAGAGCCCACTGAGCATGTGAGTGTCACAGACACTTTCCAAGATGGTGACCCCCTGTGACAAGTTTGAAGTCCTGGATCATTGCTGCTATTGACAAGCTGAAACTTTAGGCTGGTGCTGTAAGTACGGTATGTAAAATATGGCATTTTTAGGGTTTTATTCTCCTTTACCAAAAAGCTCTAAAATTATACAAAACTTTGATAAAAATGGCCCCACGTTAACTTAAAGGTGAAACGCCCCTTTAATTTACCAAACAAATTATTAGTATTCAGTATACTAATTTGATTTCATTTCTGTCAAGTGTATAAGCTTAGTGTATGGTAATCGCCTGGATTCAGTAAGGGCTACACAAACAAAAATAATGATTTGAAGATTCATCTAAGTATTTCTCCTTAAGCTTGGTTGGGAATTCTAACTAGAGGTCCGTATATCTTCCTAAATACGTTACTGACAGCTGTGAGTCTGTATTATTACTCTCTTTGTATGTGGTTGCCCAGAGAGATGACAAAGAACGAGGAAGTTCTAGCTGGGGTTACAGAATACAGGTTACCTCCAATCTCTCCCCAATCCATCTCAAGAGACCCATCTGTTCTCTGGCTTATACACATAAAATCTGGCATCCTTTCAAGGCAGATTCATTTCAACTGCAATAGTATTCTAATGATGGCATGTTCGTTTTTAGAGTGTGTGAAACATCAAGCATGCAAAGCTAACAGCTTCAGTACTTGCCAAAATACCTCCACATGGGAGTAGCCTTTGATAGCTCTCCAGTGGTATGTATGGCTATACCTTTTAGGGCTCGTCCAGACGAGAAGATTCGAGGAGATTAGTCGCCTGGCGACAAAATGCCACGTCTTTGAGGCAACTAATCTCCCCGAATGGCTTGCTAGTATCTTGCACTGAAAATCGCGTCGCCGCATGTAAATAGGTGCAGGCGACTTTAGTGCAAGATACTAGCAAGCCATTCGGGGAGATTAGTCGCGGCGATTAGTCGCCAGGCGACAAATCTCCCTGAAATCTTCCCGTGTGGCCTTACCCTTAAGAGTGGAAAATCAATATAAAGAAAACACTCTGGCAATATGCTGAAGATAATAAAGTATGGCTACTGTCTCACCTATAAACCCAAGGAACACAAAAGATTCAGGAATGTAAACATTTCAAAATCTGAATACTCAGACCGTTTGATGATAGGCTTTAATGTCAACAAAATAAACTGGTTTTGGGAGTGATTATTAAAGCAGTGTGTATTGATACACATATTCCAACAATAACACAGGCACACTCCACTCCAATCTAAAGTGTTTTAGCCTTATTAGCTAACAAAGAGCAGAATTATGTCAAGTTTTCAGGACACTACTGAAACATTCTGAAAGCTTACGATGGTTACCCTTTGCTCAGCCAATAAAAGTATCCTGTAACAGCACCTTATTTTTCTTTCCAGTATTATTACTCTGTGTTTAGGACAAAGTTTAGTCATCTGTTCCTACAACCAGAGAAAATGATATTGAATAAATGAACAGTTAGTGGCTTCAATTTACCAAAACTGGTTGCCACCTGTCATGTGTGTTCCTTTCTGACGCACAACTTTTAGGCTACAGCCACACCATTCGCAGTTCAGCAGACCCAAGATCACCATTGATTTCTTTTTAGGACATATACACTTCTCTGGAACTTGACCCACTTTGTGAGTATTATATCATATCGCAGTGCTGCCCAGAGGATTGACATTTAGGGGCAAATTTACTATTATTCCCCAAAAATAATTGGTTTCTATTTGATTAGCATTCGAATGTTAATCGAATAGTTCTAGGCTACCTTTTATTTGATCATTCGACGATCGAATACAAACCTATTCGATCAGTCGAATAAATCATTTGACTGAACTAAGAAATCATTCGATCATTCGAATGATTCGTACGATTCGAACGATCGAACACTTCGATCGTAGGAATACTATTCGATCAGGACTTAGTCTCAGAAGCCTATGGGAGTGCTCCCACAGGCTTCTATTGCAATTCGGTAGGTCCAATCTGCCGAAGTAGGCAATCAATGAAACTTAAAATATAAAATCCTTCGCTGATCGAATGATCGAATGATTGAATATTCGTCCATTCGACTCTATTCGAATGTATTCGATCTTTCTACCATTCCCTATACGATGATTGAATATGCCAAAATTCACATATTCGACCAAAAGAAGAAATCCTACGTTCGAACTTCGAATCCTTCACGTGAATTTAGTAAATCGGCCCCTAACTGTTGCCAGAGCATCCCCTTATGGTGCTGATCAGGAGTGTAAACTGGTCAAAATGAAAACGACGTTTGCTCAACAGTCCACTGTAAGGCTGGGGCCATGCCATACAGATCTCAGCCTGCTGATAAATGCAGACCAAGAATCCGCTTCCACGCTGCTCCTCTTCTGCTGCGCTGCCTTCACTCAGGAACATTACCTCCACACTGATACAGGCAGATACATTTATTTTCCCCACTGAAACGTGGGATTTTGCACCAAAATCCACCACATCTGCAGGCCTCCGGGTTGAGGTAATGTTTCTGGGTGAAGGTGGCACAGCAGAATAGGGAGCAGCGGGGAAGCAGATTCTTTATCTGCATTTACAGATGCAGTCACTTGGATTTGTGTGTTAAATGTGTCGTGACTTAACTCATATATCCCATTTATCCCACTTAGCACAGAATATTTTGTCACAGCATCCCATCCAATTAAAGAGTTCACCATTGAAAACAATGGAGCTTTGGTATGCTAATGAAAAGGTTAAATGCATTAAATGAGTTAAGATAACTTTAGATAACACAGTTTCTTCAATTAGCCCTGAGTCATGACGCATTTAACTTACAAATCCAAGTGACTGTATCTGTATCAGCAGGCTGAGATCTCTATGGTGTGGCCCAAGGGACTGCAAAATGTTGTGCACAAGTCGTTCATTTTGACCAGTTTACACTCCTGATCAGCACCAGAAGTGTAAGCAAACCAAAATGCAGACACCTCAAAGTGCAAAAACCTCATGCATAGTAAAGAGGAGGGTGTAAAGAAAAAGCTATGATACATAAATTGGAAAGGGGATGCTCTGGCAACAGTTAGGGGCAAATTTACTATTATTCACCAAAAATCATTTGTTTCTATTCGATATTCGATTAGCATTCGATCATCGAATGCTAATCGAATAGTTTTAGGCTACGTTTTATTCAATATTCGATCATTCGACGATCGAATACAAATATATTCGATCAGTCGAATAAATCATTCGATCGTTCAAATGATTCGTACGATTCGGTTTCCTGATCCCATACCTATACTGTATTAACTGTTGAAATTACCTTCAGCATTCATGCTACACTAGACAGGTTCTATCACAGAACTTCCTCCGCTATCATGGAGGAAATAGTAGAATGATGCACTCGCTATCACAACCTTGGGCTTTTTGGGGAGCACTGTAGAGCCACAATTAAAAGGGCATGCTAACCACTGCTTTAGGACAAAACAGGTCAGAACTATTATTACCAATACTACTTGTAGTAACCCATTTAACTCTTTCTCACTGTTATTTGCCAACTGTTCAGCAATCCCTACTACCACGATTATGTACTGAGCCCAACCTATGCCTTTTTGCTGGTAGATTAAGTTCTTAAAAGCTGACCTCTTTCCATGTTTTCCATTAGTCAATATGTGCCTGTTGCATATATCCTGCTTAATTATATATTGCTGGGAAATGTGTTAATATGTGGCAGTAGTATTCATTTTGGTGACTTTCTAGGATTAGTTAAAAAAAAAAAAGAAAAAATACACAATACACATAAAGATAAAACACGTGCCTGTGTCCCATCATCCTTTGATCTTTTGATGATGTTCTGCCTTCCATCCACCCAGTAGATAAACCTATCCGCAGAGTCATAGCTAATTGCCTTGACATTTCTCAGCCCATGGATCGGAAGAGTTATATCTGGGCTCTGCGGCTCATCTAATAGCATTCGATTAATGGCAGTTTTCTGACTGAACAGCAGAAAGTTGGAAGGTGCTGAAATGAAAAAAAAAATACAAAAACTCAATTCAGCTACAGCACACAATTAGAGAATGACTGACTTTCTCAGAGCATATACAAATCAAAGAAACCTCAAGACATTAAAACTGATAAAGAAACTATATTAAACTATATTAAACTTAATATAGAGGCAGAAGGAAGAAGAAAGCTAAGAAGAGGGATATTCCAGCACATACCAAGAAATGTTAAAAGGGATGCTCTCTCTTTTATTCTGCCTTTATTTGGAAAAGATATGTGCAGATTTAGATTTCAAATATGTTTTTGATTTTTTTTGTTTATTGCCTGTGTAAGCGTTTTGTATCTTTCCCAAATTTGCTAAGGTAACAAGATTCAATGCTCTTGCACAAAAATTTGGGACTCCTGAGTATTGTCTTCTTGTGCCTGCACATATATGCGCACATCTTGAATATGCGTATATGCGCAAATACGTGCAGGCACAAGGAAATGGGGAGGAAATTGCGGAAGAGGAGGATGACACGGGAGGAGAGGACGATGCGGGAGGGGGGGGATGACACGGGAGGGTAAGACAACGCAGAAGGGGAGAGGATGGGAAGAGAGACGCTGAGGTGGAAGGGGACAAAGACACCAGCACAAATAATGGCATATGAAACATACTGGGTCTATGCCCTGTTTGACCATAAAGCTACTGTACATACTACACAGTTACAGCTTTTTATATTGGTTATTTTGATACTACTGAGAAAAATATTAGTTGGCCTGATTGCATTCATGTTACCTGGTTGCTATTTCACAACCCAGGATTGTTTAAAAGCAGGATGGGTTTTGGAGCATAGGAATTTTATAAAAGTTTCAAATCTAGTCCTGCCATTTTTGTACTTATTTGTATAATTCAATAATGTTTATTTATTAACTATTAGAAGTATGAATACTTTTCCAGTGTCTTTTTTTTGTGAGATCAGGGCTTTTACTGGGCCATTTAGGAAATTCACCTTTTTGTTAGTTTTGAGCTTAACCAGGCCTTAACCATTGTCCTGCTGAGAGATAAGCCTAGTTGTAACGATACCTGTAGCCTTTTCAATCTGGTGCGCCATGTGACATCATTGTGCTGGCGTGAAATTTAAATATTTAAATGAGCATCATCCAGTTCCCCATTGCCCACCGTAGGTCTATTGTAGATAGTTCCTGGTTCTAGTCTGATCCTCTGTTCTTTGACCTTTGCCTGTCCTTGATCCCCGCCGTATTGCTGTCTGAATCAACGGATATTCCGGATCCTGACTCTGTACTGCGCTGACTTTTTCTTTTTGACCCCGGCCTGTTTCTTCGACTACCCTAAACGGTTTACCTATCACTCCAGTCATTCGTTCTGGTTCCCTTGACTGCACAGAACGCCTTGGTTCTTTGGATTTAAGACTTGGCAGAACCTTTGTATTTGTTCTGGGTTTGGTATACCAAACATAGAAAACTAAAACAGGATCATTTGTAGAACTTATATGTATGTTGTAATATTCATCCTTTCTTAAGGTCCCCCATAGACGCAAAGATTTTTCTCTGCTGTAATCTTAGCGAAGTCCGACCAATCTGTCAAATTATCATGCGGTTAGTGGGATTTGAACGATCGTACATTTTACGGTTTTTCGTCCGACATCGATCTGAAAATTGATCGGCCAGGTTAGAAAATCTTTATCGGTCCCCATGCAATCTACCTATGTTTGCAGGTCCAAGCAGGCAACGATCCTTGAGTTTTGCTGGCAATATCGCCTGAAATGGTCCTTTTAGTTGATGGACATATTGGACATTTAAACAATCGTTTTGAGACAATCGTGGTCTCACGATAACTATTGGATCTTTTAAAAAAATGTAAAGTCTATGGCCAGCTTTAGGATTTAAAAGGACGCCTAGACCATTCTGATGAAAAGCAGCTGCACAGCATGATGCCACCATCACTATAATTCCCTGTAATTCTGGGTCAACCATATCACAGGACAATAGCAGAGGGTTGCATAGAAGTTGTCATTCGAAAAGAGCATATTAAAAAATTTCCATTACAGAAACTGAGCTTCTTGGTACAGTCAACTGAGAATATGTGGCACTATTTGATAACTTGTACAAACATAATCCAACTAACTTGAACAGGCTTAAAAAAATCTGGTGGGATAAGTAGACCAAAACTCTCCTAAAAACAATGTCACTGTCTTGAAGAAAAAATTTTGCATAGGGTAATTGAAGGCTACTTTCAGTGCATCAACCAATGTTCTTTTAACCTGCAAGTGAAATGAATATGCAGTTTGAACTTACGGCTGCAATCTTTGTTGTTTGAGTTCAGTGTATAGTGAGAGGAGCAGCTACATGTGTATCCCTTAGGCACAGCCAAGCAGAGCTGACTGCAGTGTCCACCATTCTGCATGCATTCATTTAAACCATCCTGCCTGGAAGAGTGAAAGACCAAAATATCCATCACAAAATCTAGGTGATCTTGTATCAAAGTGCGATTGTTGCCATCTAATTTGTCTGCTCTTTCTATGCTGTGGAGATTCCAGTCTGTCCAGTAGATATAGTCACTGTATTGAGTTAGTCCAAAGGGATGAGGAAGGTCATCTGCAATGATTTCCCTGTCCGCTCCTGGGGAATAACACATTAACAGGTAAATGCCAAATAGTCTTATAAACAAATAATCAAAGGGGAACAATATAAAAATGATTAATTGAGATTATAAATTTCTACAGATTGTTGCTAAAACCTCTATTAAATATGTTGCTTCTTTAACTGCAGTTAATGATCTGCTTCTGAAGCAACAAAAGCAAACCTGGATTAAATCTTAAAATGAGCTCTGTGAAAAAAACTCTCTTTACAACCGGTTATTCGCCTTGTTTTTATTTCTCATGTCAGAACAACTTATGTGCCGTAATAAAGCCAGGGCTGCTTTTATAAATGGGCAAAGTATTTTCAAAGGACACCAAGAAAAGAGGGATCACCCCAGTCTGGTCATCTGATATCATTTTTCAGAAATTACATATTGTAATTATCTTTAAGAGATCTGCCATAAAGCCATTTACTTTTACTTGAGGGTTAAATGACTAGTAAAGCCAAATAGTGAGTTTTTTAAAATCCAATTTTATTTTATATGAGAAATATTTTCAGTATTGTGTACTGTAGTGGCCCATGCTTCCTGTTTTTTCCTGTGTAAAAACTAACCCCATTGTATTGTACACAACTTGTCAGTTATCTGCTTTGGCTTTTTTGTCCTACTTTTTTCCATTTTACCTGTGCTTTCTTGCCTGATTCAGCTTGAATGGCCACTGCCATGGCTATACAGCAGCTTAAAAAACATCTAAACACTTGAGTTGAAGGGCACCCGCTGCACAATTGTATGTTTTGAGAGGTGTTTGGGAATGTTCCTTAATGTAGGCTGCCCCATATTATTGTTATGTCACATGTATCCTCTTGAAACAGATTGTTTTGGCCAACCAGTTGTGCTAACCAAATGCGGGAGGCTGAGCATTCCCTAGAGAATGCCTAGAAGGGATGTCTGTGTGGATGTAGTCTAGGGCCTCACATGTCATTGACCTGCCATGATCATTTATGCCACTGATGTTTAATATTACTTTAAACCATAAGAGGAAGTTTTGCAGCATTCCGAGGATTGTGGATTCTCACCTACATGGGGGCCCATTCTAGGTTTCTCACTAGAAGGCTCAATATTCACAGCCTTTCATATTTGATCAGGGGTTTCAAGTATATTAAGGGAAAACAAATTGCTTTGTTGTTTTATCAAACTGGCCAAGAAAGGGCTGTAATAACATTTCAATCAAAATCTGGCCAAATTTAGTTAAGAATGTAATCGTTGAACAATGCTGGATGATAAAACTGACAAAGAATCTCAAAGTGTAAGGCAGGTATTCCACCAAGTATATTCTAATAAGCCTATGACTAAGCGTTTGTAACACAAAATGTGTAAGGCTGTAGTTTTGGACAAAATAAACTTGTTCTACTTGATTTTACTTGCCTGGTGGAAGAAAGCCTTTATTTCGCCTCCCTCTCCAACTATATTTCCTGGTTGATCCGTTTCCCTTACTGAAGGCTCAGGGCGGTGCACCTGGGCCTCTTCCTTTATGTGGTAAGTTATTACCGTTTTGGGACCCTTATTCACTCATCTTTATATTCTAATAATCCCATAAACCCATTGATTTTGCTGGGCTCCTCATCATATAGAACAAACTGCAGGTTCCACTGGTGGTGGAAGGGTTATAAACTCAGCTATTTTTAAAGAATGTATTTAGAATGTATGAAGTCATAATATTCTCAGGCAGCCGTTGAAACCTGGAATTAGAAAACTCTACAAGACAACAGCTGGTATTCCACTCAGACCCCCCCCCCCCCCCCCCCCCCGTCTGCTTTACAACTTTTTCTGTTTCCTTCTATAGGATTCTTTATTGCAACTATTTATTGTGTATGTGCTTAACAGCTTTTAAAGATTCAGATTTCATCCTTCTGTAGTTTTCTTTATTGCAATTCTTTATTGTGTATGGGGATGGATATGCAAAAAGCGCAAGTATCCCCTCTTGAAAGTCACATGGCCACTAGCATGAAAGAGAATTTCAACCCAATGGCAGCTCAATGTTATGCCAATAAAAAATAATCCATTATTTGAAGTTCATTTTTGTGACACTTTAACCTAAATTTTCACTGAAAGTTGCTGGGCAGCATTCTTGAAATCCTGCTATGTACATGGGAACAAATATTTTGTATAAAGTGAGCTTGTCACCTGCCATTTCTCCAGGTGACATGTATTTAAAAAAACAAAAACTTTGGCTATATTGATACGATAAGAGGTTCAAAAGCTTGCCCCGGTTTCTAGAAAGAAATCAGGTGGCTTACATGAGAATAAAACTGCACCAATTAATGACATATATAGCTTTTGAATCTGTTTTTGGCTTCGCTGTTGTAGATGTCAATAGCTTTGAAAGATTACCTAGCATGTTTGAAGATTCTATCATGTTTGTATCCAGGTCAGTCCAATACAGTCTTTGATCAGCATAGTCAATGGTTATGTCATTGGCTCGACCCACTTTATCAACCAAAATGATGCTGTTGGTCCCATCCATGTAGGCTCTAACTATTCTTGGCTTTCCTCCCCATTCTGTCCAGTACATGTAGCTAGAAAAGATAAATATACCAACACCCACACGCATATTAATACATTATTAATTGAAAAAGAGAGGATAATGAAACAGGCCAGAAGCCTGACACAGGTAAACAAAACAGCTGAGATTAGGGTTGCCACCTTTTCTTGAAAAAAAATACCGGCCTTCCTATATATTTATCTTTTTTCCCTATTAATAACATTGGGCTCAACCATCAAAAATACCGGCCAGGTGGCAACCCTAGCTGAGATTCACTTTATTTGAGGGAAAAAAGCAGATAATTATTCTTGTGAATGGGTAGCATGGTTGTTGGGTTAATCTTCTATATGTGCTAATTTGCACCAGTGCTGTTGCCATCAGCAACCAATCAACAAATATGTCTGTATGGCCTTCTACAAGTTAGTAAATGAAAGCACAGGTCTGACTGCTTTCTTAAAGCCACTGCTGTTATTTAGCCCTTATCTTAGTATTGTTTCAAAAATATTTAGGAAATAATTTAACCTCTAGCTGCTCTCAATCTGATATTCACACTGCATTGACTGCAATCCAAGGTTGAGTGATGCTAAATGAAAATACTGGGAATCTCCCTGACATGCCTGGTCTCTCGAAGAAAGCATTTTGAGTGTTTCCCAACCCATACATACAAGCTTTACATGTCATATAGATCTATGTGTGCTAACTGCTGTAGTTCAGACATTTAAATTGTCAGCAAATCTGTATTTTCCATGAGTTCAGTTAAGTTTTAATAAGGCAACTATTATTTACATACATACATACAGCTGAGTACAGTTTTTGGAAATGAATTTAGGATGTTGTTTTTTTGTTTTGTTTGCTTACCCCTTTGCTGGATCCAAAGCCAGGGATCTAGGGTTATCCAAATCTTTCCAAACCAAAACTTGACGATACAGTCCATCCAGACGTGACACTTCAATACGGTTAGTTCCAGTATCTGACCAATAAAGGTTCTTGCCCATCCAATCAACTGCCATACCTTCTGGATAGTCTAGGCCAAACTCAATAACATGTTCTACAGTGCTTCCATTCATAAATGCCCTGCTTATTGTCTGCAAAAGAAAAACCAATATGTTTTTAGAAAGTGGAACAAGCAGAATTATAGCTATTAGTTTCAACTGTAAATGCAACACCCCTCTACTGTTGTGCTTAATAATTAGGCCTCTTGGGTATTGTTTTATTTTACATTTCATTCAAAGGAATAAATAAGTCAATATACCAGACATATGAATACACACATACATATTTTGATATGTGATATATTTTCATTTGCCAAACTTTCACCCTTTGTTTTAGTGGAAAACTATTGTAATATATGTATTATTATAAAATGGGCTACAAAAGAATAGATTTTGTACTGGGACTAATTCAGCTGAGTTTGAGGACAGGCAAAATAAAGTTATTTTTCAGGGTGGAGTAGTCAATGTAGGTTATCTAGATTTTAGGAATGTATTTGGAACTCTCCCAGACCACATGCTTTACAACATAACTCAAAAGAAGTGAAACAGTATTATTTTGTTAAAGGGGATGTTCATCTTTTAGTAAATTACACATCAGCCTATTCAAAGCAATTTCATTATTTATTATGGATTCAATTTCATTGTTATTATTAGTGTTATGTTACATATGCATCAATTGTTTCATGGTTTGCTTTTCCTTGTTTTGTCCCATCTCCCCTCCTTTTGTCCCCTGGTCTCTGTCTGTTGGTTTACTCCACTTGTCCAGTAGTTTATGCTAGGTTCCATTTTCAATTGCATGTATATTGCAGAGTGGATCTTTGAAGATTTTGACAACAGTGAACACCCAGATCATCAAAAGATCATCACAGTTCAAAATAAACTTCTCAATGATCTATAAGGTGCCATTCCGATTGAGTCAACTGTCTGCCGACTTTCCTGAGGATGCAAGTTACTGCTATCTCAAGGCTATTTGATAGGTTGAAGAGATCACACTTTCAATGTTTAGAAAGGAAGGCAGAGCACTTAGTTTTATTTCTTATTTTTTGCCCGTGCCTTTTAGTTTTCTACATCCATTCCGACGTCTCGGCAGCTTAACGGCCCATGTGGGGGGCCTCCGACGGGCTTCCCTGATCGATATCTGGCCGAAAGTCAGCCAGATGTCGATCGGGCAGGATTAAAAATCCTGTCGGATCGCGGCCGCATCTGTGTATTGATGTGGTCCCGCGAATCCAACCGCCCATATCTGTGCCATTCTGATCCGATCGTTGGGAGAGGATCGGGGGGAGAGATCCGCTCGTTTTGGCAACGAGCGGATCTCTACGTGTATGGCCACCTTTAGTCAAAGAGTTGAAGGACAGACAGTTGATTGTTTTGGAAGTATGCTTTGTGGTTCACTAGTAATTATACATTTCAACACGGTAAAAATGTGGGAACCTTGGTGAAGACATATGCTAACAGATTGATCTGCTCAGATGTAAAGCTCTGGCTTCCACAAAGAGAATAATTAAACAAGAAGCAGCTGTGCACCAAAAGAATATTGTTTTAATTTACCTCACACTGTCTAGTATTTTGTTACTGTTAAACTGTCCTACACCTGTATGCTGGAAAAACAACTCCCTGCGACACACTCGTGTCAAAAACTTTAAACCCATACATACAAGCTTTGCATGCCTCGCCGTGCATTTTAACTGTCGTCATTCAGACATTTATATCTTTTGCAGATCTGCATTTTCTATGTTTTCAGTTAAGGCAACATCCTAAAAAAAATCTATTATTTGCATCCACTGACTTTTAGGGTTGTCAGCCACAAAAATTTGAAACATATGGGGCCCCATTTACTAAATTCACATGAAGGATTCGAAATTCGACAGAATTAAAAAAAAAAAAAATTGAATTCAAATTTCGAATATGCAAATGAGGTCACTTCGACCATCGAATTTTCAAAATTCAACCGATTCGAATAATTCGAATTTAATTGTATTTGAATATTCAATGGCCAAAGTACTTCCCCTTTAAAAAAAAAAAAATTGATAGGCCAGTTGCCAACTTGGACCTACCGAATTGCTGTAAAACCGTATGGGAAGCTCCCATAGTTGTTTTAAAGTATTTTGTGATCGAATATAAAAAATTCGATCGAAGGGTTTAAATCGGCCGATTTAAACGATTTAATCGATCAATCAAATTTGTTATATTCGATCGTTTAAATGCGAGGGTTTATTTTAGTAAATCTGCCCCATAGTGTTTATGCTGTATAACAATATTTTATGTGAGAGCCTCTGCACTTGGGGGTGGCTGGGGGAGAGAGGCTTCTTGCGGGTGAGGAACTGAGGGAGGGAAACCCGGCAGGACAGGGGCTGTATTGAGAAGGAGGCTGCAGAAGAGGCTAAGCTACAGAGTGGCCGAATCCGACTGTGAGCCTCAGAATGCTCATTCCCTTGCTGCAGGGTCTGGGGAGCTAGCACCTCTTCCCATAGGAATGGGAGAAGGTGGACAGGAAGCAACACTGCCCCCGGTGCCCTGCCACTTTGGCGCTGCTCCTGCGTCATCCTGTGATGTTTCAAATGGGAACTTAAAGCCAACGTTCCAATTCCAATATGTGACCCTTCTTGCCCCTTCGAACCTTCTGCCGGCAGAGCTGGCACACTGCTACTGTGCCTGGCACAGGAAAAATGCCCAGACTCCTGAAGTGGGGGCCACTGCCTTTGCCTGCTGTGAAGGGTTGGTGATGGTCCCCACCCGTACGTCCATAGGCTTTCGACCAAGGTGCAGTGCTGCCCTGTTGCCTGCCCCCCTAGCAGAGGTTGGTAGAGCCGGCT
>CM044438.1:18130401-18142375 GCA_024363595.1 Xenopus borealis
AAGTGTCACCCCTGTAGAAAGTAGTTTCTACGTGGGGTGGCACTTAAAGGGTTAATGAATGGTTGTATTGCCCATGTTTTTTCCTGAACGCAGAATTATTGTACTATGTATGAGGCGCCTTTCCGGTGTTTGCAAATTCACATTGTGCAAAAGTTTTCGCAAATAAGATGGGTTTGCATGAGGTTTTTGTGAGCGAAAATATAATTGACAGTAATTTGCAAAACTGCCACCAAAGCCGTGGTGTAATGCAGAGTATGAGCATAATTATTCACAATGTTGTCCATATTTAAAAAGCTGTTTAAGATATTTGCAGTGCAAAATTAAAAAAAAAAAACGCAATTCTGTTTATATATTAAACATGTTTATAAATACAGGTATGTTTATAAATACAGGTATGGGACCTATTATCCAGAATGCTCGGGACCTGGGGTTTGCCATATAATGGATTGTTCTGTAATTTGGATCTTCCTACCTTAAGTCTACTCAGCGTCGGACTGGGCCGGCGGGACACCGGGAAAAAACCCAGTGGGCCCCGGCCCTCATGGGCCCCCGCCGACCCAGTCCCCCTCCTCTGAAGTCCGGGCCCTCACCCCTGCTCTCCAGGCACCCCCAAATAAAAGAAAATTCAGCGCCCATATCGCATGCGATTCTGTAATTTGGAGCTTTCTGGATAATGTGTTTCCGGATAAGGGATCCAATACCTGTATAACATACATGGGCAAACATATTGACTGTGCGAACCATTCTGCCCTGATTGAAGTTTATAAATGAGCCCCAGTATGTAAAAAAACAAAACTGTGTCAGTGACCCCCATTTGAAAGCTGAAAAGGGAAGACAGAAGAAAGCAAATAATTCAAAAACTATAAAAAAAAATGAAGACCAATTGAAAAGTTGCTTAGAATTAACCATTCTATAACATACTAAAAGTTAACTGGAAGGTGAACCACCCCTTTAAGCTTCTGACAGGGACCATTAGAACACAGTTATCCCTCAGCTAAAACATGGACAGGGAGTGTAGCAGAAACTATGGGGAGCTCTAATAAAGATGACATTTTTAAAGATAATGATAATGAAAGATAGTGTTTACAAGACTGGGGGAGGGGAGTTCAATTATGCTATATGTCTTCTTTAATTGTTGAGCTTCTAAAAGATGGCAGGCTTCAAGTTGTGTGATCAGACCTTCGCTCATGCCAACTCACAAAGCGTGAAGTCTTCTTTATAGTGTGTTATAGTAGCATAGGCCTTTTCAATATTCAAGCACCCAGCTCAACATAAATAAAAAAACAGAAAATATGTTAAATAGTTGCAACATCCGAGTATCCTTTTTTTATAGGCTGGAGTTATAAGCAAGCATGCAGGTATGAATGTAGTTGAAAATACACCTTTGGTAGGTGCTTCCCTACAAACACTTTGTTGAGCCATATCCGAGTCTATCTCTGTTTACAGCTGCAGATGTTTTGCTAGCAATACTCACTTGTCAGAGAGGAAATGCCAAACAACATACTGTATGTGTAGCACTGCTCATAGCACTAGATGAGTGATAGAAGTAGTGCAACATTGCAGAACCTCCTGTAGCTGCTGGCTGTTCTGGTCTCTCAGAGTCTTTTTCTCGAGTCAGTGAAGGTGATCAAAGAGAAACTGGGGACATTTCATTAAGAAACAGAGACCGAGTTGTCAAAATTTGGACTGTCCCGCAGAAACCGGGACAGTTGGGAGGTGTGCCAGATATCGATCAGGGAAGCCCGTCACACACAGGCTCGGTCTGCTGGCAGCTTTTATTGACCCATGTATGGGGGCCATGATTCTTATTTTTTTTGACTGAATCTGACCTTGCCTTTGCCTGATCCCTTTGTACTGTATAATTGGACTAACCTTTATGTGCTGAGTTTTCAAACCCATTCATGACTAATGTGGAAGTACCTGCACAACTACACAACTCCTGAAGCTCAAGATCCTTGCATCTGCTAATGGTTCTACTATGACCCTTGTGAAACTATGGCTACTCATTAAATATGTTGTGTTATGAATCTTCCTAGACGAACTAGTCCTTTGGTCAGTGGGGATTGCTGGACCTTAGCTCCCCATTAAAAGCCATCACAAAGGTTAGGAAATTCCTCTTGTTCTGATAATTAACATTAATACAAAATTTTTGTGTTTTCACGCAAAATTCTTTGTACGCACAATTTTTTGCACACCTTAGAGGGAACATTAGGCACAAACACCACCATCCTCTGCCCCAATAGTATGGCAACTACAGGACAAGTATGCATAACTCCCAACAGTTTGGAAATGGAAAGAGGAACAAAATGATTTGCCGTGCTCAGGCCCTAATTACCATGCCCATTTTACAAAATTTGCCAGGTTATGAAAGTTTGAACACATTTCTGTAGTTTTTATATTTTATTACAGTTTTACTAATGAAGGTGAATAGCCCTTTAAAGGGGACCCGTCACCCAAAATAAATATTCAAAATCCTATTTTATCACATTAGTCAAGCAAAATGAACTTTATTTAAACTATATAAATTATTTGATTCTTGTTTCCTTCAGTCTGGGAATTCAAAATTATAACAAGCAGGCAGGAGCCATTTTGTTATTAAGGCAAACTCTTGTTTGTGGACCAGAATGGGGGAACCAATGTCCATCCCCGTGCCCTGGCTACACAATTAAACAGTGTAGAGAATGGGGGAGCAGTGGCATCTAGGAAGTGCTGAATGGAAAGTGAAAGTAATTGTCTGTCCCGCCTCTATGCCACGGGCATAGAGGAGTGGCAGACAATATTTGATTGACAGCTGATATTTTTAAATGAGCTTACAACAGCTATGAATGCTTTAATAAAAAATAGAAATTGGATTTCATGTTTAATTTGAAAAGGACTTTTATTATACAGATTTTTGTGCCTGGGTGACAGGTCCATTTTAAGCTGTCTAACTATCAAGTATCTATTCTGAGCTCTCTGAGCCAATTAAGTTAGAAAAGTATCTTTTTTGACTGTTTACTTCAGAAAAATAGGGACCTTTCAGACCATTCAGTTCAACCCTGGAAGCTCTTACAAATGCCTGTATGCAAAGACCCCTAAAATATCAGTTTCTAAGTAGGACAATTTCTGCTGAGCCATATGTAGGAAACAGTATACTAAGGAATATATCAGTCTTTTTGGCATTGCTGGTGACCAGGAAGGTGTATATATATATATATATATATATATATATATATATATATATATATATAGTGCCCAAATATTTTCTTTTTAGAGATTGAACTATGAATATGAATGTATCTAGACTTAACACTACATCATCAGTTCCTGCCCCAGTGGAGCTTACAAGCTAAGGTGCCTATCCAACGAAGAAAACGGGGACATTTTTAGCAGAAGCCAGTTAACCTCTGTTGCATGTTTTTGGATCCCTTGCAGACAGTGTCCTTGCTGGAATAAAACCAACAACCATAGCACTGTAAAATGACAATACTAACCACTGCGCAACCCTGTGATTGGTGGGATTTTTGAGGAATGCTGAGAGCTGCATGTCAACTTTTAACGTTTTAACTTTAAAGGGCCGATGTACTAAATTCACATGAATAGTTTGAAGCATAATAATGCTGCTTCTAACTTTGCCGTAATGTATTCGCATGATGCTTTTACTTTACCGGTCTGATCCCACATGTTCCTGTAGGAAAGGGCTGCCATATTTGTGCAGCAGGAGTCCGTTAGCATTAGAAACTCTGACTGACAGGCACAGATGGACAGTCAGGTTGGCAAAACCAGATTTAGAAACTCCAACTAACAATTACTTACAAAAACAAACCTCTCAGCAAAAAATTATCTAAATAACCTATAGGTCACTTTTAATGCACATATTTAAAAAAAGTTTAGTGGTAATATGCCTTTAAGGCCCACACCTATTCAGCTTCCAGTCTCTCATTCATATCAGTACCTGGTTGGAAGGGGAAATTCAACCCTGGCAACCTGCTGGCTGGAGGCATTCCAAGCTAGACTGCTGGTGAGAAAAAAGCTAAATAATTTACAGACAGAATAACAAACATAAAATGAAGAGCAATTTAAATTCTCATAATTTCAGTGCTTATTACACTTTCATTTACAGGTGAACATAAAGTATAACCCTGACAATGTAGGCAGTGAATGGGAAATTGCCCTTCCTATCTACCCACATCAACATCTTTCAATTGGTTCTGCAAACCTCCTTTGTGAGGTTGGTTCCAATTCATATTTGTCCATCAAAATCGGAGAAGAGGTTTACAGCAAGGTCCCCGTAACATGCTTGTTTCTGAAAGAGTGGCTTCAGCTCACAATGTAGGCAGGGGGTAGCTAAAATATGCAGTCAAACTCCTTTTATGAGAGTTTTTGTTTTCATGTTTAAAACTGGCTTTCAGCAAAAGCAAAGTGTGAGCTATTAACAACAGGGCATTTACTGTTTGAAATGTGCTTTGACTAAAGATTGAGTAATACCCTTTGATGCTAATATGGCGCAAGAGGTTTCGAATAATAGCAGCTGGTATTGTTTAGCTGTCCCTCACCCACCCCTGGATAGGCTGCTGTCAGGAGGCATGCTTGCGTGTAAGCCCCAAAAACTGCAACGCAGAGACGGACAGTCAGAAAGTCGCCAGATTCCACTATTAGATATTTAATATGTGTACTCCAGCAGCACAGCACTGAAACTTATTAAAACCCATGAATGGAAATAGTTTAACGTGCTTTGAACGTTAGAGGACGTAAACAACATTTTAAAGAACCGTCTTGTCTTAATCCTTTCACTGCTGGACAATTTTCCCCAAAAAAACTTGCACGAAAGTTTGTTTTTTCCCCATATTTTGTGTCATTTACCTTAAAGAGATCCTGTCATGGGAAAACATATTTTTTTCAAAACGCATCAGTTAATAGTGCTGTTCCAGTAGACATCAGCACTGAAATCCATTTCTCAAAAGAGCAAACAGATTTTTTTATATTCAGTTTTGAAATCTGACATGGGGCTAGCAATTTTGTCAATTTCCCAGCTGCCCCAGTCATGTGACTCGTGCCAGCACTTTAGGAGGGAACTGCTCTCAGGCAGGCTGTTTTTTTTCCTTCTCAGTGTAACTGAATAGTACGCAGTGGGACATGGGTTTTTACTATTGAGTGCTGTTCTTAGATCTACCAGACAGCTGTTATCTTGTGTTAGGGAGCTGTTATCTGGTTACCTTCCCATTGTTCTGTTGTTAGGCTGCTGGGTGGGGGGGTGCAGGGAGGGGGTGATATCACTCCAACTTGCAGTACAGCAGTAAAGAGTGACTGAAGTTTATCAGAGCACAAGTCGCATGACTTGGGGCAGCTGGGAAATTGACAATATGTCTAGCCCCATGTCAGATTTCAAAATGAAATATAAAAAAAAATCTGTTTGCTCTTTTGAGAAATGGATTTCAATGAAGAATTCTTCTGGAACAGCACTATGCATTTTGAAAAATGTTTTTTTTTCCCCATGACAGTATACCTTTAAGGTGTGCGTTCCTGCAAGCACACACACACATTGAGACCAGCGCACACAACAAGCTGTTAAGTGAAAACAACATTTTGTATTAATTCTGACCTGAGCACAAGGTTTTTCAAAACTGCACACAAAAGTTTTAAATTTGTGCACAAAAGATTTTTTTGCACACATAGTCGAGAAAGAATAAGAGGGAACATTATCCTGTGGGTCTTCTGTTGACCTAGGAAGTCGATACATTTTGTTCAGGATAACTTCAGTTTCCTAAATATACCTGAATATCAGTGTAAATCTACTCCTGGTCATTTTCTTGGGGGGTGAAACCAGCCCCCAGGCCCCCCATGGTTCTGCACTTATGATACCACTTCTCTAAAAAGAACCATGGCTATAATATTCTCAGTACCGGATTTCCTGGGGAAGAAACATTTTTGAAACAAGGATTTTTTTTGCTGTTGAGCAACCTGAACATCTTCTGAACTTCTTTAGAATCACAAACTTGAGCAAACTAAATGCCCCCTATGGAAATGCATCAAGATAAAGAGAAGTTTCCCTTAAAAGAAAGGGTCTAAAAAGATGAAGATGGCTTAAAATAAAATAAAAATGCTGTTCTACTAGACTTAAGGTATGAAGATGCAAGTTACAGAAAGATCAGTAATCCTGGAAGCCCCACGTCCTGAGCATTCTGGATAACAGGTCCATATGTTTATTATAGCAGTACTACAGCAATACCTTAATATAGAGGGGACTTACAGGGGTGTATTCACAAATATAGATGCTATTATGCTTTAGTGCAGATAGTCATAGCAACCAATGATATCTTTGCTTTAATTTCTAAACATGGCCATATACTGCATACTGCATATACTGTGGGGGCCCACTGACATGTCTGGAAGGACCATATGGAAGGACCAAGAAGGCAGCTTTCATAGGCACAGGTATGGCCACTGTTTAAAGGTACCTGGTAATTAGTTGCTTGGGGGGGGGTTTGTTGGCTGCTAAAAGCCCTATATTTCATACTGGGTTAAACAGTGGAGACAAACATCACCAGTGATGTTGGGTTAAACACTGGAAACAACTATGGAAGTTGAGTAGTCAGCACCACTTCTTAAACCTTTTAGACACCTGCAAGTTAGAAAGCAAACGCAACAATCTGTTGTAAAAGAAGTGTTGTAGACCAAAACAGCTACAGATTGGACATCCCTTGCTGTTGCATATTCACTTTACACACATTTTCCCAATAATTAATTCACCGTAGGTGCATACATGTTGATCAACAGGGGCTTTTACTTAATTATGATCATGAAATCAATGTCACCAAGCCAAGTTAACCCCACACAGTGATCATAAGTAATTCTCCCTGGTCATATTTTTATTGTCTGAATCCTCACTGCTTTTCTACATTGATCCTGAATTCTGATGCTGGACTTTGACTAAACATCTGTTTTTAGAAAACATAGAAGGTTATATTTACCTACTATCAGTGGAACTTCCAATCAGTGTTGGACTGGCCCACAGGTAAAACAGGAAAACTCCTGGTGGGCCCAGGTGCCAGTGGGCCCTCTTGCTTCTAACAATTTGGCCTATTTAATGTTCATTCCCTATTTCTTTATGTGGAAAAAGAGGCTTAATAATGGAAGAAGAGTATAGTAAGTAGATCTAAAATAATAGGAGAATAAAGAGGTTAAGTGAGGAGAGAAGGAATAATAGTTTGGAAAGTTGGGCCCCTGGTCTAAGGTTTTCTGGTGGGCCCCTGGCATCCCAGTCCGACACTGCTTCCAATACATTTTTAATTGTACTTAATTAGCCTTTGAATGCTCAGCAGTTCCCTTGCATTTAGATACATGAGTTATTTCCAGACATTTCTGCTAGCTCCAAAGGCCTCACCTCTCCAGTCTCTGACCTTCATTACAGGAGCCCTACAGCCTGGTGACATTAAAGGAGGCTGGGAAACACTAGTTCAACAAAACCTTACAGGTAGTCACACCCACCAAAAGGATGCACATGCCTGAATTTCTACATATAAATGAGGACATTTAGCCTTGTTTTTGTTTAATCAAATCCAGTTCCCAAGTATAAGTGAAGTAGTAGCTTGGAGGCTACTTTATGCCAAGTTCATAAAAATCGAAGCAACACAGTTGATCTCGCACAGGTGGAACATTTCTAATTTTTCTATCGTCCCTTACCAGATGGGGGAAATAAAGTCTTCTTTTTATCCACCGCTGGTCTCTGGTTTGTGGAAGTGCACGTCACACTTTGAAGTATTTTTGTCTGCCAACCCTCCCTAAGCTACGGGTTCAGGGCGTTGCACCCGAGCCACAGTCTTTGAACGGTGAGTAACCCGATTCGAATGCTTTTGAGAGTAACTGCTTAAGCGATTGGTCTGGGGCATTGGCACCTGGACCCACCCAGTCACAGGGTGAGATTTTTATTGAAGATCCGTTATGTTACTATGTTACTCTGTTTCTTTGGAAATATAGGTTGAGGGTTAGAGCATATCCTAAAAGGGTTCTTTTATAAATATATTGTCCCTTACCACCTGTGACCAATGTTAAGTAGCAGCGGAACATTAATCAAAAAGGCAGGGCTGGGACTAGGGGTAGGAATAAGAGGCACCTGTCTTGGGCGTAACTATGTGGGGGCACTGGGCAGGAGCCTGTTCAAGATTATTCTGCCTTCTCCTAGTGCTGAATCATTCCTCTCTACTGCTATTGCCTCCCCCTTTGTCACTCTCCCCTTCCTACCTCCCAAACCTGCCCTTCTTTCCCTTCATTGCGTGGGGGGGTTTGGCTCAGCCCAGCCCAGCCCTGCAAGCAGGTCACATAAAAGCATAATGGTTTCCACACTAGAGCAGAAGAATCCAAATCCCTTTAACATATATACAGATGCTCATTTAGTCATGGGTAACAATAAGGTTGCAATTCCATGTGATTTATCAACAACCTAAATCAATAGACAGCCCAGTTTTTGGGAGGGCTGCCTGAAAACTGTATGTCCAGATTTCCAAATTAGGAAATCAGGACAGGGTTTTTAAATAAATGGTGCAAAGAACAACCATTCATTGACTGCCATGTCATAACCCGCCCCAGACACGCCGACCAGCATCTGTCACATCATCTGCCCGCCCCCCAACATCACCAGGACTGCCCCAGACATCTTCTGACCATGGCCTGCAATCCCAATTACAAACAACAAGTGGAAGCTGCGCACACTCTCTGTTAAATAAATATCAAACTCACCTGGTGCTCAGTTGTTCAAGGGTACAGCAGCCCTCCTATATTTGAATGTGAACGGACAACAATGGCACTCTAGGTAGAATTTTTGGGTTACCCTTTGCTCTTTATTGTGGTGCAGACGTGCAATGTTTCGCGGTTACCCCCTTTATCAAGCATGCTTAATAAAGGGGGTAACCCCAAAATGTTGCACGTCTGCACCACAATAAAGAGCAAAGGGTAACCCTGCGAAAATTCTACCTAGAGTGCCATTGCTGCACTCCCAATTGGCAGAAGATATCAACTCTGCCTCCACTCCAAGTCTGTCCCTGGCACACCTCTGATTCCCTATTCCAGCTCTCCGACTAGTCCATAACCACCAGAATACTCACTAAATTTTCTTTCCAATATGATGCTGATGTCAGGCCTCCACCTTGTTTGCTTTAAAGCCCATCTCTTTTTTATTTTTTTAACTATTTTACTGTGTAGAACCATAAAAAGCTGATTTAACATCACATTGATTTTTGATTATATTTCAGCATCACTTCAGTAACTGGGTATATAGTGAGGAAAATGCACACCTCTGTGTATTTTATACTCTTTCCCCCAAGGTGCTCAATACTTGACCTTAAACGGAGTGAGTTCTTCTTTAGAGGACAGGTACACTGCCCATAATGCATCCGAAAAATATGTTAATGCACAGTTGCCTCTAAGGCAGTGATCCTCAACGAGTAGCTCGCGAGCAACATGTTGCTCTCCAACCCCTTGAATGTTGCTCCCAGTGGCCTCAAAGCAGATGCTTATTTTTGAATTACTGGCTTAGAGGCAAGTTTTGGTTGCATAAAAAACAGATGTCCTGCCAAACATTCTCTCCTGTAGGCTGCCAGTCCATATAGGGGCTACCAAAAATCCAATCAGAGCTCTTATTTGACATCCCCATGGACTTTTTCATGCTTGTGTTGCTCTCCAACTCTTTTTTTAATTTAAATGTGGCTCACGAGCAAAGGTTGGGTACCCCTACTCCAAGGCTTGATTGGGTCTAAGTGGAAATACTAATGCTAATGTTCACATTGGAGTTCACCTCACCTTAGCTAAAACCTCTCAAACATTGGCTCGTCACAAAGGGATCAGGGTAGACTTGTGGGGCTTATACTCCAGTAAAACCGGAGCTACTGGTGGCCTAATTGTCATGGAAAATTTTAAAATGCTTGCTGAATATTCACCTAAAACCACTGAGAACCTAAATATGATTGTGTGCTTAATAATGTGCTTTAGAGCTTATTGTTATTTGCCTCCATTCCTCCAGTTACTCCTCATGCAATTGCTAGCAAGTCTCATGCTTGGACCGTCCATGGAGAATGCAGGAATTCAGTGCCTGAAAGCCTTTTTTTTTTTTTTCATTTTTAAAAGCTTCATTAAGAACTTCCATCAATACAAAGCCAAAATGCATGTACAATTTTAGCGTAAACAATATAGTCGCTTATATATTATCATCCACATGTACATTTTCCATCAGCATCACATTTCAGTCAATGAGATATTATAACACCGTAATCGTATCCTAAAACATGCCCTAATGTTGTTATTAATCACACAGGAGTAAAGCCCATCTCTGGTCATAGTCCCACCCCCTCACATACCCACCCTGGTCAGTATTATATTTTCCACAAGGTGACACATGGCATTTCATGGCAGCTACAATGTGTGTCCAAAGCATTTCATGCCACAGTCTGGCACCAGCATTTAATGGCACAAACATTTGATGATAAACACCTCAAACGAATGATAGTTAACCCTGCCATTAGCATATTTTCGCAAAAAGTGCCCCCCATGGCACTGCATGTTTCAACAATATTTATTTCTCTTTTAGATTATAACGTTGAGCATGACTCTTCATAACAAAACTAACTGGTAATAGGCCAATCTATGATAAAGTATCATGGAGTCCAGATCAAGTTACAGGAAAGTGACCAGTCCAGTTATACCAAGGGACATTTGATCTTGTACAGACGACAAGCTCACAGAGACCATATAGTACCTCATGTTCTTTTTTTGGTCAAATCATGGAGTGACTAAAGCTCCCCATAGACGCAACGATCTTTCGCTCCCGAACGACCGATTTTGGTGAAGTCCGACCAATCTGTCAAATTATCGTGCGGTTAGTGGGATACAAACGATCGTTCATCTTACGATTTTTCGTCCGACATTGGTCTGAAGATTGATCAGCCAGGTTAGAAAATCTTTATCGGTCCCCATGCAATCTACCTATGTTGCAGGGCAAAGCAGGCTGCGATCCTTCAGTTTTGCTGGCAATATCGCCTGAAATGGTCTTTTTAGTTGATGGACAAATCTGACATTAAACGATCGTTTTGAGACAATCGTGGTCTCAAGATAACCATTGGATCTTTCAAAAATCTTTGCGTCTATGGCCAGCTTAAGACTGTTTGCTTTGGACAAAAAGTAGGAGTTGTACGAATTTATATTTATTCTTTGAGATCTCACAAAGCCAAGTGCTACTAATTTGCTCTTTTTTGAAGGGGAACGAAAGCAGAGATTAAAGAAACCGACTAGTGCAGCCCAGCCAAGGTTAAGCATTTATTGTCTGTTCAATGGACATCTGCTCACAGTGTGCTCCCAGAACCTTAGAATTAAATGTTTCCCTTTTCTTAATATAAAAACATAATATATTCCTATTCTCACCTAAACTTAGAGGGGTTGCTTACCATTCAATACATTTTCCAGTTCAGTTGTTTTCAGAATTCACCAGAAAGAAAGAGTTTTTATAATTTTCTATTCTCTATTTTGACTGTTTTTCTAATATTAAAGTTTAAAGATTCATTTTCAACTTCCTTCACCATCTTTCTGAAACGGCTTGGAGGGTCCCAAAGGCCAAGGGCCTAGGGTGGCATAAATTAAAGCATACCTCCCAACATTTTGGAAATGGAAAGCGGGACAAAAATATTTGGCATGTGGAGCGTGGCAAAATTTTTGGGTCATGTCCCTTTTGTTGGCCACATCCCCTAATTACCATGTCCATTTTACAAAATTTGCCAGGCTATGAAAATATGAACACATTTCTGAAGTTTTAATGTTTTATTAGTTTTACTAATGAAGGTGAATTGCCATTTAAGCTGTGAGTCTTACTTCTCCCAAGGGACAAAACTGTAGGTTTTTTATAAAAAAAAAATGGTTTTAGTTCTCCTTTAAAGGCATAGTGATCCAAATATGGAAAGACATGGAAAACGCCAGATGTCAAGAATTCCAGATAAAAAAAAAAAAAAAAAAA
>CM044438.1:18151919-18168075 GCA_024363595.1 Xenopus borealis
CCTGGGCCCCCCTGTCGGGCCCTTAACTCTATAAATCCCATGCTGGAGTGTTGATGGCATATGTGTTGTAAAATTTCCCCCTAGATAAGAACCTGCCATAACCATTATCATGGCTCCGATGGGCCCCAAGGAGGTTGGGGCCCTGATGCAATTGCACCCTCTGCACCCCTGGTAGTTACGCCACTGCCAGTGTCCCAGTCCATTACTGGGGTTTTTTCTGTGAAGATTTGCTGCTACATCAGGCAAAAACTAAAAATGAATCAACCACTGCTGTGCATGAAACATAAACTTACAATACACAAATTTGCTAGAAATCCAGTAAATCAAGTGGTGCAGCGAAGCATGGAACACTGATGAATCATGCCTGGAAGCGTCTTTCAAGAACAAATAAACACAGTTACAGAATAACCACTGATAAAAAATGCTCCCATTTCCATAAAACGGCTCTAATTGGATATAAATTTACATCCGGCACAATGAACTCAGTGGCATATGGAGTATGAATTGCAATGACAAACATCTAGATCAGAAGGTCATTTAAAGGTGCAGTAATCAGTGTTTTTGAGCGAAAATTGACTAATCTCCAGGTTTCTGGGATTAAGGGTTAATTCAGAGCATTTTGTTGATGTCCCCTGAGCTCAATATCATCTTAAAATAATTCTACGAGAAAGGTAGTGAAAAGAACTATTCATAAATACTATAAATGTTAAATGTTATCTGTAGTGAATTCCTTAGGCTTTCTAAATCAATAACTTTTGGGTAAAGTCCCAAAACATTGTGTAACTCTCCCTAATACATAAGGGTCCCAACCTTGTTTATTTAAAAATATAAATTCTACTGCAGTTGGTTTCAGATTTACTAGATTTAAGATTTTACGCTCCAATGATTTGGGCTTGACTCATAATAAAAGAAACAATGACCGGTGGTGTAACTACCGGGGGAGCAGGGGGTGCAATTGCCCGCTCCCCACCGGAGATTGCGCGGCAACACCGTAAGTAAGAAAAGCACGCGTCTAGAAGGGGGGGGGCGGGCCCAAGTGCACATCCTGCACCCGGGCCCGATAGGGTTTACACACCGACAATGACACTAGCCAAACAAGTAGATTTCACCCCCAATGTGGCCACCTAAGGTGGGCAATATCAAGTTTAATTTTATTGTTGGCCCTAGGGCAAAATGGGGAAAGGAACTATCCGAACCAATGTACTTATCGATCCAAAGGGAGAAAAAAGAAAATCAAACCTAGCTGATAGAGATCTGCATTATTGGTCAGATATTGGTAGGGTGGCCAGTTGGAGGGTCATTCATGAGCAGTTAAGACACCAAATTAGTCTAAAGGACCCAACTTGTTATATTATGGCCACGTTAAATGTGGCTGCAGACAAGTATTCACACACACCAAGAACCAAACTCCCCCCTATTGTAGTCTGACTACTTTCTACTAAAAATGTCATGGAGCTGCAACATCAAGCGTAGCATTAGGTACTAAACTCCATGATTGTATCTTTGAAACTGTTAAATAATCTGGAGAAATTGTATGTGTATTTTAGATACCTTGGGGAATAAATGCTATAAAAAGGATCCACTCCTGAGTTGGCCATAAATAGACTGTTTTAAACATTATCCTGCCAAGTAAATACTGAATTTGACTTAACAGCACTGATCAATTTATTTAGCATTTATCTGAAAAAAGGGAAGTGTGGGGTCCTGTAACATCCATCTCCATTCTCCCGAAGGACCAATAAATTCAATAATAGCAAAGTAGGAAATTCAAAAACTGGTAAACTACCTGCCCATATGGATGGCTTTTCGACCACCGTTCAGGTTATCCTGAAATCCTTTCTTTTTTGTTCTACAAACAGACCCATTCTTGGAATATAAGTAACATTATAGGGATTTACACAAAAACTATATACTTACCCAGTTAGTGGGTTTAAAACAATAGCTCTCGGTTCATCCAGGTTTTCAGATATTAAGATTTTTCTTGACGTGCCATTCAGCCGAGTAACCTCTATACGATCTGTTCCGGTGTCAGTCCAATAAAGATTACGAGCCACCCAGTCCACTGCTATGCCATCAGGGTGCTGTATTTCAGTTGTAACAAGGGTTTGGGCTCCTGATCCATCCAGATATGCACGGCGGATACCCTTAACTTCATCATCTGTCCAATAGATATATTCTTCAACTGGGTCATAATCAATGGCAATCGCGTGTCTGATGTCATCAATTTGCAGGACAATGTCTGTGAAATCTGGCATGTCCAATGAGATCCTCCGAAGGTCAGTTCTCCGTGCAAGCAGAAGGACATCATCAGCACCTATAACAGAGAAAATTGCAAATTGAGAAATTAACTTACAGCAGAGAGCATTATGTATACTTTTATGTCAGCTCATGTCAGGCATAGGCACTAGTAAATTTAATTGTTTTCAACATATCTGTTGTGCTATCATTGTATGAATGGGGGCAACATTGACTACAGGCACTGATTGGGCTTGGATAGAGAAATCTTGTCCAATGACAAATACTGCATTGGTGACTGTATGTTGTATGCTCAGTTAGTCAGGGTAAAAGTTCTTCAACTCCCGGACCTGTAAGCGAGAACCCCCAACCCCCCAATACTTCCTTCAGCAATGCTGGAGCAACCTACAGGCTCAGATAATCACGGATAACTTTTAAGGACACAGGCTTTCTGTGGTGGCACATACAGAGATCTATCCCTACAGCAGAAACCAGACCAAGGAAGGCAGAGTACAAAGAGGTATAAAAGCAGGTCCAGTCAGAAGTCAGGGCAGGCAAGAAACAGCAAGAGAAAAACAGGCCAAGTTCAGATACTTGGAAGAATTACTCAACTACATTGTATGTAGGTAATTGTTGCAGTGTGTTTGCAATTAGGTCAGCTAAATGAACCTCACATGGTCTATTATGTTTGGAATGGCTTCATATTCACTAAGTTCCCCAAAACTAGTATATTGTCTAGGAACTGAGCCAAATTTAAAAGAAAATGTAATCTCATTTCCTGATACTTGTGGGCCGTTAAGTGAGGGTAATGATGATGTTTCTGGCCCATTAGGTGAGGGTAATGTCTTGTTGGTAATGCAATGCTATAAGTAATATACTTATACACATCTACAGTAAACCCACAAAACTATTTAGGCCAATGATGAAATATTATAATCTCACCCAAAACATATTAAAGGCTCCATACTGAGCTTATTCATTACAAGTTTCAGCTGATTCAGATACAGATCTTTTTCAACAACTTGTTGTAATTTGACAACATTGATGAAAATAATACTCTCGCCACTTCCATATCTCAGGAGAGGGGGAGGTTGTGTCTAGACATGATATCACTGTACAAGGAAAAGATGTTTAAACTCTTAGTGGACACAATGCCATTTAGAAAGTGTTAAAGTGGCTTTAGATATTTCATAAGCAAAAAGAAATGAAGTGAGTTTTATGTTTATGCCCGATGTACATATTGATCAGCAAATTACATCCTGATATCAAATATCAAAATTGGTCTAACATGATAAAAGTAGGAGGAATGGAGGGCTGTGACTTTCAGCTCTATCAAGCCTCCCTGCAAAGGGCCAATAAATTCAATAAGCACTAAGCAGTAATTTGACAACTGGGAAAACTGCCTGCCCATATTGTTGTGGCTGTGGCTGCCTTGGCATCCAGATACTTTCAAATTCCTGTTTCCTTTTCTTTCCCTACAGAATACAAGGAAACAAGAAATAGTAAGGCTAAAATGCCCTTAGTAATAGATAATCAAAATACCCACCACAGGGATATAAATAGTCCTCCAAGTTTCATTGTTTTTAAAGAAACAAAACCCTAAAAACAAATACCAAAAAGTACGATTTGTTTGCCATAGAGGATGTAGATGTTACATGACATATTAAAGGGCAAGGAAAGTGTAAAATAGAATAAGGCTAGAAATGCTGTATTTTGTATACTAAACATAAACATGAACTTACTGCACCACAAGCCTAATGAAACAAATGATTTATGCTTTCAAAGTTGGCCACAGGGGGCTGTCATCTTGTAACTTTGTTAGACATCTTTGCAATATCAAGACTCACACATGCTCGGTGTGATCTGGGCTTCTTAGGGGTCGTCATAAATGATCAAAAAACAAAGCTGCTTGAGTTCTGCATGGCTGGTAAGTAAGGCAGGGGCCGCCCCTGCTGTTCATAAGTATGATTGTTTCCCTGCCAGAAGTTAGGGACTGTATGACAATTCCTATCCACAGCAGTAAATGAAGGGAGAATTTCACTGCATACAGTCAGGTTTCTTATAAAAACAGTACACATTTTTTAATTAAATTATATTGGAGATAGATTTCTTTTTCATTAAAGAAATTAAAAATGGGATTTTATTTCTTTGCCTTTCCTTGCCCTTTAATAAATGCTTATGCAGAATGTATTGGTCCCTCAGCTGCCTTGTAATGAAAGTGAACAGAAAATGTGCAATGAATCAGCAGAAAAAAAGATGGGGAGCTACTGCAACATGTTTGGGGGCACAGATCTTCCTTGCTCAGGGACATAACTATAGAGGAAGCAGACCCTGCAGCTGCCCAGGAGGTATAGGTGCCCTATGAGGCCCTAATTCATATACAATTTGATATACTGGTAAAACAGGTCAACCTCTAGACATTTTGGGGGTCTGAAAAATCAGTTGCTGTGGGGCCCAGTAATATCTAGTTACACCACTGTGCCTGCTAAAGGACTGTTGTTGCCTTGGAACCCCAAAACATTACATGCAGAATTTCTAGCCTATTTTGATAGGCTTTTGTTTTGCTTTAACCTTAAAGTAGGGCGAGCGGCCAGATTTGATATAATAACACAAAAAGTCTGGATATAGGCGCAATGTGTGGCAGGGTAAAAACAAGCACTCAAAATACTTTTGCCATTTTGAACAGATTAGTTAAAAATAAAGTAATTTGTTGATTACGACATAGAAATTGTCAAGAATTAACAAATCCCAGGATAAAGTGAATCTATAGAGCGAACTGATTGATTCAGTATTTATGTCACAACACATAAAAAATAATGGGGGAAGTGTTAGATTACGACATAGAAATTGTCAAGAAAGAACAAATCCCAGAATAAGTGAATCTATAGAGCAAACTGATTGATTCAGTATTTATGTCACAAGACATGAAACATAATGGGGGAAGTGTGAGGATTAATTGTTTGTCAAGTAGCAAATGGTCGATCAAAGGCGACATTTACAAAATTGCTTTCTCTGCTTTTAAAGAAAGGGAGTAATGGGAAAATGCTCTTTAGTTTTAAATACATTGGTAGATGATAGTAATTGCTTTATTCTGCAAAATATCAAAGAAAAGAACAAAGGGGAATAAAACAAAAGGCATACAAGATATTCAGAGCCAATTTCTATGTTGCATTGATTAAATTTAGTAAATTAGTTACTAAATACAGAAATAGAAATGTTATAACACACTGGATAGTAACCCCCCCCCCACACACACACCCCAAAAAGTATATTGGGATCTAACCAATGAGGAAGACATTATTAGATAATAGCAGCCCAGCATTGCTTCCCATTATGTAAGTGTATGTAGTGAAGAAAGGTTTTCCTTTATAGCATGGCAATAAAGTGGCATGGAAGTACAATGCATTAATTAGCTCTTCTCATTGGATTACCTCAATAACCTCAACACAAGATGTTTATATTTTATAGCTACTTATATATTTTCTTTATATGGCTTGAAATAAAAATAAAAAAATATATATATATATTTTATTTAAAAAGTCGGGAAAGCCACAACAGCCCTTCAGATGAAATGTTCTGCAAATTTTCAATGGCCTACTGAAGAACTGCTATACGGCCAGAATAGAAGATGCTGAAATCAGCCTGAAAGCAAGAAAGGAGGAATAAAAAGAAATGTAGACCCTGTAGATAACAAATATCCCTGCCTATGGGCAACACAGTGAGTACGGATGTAAAGAATGCCAAACATTGGCTAGACTGCCCAACTATGTCACAAGTCTAACCAGCCATTATTCTTTAATTTTTTTTATTAAAAAGTCAATTGCCTAATGTAAATATTATAAATTGAATACATAGGTATGTTACATTTACTTTATTTCTCCAAAGATTGTGTGAAGATACTACAGACTCATCCTGCAGTTTTAGCTGCCATTGTCTGCACTGAAAGCTGGAACCAAGCTATAGGACATCCCATTACAAGAAGCAGCATACAGAGGTCCTGTATGTGCCCACTATTTATATATTAGGATCTTTACATTCCACATCGTTTCACAAAACTAAGCACATTGGGCACCAAATGCCTTATTGCATTTTTTTGTGGCTATGAATGTGTTGGAAACGAAATTATATAAAGTGTAAGATTGTTTAGTCAATATTCAGTAATGTCAGAAAAGGGTGGCTCAGCTGGTTTGAAGTAGAATAATGAACTTAACTTATTATTACTATGCCTTTTGGTGTATTTGAGCCAAGACATTCCATAAAATAATACCGACGTGGTGATGGAATGCCTTGGGAATTTCCCATCCAAACAAAACATATACATTTTTCCATCCTATGAGAAATGCAGTTTTTCTTAGTTTAGTTATTTAGATCTGGATTGGCACTCCGTTTTGTATTTATATATATATATATATATAAATATATATATATATATATATATATACACACACACATATATACACATCCTTGAATAAGGTCCTAATGAGGACCAAAACTCCTGTAATATGTGTGTAAAATAAAAAACAGAGTTACAGGGAGTACTGGTCCAGGAATTGTGTATTCCAAGAAACAAATTATATATATATATATATATATATATATATAAACAAATATGACCTGGGGCTTTCTGGATAACAGATCCTTCCGTAATTAGGATCTTCGTTCCTTAAGTTTAGTAGAAAATTATGTCAAATTAAAGAAACCCAATATGCTGTTTCTGCTTTCAATACGGATTGATTATATACTGTTTTTATTATTATAGAGAAAAATGAAATAATTTTTTTAAAATTTGGATATATTGGAGTGTATGGGAAACAGTCTTTCTGTAATTCAAAACTTTACTTTTTGAGGTAGTGAGGAAAGTGTCAAACCCAGGTGAAACACATAAAGCATTAATCACAGAGAGATGTAAATTCCCTGATTATGGGCCCTTATTTTTGTTGACACTGGCACCCTGACAATCTATCCTGTAAATGGAATGCACACTTTCTAAAATGTATATATTTCTGCATGTCTACATTTATCTATCTATATGCAGGTAGGTATGAGATCTATTAATCTGAATGCTTGGGACCTCTGTTTTTAAGGATAAGCAATAAACATTAAATAACCCCACATTAATTAGTACAGGTATGGGACAGTTTTATCCGGAAAAACCATCATCTACCAACATCTGCATTATATGATGGCCATCTCCCAAAGAATTTATATTAATCAAATAATTTAGATTTTAAAAAATTATTTCAGCATATGCAACAAACAAATTACAGTTCATTGTTCTGATACCAGCTGCAGTTTTTTCATATGCAAGAAAGCTACTCTTTTAAAGTGCCGTCACTATTAGGAAAATGTATCGAGATAAATATCAGGTCTCTTAAACAGTACAAGTTAATTTACTACTTCCTGGACAAAAAGCTAAAGGTGACCATACACAGGCAGATGAAGCTGCCGAAATCGGATATTTAGACCAATTTGACAGCTTATCTGCCCGTGTATGTCCAAGATATCGATTGGGAAGGTTTGATTTTCCCCTGACCAACCTGTCGGAGCCCATTGCCCTAGACGTAATCCAATCGTTTGGCCCTATGGCTGAAAAATCAGATATCTCCGATATAGCCCTGTCGTTAATGGTATATCGGAGAAAGATACGCTCATTTGGCGATGTCACCGAACAAGCCGATCTTAAAGTCTAAGGCCAGCTTAACTCCCCAACAGTCCCATTTATTGGGATTTGGAGACACAAACACACAAATGAAAGTTCACCCCAGGCAATGTCCCTAAAATGATCAAATGAAATATGCAAATTATGGACTGCCAGCAAAATTAAATACCCTCAATTCATGACTTAAAAGAGGAATACAACACAATGCAGCCCTCTGTGCAGTTAGCAGGTGTTACGATTTAGCATGTCCACCCCCAATGTCCAGTGTGAAGGGCAGCCCTGCCTTTATATCCCATACCACTGGCACAGACACTGTAATCCTGCAATGATTTATCTGTACAGTGCACTCGAAAACAGAAAAATTAAAGTAGAAACTTCACCATGGATGTTATTGGCAAACTTATTCTAAGCAACTTCTTAAAATGGCCTTTATTATTTATTTTGTATAAATTTACAATTTTTAGCCTTCATGTTCTGCTGCTTTCCAGACTGAAACTAAAAAATGCTCTGTGTGTAGTTGTGAGGGCCAGTGTTTCAGTCATTCTTATCTAGCTTATGTTTTTTTTAGGCTCTCTACTACACATCAGTTTTGATTTTAGAACTTCTCCATCGTCTCTAGGGTAACAAAGTTTAAATTGAAAGCCATATAACAAGAAACAAATAAGACACAAATACAAAATAAAGACAAACTGCAAATTGTTGTATAATTCTGGTGTCAAAACATTACTAAAAACCCTTTCGTCTTGCTGGTCACACAGAAGTGAGATAGCATGTGTCCCATGCCAGGTCAAAAGTCAACTACTCCAAAGGCAGGACCCAAATGTTCATCAAACACCCATCCAACCTTCTTCTTGTCAACCCTACACTTTTTCATTTGCCCCCGCTGTCCTGCAACCGCAGGATAAAATGGGGGGCAGTGATGATAAGTGAGAGGGCAGTGACAAGCCTGGCTGGGGGAGGAGCTAACTAAAGGGCAGAAATCAGGGTAGGCAGGCAGAAGAGGTACATGCTTATCATACTTCGTAGAACCCACTGTTGCACTCTAGGCACATGTCCTCTGCCTGTCCCTAGTTCTGGCCCTTTTTTCTCCTTGTGCAAATTAAGAATTAAACAGAGGCAAAGAGAAAATATATGTTTCCATGGTTTAGCCTGTTCGTTTCTATACAATTTTATGCCTGCAACTAATCAGTATAGTAAAATACTTTTCTAAAGCTAGCAAGAGTGACTTACCTCTTGTAAATGCCCAACACAGATTTAATTTAGTTTAGAATATTTGTGATGGAAATTTGAAGGAATCCCTGGTGACACAAAGCTTAGGCCAGTCAGTACAATTACACAAATGATGGGGTTATTCTAAGTATTTCACTATTATCATTCCCCTCGCACACAGTACAAACACACCTGCAGTGCAGATCGGACTTATTTTTCCAAGTGCAGAACATTAAAACAGTATATTATTTCAACTAGAGGAACAAGCACTCCCTGAATTATTTGGGTAAACCATTTGCACTATCTTTTGAAATGAAAAACCACATTCTAGAAATAAAATGGAAATCCAATGAAAAATGAAGTACAAAATTGACAGTAACATATAGGATTCACGCCCATATAAGACAGTCACCATTTTTGTCTGCATTTTTGTGTTTGACTGTGTTATGTAAAGCTTGACTTTAATGTTGATGTTATTATTGGAACTGGCATGTTTTTGTGAAATTTTGTATGTCTGGAAAAAAGAATGAAACCATACAGTGTAAATCTTAACTGGGAAGGTTTACAGTGTATTTGCAATAATTCCTAAGGTTTTTTTACCCAGTTAGACATTGTTCAGTACATAATTGTAAAATACATTTCCCATGCATAGCTTACTGAACAGTAGCGATCTGAATAATAGGACTGGATAGCTACATTGAATTGCAGAGAGGATATTAAGGATGGGATCTATTTTCCAGTGACCTCCAAACTATGGCAATCATTTGAGTCCTAGTTAAACAAGAAATGCTTTTTTTCTTTTGCTATTCCTTTGTAATAATTAGATAATACATTGCATTTAATGATAATTGAATATAAATCTACATTGGTAGCACCTAGATCTTTTATTGTAGCCATAGCAAAAGGTGATCCAAATTACAGCCCCCAGGTCGCAAGCATTCCATATAATAATTTCCATACCTACTGTATATTTGACGGAGGAGTCAATTACATGCAATGAATCTGGCCTTTGGAGGTCTGACTTTGGCAGGTGAAATGTGGTGAAGGAAGCCAAAATTAATGGGCTTACACATTAGCATAGGATCAGTGCAGACAACATTTTTGTAGGCTATACTCCGGTGGTCCACCAAGACGGCTGCTTATTGGCCCATATATGGGGCTGTTAGGAAGGTCTTCCAGATATCTATCAGGAAAGGACAAGGAAAGCACCTGTCCTGACCTAATACAAGTCCATAGACCCTGGTCAATAAAAAGCATGGGGGCCCAAGAAGCGTTAAAGGAACTGCAACACCTAAACATTCTAAAGTAATTAAAATATGCTGTACTGTTGTCCTGAGTTGGTAAAGGTTATGTGTTTGCTTTAGAAAGACCACTATAGTTTATGTAAGTAGACTGTGTAGCCATGGGGGCAGCCATTCAAGCTGAAAAAGGAGAAAGGGCACAGGCTACTTTACAAATAAGATCTGTATTAGGCTTAGTCCAGACGGGGAGATTCGGGGGCGATCCGTCGCCTGACGACTTCTCGCCGCGACAGATCGTCCCCGAATCTCCCCGAATAGCTAGGCACCGGCGAGGCTTAAAAGCGCCGGCGCGTGTTCACACGGAGCGGCGAGATTTTTAAAATCGCTCCAAATTGCCTGGCGAGGCAGCTTATTTATATAAACTATAGTTTATAGAGTGGTGAAGCAAACTCACCAGTTTTACCCATGCAGAACAACAGTACCTTATATTTTAAATGCTTTTCATGGTTTTAATGTTCCTTTAAGATTTTGAAATAATTACTTTGGGAGCATTCTCTACTAGATGTTTTTGTACAGGTCCAGTTTCTAAAACTCGCACATGATCTGGATCAGCTACCTGCACCCACAACCTACAACTCTTTGATCTACTCCCTTAAGCACTCCATACTGTAACTACATATGGTTAAGGCAGCTCCTGGGCTACAAAACTAGTCAAGAGCTGGGAGAAGTTGGTACGTGTCTAACCCTTAAGACATGTAAAAAGAACAATATTGTTCCAAACTCAACCAGAACTAGGTTGACATGGTCTTGCCAAAAACCTTCCCGATAATGGTAATAAACCCCAATCTTTAACAGAGACAATCAACATTTCACATATTCTGTGGATACTAAACATGATGCAGTAGAGAAAAGCTCAATATAATTACTAAGAAATGCCAACACATTAAACCATCTGTAAAAAAACACCTCTAAAATACCATCTCTAACCCTGACCCAAGACCAAACCTTCTTAGATGTCAAACTCTTTTTTGTGACAGTCATGGGCTTATTACTTTCTGCCTAGACTTCTACCTTCTTCAGCTTGTCAGACGTTATTGTTCCACTTGTTTTTTTAATCCAGAATGCTAAGGATATGGGGTTTTCTGGATAAGAGGTCTTTCCATAATTTAGATCTTTATAAACTGACATAAAATAAATACTATAAAATCATTTAAGCATTTAATAAACCCAATAGGCTGGTTCTGCTTCCAATGAGGATAAATTATATCTTAGCTTGGATCATGTACAATTATTACAAATAAAAAGGATATCATTTTTAAAAATGTGGATTATTTGGATAAAATGAAGTCTATGGGAGATGACATTTCTGTAATCTGGATATTTTCAGAGAACAGGTTTCCGAATAACAGATCCCATACCTGTACCGAGAGACCTATTATGTTCTGCAAATAATGAGGGGGAAAATGCACGCTGAACACTAAGGAAAGGCTAATTTCAAAATGTCATTCCCTTTAGCATTGTAGAAGTTGGAACGAAGAAAGCAAAACCATTTGCTCCCACAAAGGTATGCATAAATTGTGCAAAACACAAAAAAAACCTTGCCGCTCTGACATGCTCTTCTGTGCCTATAAATTCTTAGAGGGCAGCCACAGACAAGGGAGAAATTTAAAAGCAGTGCTTTGGAGCAATTATTCAGACTGACAAATGGTTGGAAACCTTTCCTGTCCCACAATAGACTCGTTCATTTGTAAATGAGTTGCCCATGCCCTTAATGAAAGAGTTTTGATGGGGCAGGCATGGAATTTGGCAGGATGGTTTCTAAAGCAAATGTTTACAACTCGCAGACAGTGTATTAATGGGGGTTTCGCCTTCCTATGACCTTCTGTGGAAAGGCAGGTTCTTTTGGGTTCTTTGCCGACCCTGCTTTTGTAAAATACCATTAACTCCTTTGTTAAATAAGTAAAGAGGATTCTGTTTTCAAAGTAAATGCAGCAAGTAGGCAATAAACTGAGTTTTGAAGACTATATCATGAGAAATAAAAACTCCTATAAAGCTAGCCATTTACAAAGCAACAGCAGTGACTGAGCAAATTTTGATGGGTGAAAATGGTACAGGTATAAAATAACCACAAAATTCTTCTATTCGAGTTTTAAAGGGAAAACGAAAATGCAAAGCTATAAAACACAACATTAATTTTCCTTGGCGTCTATGAAAGTGTTCCTGAATGTGCCTTCCACAATAGGCTTACAATTCATTTCATTCTACCCACGACTTACTGAAATGCTCCTACAACCTCCCTGTTGTGATAATCTCCTTGATATAAAGTTATAAAGAATTTGGGGGTCAAGTTTGCTTTGCAATGGACTGTTGGGTCAGTCTCCTTAGATTGTACAGTAACAAGGAAGGGGCAATTAATTACCTTGCCATATTATCTTGTTCAGTACAGCAAGTAATTATTCACACAATTGAACAAGTGGTTAATCAGTAAATATGTTACGTAGGTGTACCCAAACACCCACTGGAATTTATATACAGTACATTCAGAGACTGATGAAACTGATTGATGTGGGGCCAGGAGAAAATACAGCTTTCAATAGTAGAAGGAATAGTAGAATATATGTTTTATGCCTGTACAGGTCTAATTCAGGGGTCCCCAGACTTTTGCACCTATAAGCAACATTCAGATATATAAAAAGTTTTGGAGCAACACTAGCATGAAAATTTTCTTGGGTGCCAAATAAGTGCTGTGATTGTCAATTTGGTAGCTCTGTGTGGACTGTCAACCCACAGGAACCTAGTTTGGCAATACATGTGATTTACTTGCAACAAACACTTGCCTCCAAGCCATTTCATTCAACCATTACTGAAATGCTCCTACACTCTCCTACACACTGTTGCACAAATCTCCTTAGCTTGTAGAGTAATAAGGAAACATACGGGAAAGCAATTACCTTGCTATTTTATACTGATGAAAATGTTAAAGTGTGGAGCCAGGAGAAAATACAGCTTTCAATAGTAGAAGGTATGTTTTATGCCTGTACAGTGCAATCTAATGCAGGGGTCCCCAAACTTTTGAACCTATGAGCAACATTCATATATATAAAAAAGCTGGCGAGCAACACTAGCATGAATATGTTCTTGGGGTTCCAAATAAGTGCTGTGATTGTCCATTTGCAGCCCCTGTGTGGACTGTCAACATACATGAGCCTAGTTTGGCAATGAATGTGGTTTGTTATTAGCAACAAAAACTTGCCTCCAAGCCAGTAATTCAAAAACAAGCACCTACTTTGTGGCCACTGGGAGCAACATCCAATGGCTTTGGTAGCAACATGTTGTTCACGAGCAACTGATTGGGGATTACTGGTCTAATGACTAATGATTTTTGGGATGGGTGCGAAAGGGTAAATCAAGCCCTTCACTAACAGATAAGATATATTATATTATAAAAAAAAATTAGTACCTGTTTTGCAAGTTTTGCCATCCTGTGTCAGCTGAACCCCTGTAGGACATGTACAGCTATAAAAGGGCTCTCTTGGAGACAAAAGACAAAGGTGAGAACAACCACCGTTAGATTCATCACATGGTGTAGAGTCTGAAAGAAAGAAGAATTTGAATTACTCTGAGTTGTATATTTATACATTAATTTATTTGCCGAACTTTTAAAGAATAAGTATCAAAATGCATTATTTTTATTTCACACATGGAATTATAGGATTATAGTACATGAAACTCCCCCACAAGATTAACCTCCTTTCTTGGTTCCAATAGTGTCAACCTTCAACTTTACAGGGCACTTCCATTGCCTCCCAAGTACAAAGTACTGGAGTCACCTGCACCCCAAGGAATTCGGTCTGTGTCCACCCCTAGCCCTGCCAGACATGGGTAAAAGTATGGTTTTGAGCAGGGCCCTCTTTACCTCTCGGTTATGGACAGCTTTATATGTAAATCTCTTTATTTAATGTATACACCCATTTCTTTTACAGAGCTACAAAATATGTAGGTGATTTATAGATAAGTGAGAACCAATGAGATTCTGTTCCCTGTGGGCAGGTGTGTTTCCCTAGTCTGAATAACTCCAATCAGAATCTCTCTAAGGGTCAGTCCACACAAGCAGATTTGGGGAGATTAGTCGCCCCAGTGACAAATTGCCCATTCTTCGGGGCGACAATCTCTCCGAACTGCCTCCTCCCTGCTCTCTGCCCGCTAAAATGAAACTTGTTTGCGACAATTCACACACAGCAGTTCGTATTCTGAAGTCGCCTGAAGTTTCCTCGTGAGGCAACTTTGGCCGAATTGGAAAACAAAGCGTTGCATGTGAATTGCCGCAGCCAATTTCCATTTTAGCGGACGTAGCGCAGTTCAGGGAGATTGTGATTTGTCACTGGGGCAACTAATTTCTCCGAATCTGCTCGTGTGTACTGACCCTAAAGTGCACCATAAAAATCAGCCTGGCAAACAAGTAGCACAATGATTTTTTTGCTTTATATCTGATTTAGATAAATCCAATAACACAAATGTAAACAACCCCTTTAAAAGATTGAGCTAATATAATTTTAGATCATTACGATGCACTCATCAGTTAACTAATAACAGCAATAATAAAAAGGCTGACACAAATACTTACAGGATGGCTGCCTGTCTTTACTAAACACTTGAATGTCCATAGGTGAGTAGAGGGAACTGAGAATTTCTCTCCTTTTCTCCCCTGTATGTTTATTGCAGGCATGAATTGATCTTGTCTGCCAGTCAGTCCAGTACAAGGTGTCTCCCGTCAGCGTCAGAGCAAATGGATGAGTGAGGCTTCCTTCCACAACCTTTTGCCTACAAATTGCAAAGAAGAAGAAGAAAATGTCAATAAGTACAATACCAGCAAATTAGGCCCCTGTCAAATATTCAAAACAAGCTGAAAATGATAGTTCATAGTCCTATTAGTCCTTGGAATATGAATATTTACACAATATATGACAGCACCCAGGCAATAAAACTCAGATGTGCTCTGATATTTCTCCTCGGTAATATAACTTTATCCATAATATGCAGCAATGATTATTTTGAAGCATCAGGCTCCTGGCATTTCTAATCTAGGCCCCTGTTTTCTAATGTGTTTACCTGTAAAGATCTGGACTTGCATAAACAAAACAGTTCAAGTTCAATAGCTTGTCAGTTAATGGTTACTTTCAGACAATTGTTTAAAAGCAAATGATTTGTGATTGCATTGTATGTGGCAAAGCACTTCAAATCACTTCCATGTGCCATTGCAGGGTTCCCCGACCTTTATTAACTTGTAAACCACATTCAAATGTAAAAAGAGTTGAGGGCAACACAATCATTAAATACAGTCTGTGATTGGCTATTTGGTCGCTCCTGAGTGCACTGGCAGCATATAAGAGACTCTACTTGGCAGAGAACAGTTTTTATGCAATAAGTAACTTGCCAAAAAAGCCTGGACTTCAAAAACTAACACCTGTTTTGAGGCCACTGGGAGCAAAATCCAATGAGTTGGCGAGCAACATGTTACTTGTGAACTAATGGTTGGGGATCACTGTCCTAAGGTATTGCCATATAAAGATTTATTTTTTAAAGCCACTAGTAGTAGCATTCCAATTACTGAACATTGGTGCAGATCCTTCCAACTATGGGAAGCACCATCAGAAGACCTAAGCAAATGATTTTCACCTGGTATTGATGGTGCAATCCATTGCAATCTAAAGTGAGAGTAGAAAGGCTAAATGACACAAGCGGACACTGTGCATAGCTCAGTTTTCAGGTTAGTATATGGAATTAGACAATAAAAAAAAAAAAAAGAAGGAGA
>CM044438.1:18168121-18188864 GCA_024363595.1 Xenopus borealis
AAAAAAAAAAAAAAAAGAAGGAGATCTACACCCTAAAAGCAAATATAAAAATATATATTTTATATAATGAACACAGTGGATCAGCATCTATAACAGCAATGATCCAGGACTTTGGTACAGGAGTTCACCATTGTGGACTTTGTTAGGAGTGTGAATGACACTGTGTGCTGGGGGCAGTTGTTGGGAAGCTAAGCATAGGGGGCCCTTGAAAATCATCAGGGACAAAATGCAAAAAATAACAGAAGATAATGCTACACGGATACTTTTTAAATCATGATGCAAATTGCACTAGTTCACGAGCTGCTGTAATGTGAATAAAAAATGATTAAAGTGGACCCGTCACCCCAAAAAAATATTGAAAATCATATTTTATCACATTAGTAAAGCAAAATGAACATTAATTACACTATATAAATTATTATATTCTTGTTTCCTTCAGTCTGGGAATTCATAATTATAGCAAGGCAGGAGCCATTTTGTGGACACTGTTATTAAGACAAGCCTTGTATCATCTCAGAATCTTGTTTGTGCACCAGAATGTGGGACCCGATGTCTATCCCCATGTCCTGGCTACACAATTAAATGGTTAAGAGAACTGGGGGAATGTGTGAGGAGCAGTGGCATCTAGGAAGTGCTGAATGGAAAGTGAAAGTAATTATCTACCCCGCCTCTATGCCTAAGGCATAGAGGAGTGGCAGACAATATTTGATTGACAGCTGAGATCTTTAAATGAGCTTAAAACAGCTATGAATGCTTTAATGAAAATTTTTAAATTGGATTTCATGTTTAATTTGAAAAGGACTTTTATTATACAGATTTTTGTGTCTGGGTGACGGGTCCACTTTAACCAATAAGCCTTATATTGTGACTTTTATTTTCTATATTTAGTGTATTGTGCATCAATTCCTAAGCTCAGGTAAGTGTCAGCAGCCCAGACCATGTCCTGAGAATAGGAGAGGTGTTTCTAGGGGCATCTGTGGTTGCCCTGGTCTGGTACATAAACCCCAGAACCCAATGTACAACATTTGTAGCTAAAAAATTTTATGAAGCTTTTGTTATCCTTTAAGAAAAAGGCATGAAAAAGAATGATTATCTCAAGCATGGTTTTTAATAACATTTATCCATATCTATATATGCATGCTGTTACTGTAACAAGAGAAGTGTTTTTTGGCTGTGTTTCCTGAAAGCATTGCTTTTAGAAAGTACCAGAAAAAAAGGATTCTGTGAAATTCCACACATTAGCAATCTAAACATTCCTCTAAGAATCCCTGGGAAAAAGTCAGAACTTGGCGAATAAAGAACAGTTTGCTTTTTTAACCATGAGAGCAACGGCATAAAAGGCTACATAAACACACACACATATATATATATATATATATATTTATTTCAAACACAAACCTTACTTTTATCATGAAACACAGTCTTAAAACAAGAATTATTAATAATCTGTAAATATGTTATGCATAAATGGTGCTCTGCAGCATTATAATTGGTGCTTAGGGATATCACTTTAGTCACATAAAATATTGTCACTTGTGTAATATAATACATATTGTAAGTGCTGAGGATGCTTAGAACTCATTTTGGAGTTGTGTAACCAGTCTATCTTGTTTATAAAAGCAATTTACTGAGCCAGGGGTGTTCAGAGGAGTATTGCATCTTGTTACACTGTTAAAACTGATCTGTTTGCTTCAGAAACACTACTATAGTTCTGCTGTGTAACTTGAGCCTTTTCTCATTTGAATGGCTGTCCCCATGACTACACAAGAGCTTATTTATATAAACAATATTAGTGCTTCTGACGCAAACACTGAAGTTTCACCACGGTAGGGCAGCACTGTATTATATTTGTATTACTTTAAAACAATTAAATTTTTTGATGTTACTGGCCCTTTAAGTGGTATTTTCATGTCTGCACGGAAGTATTTTTAGCAATTCAGGCGTCAGAGAGCCATTATGTTGTAACCTTACCATTGTTCTGTCGATAGGCTGCTGGGGGAAGGGGGGGGGGTGATATCACTCCAGCTTGCAGCACAGCAGTAAAAAGTGACTGAAGTTTAGCTGAGCACAAGTCACATGGCTAAGGGCACCTGGGAAATGAAGAACTTGTCTCGTCTCATGTCAAATTTCAAAATAAAAATAGAATCTGTCAGTTCTTAGGAAAATAGATTTCAGTGCAGAATTCTACCAAAAGATGCTTTAACAGATGCATTTTGTAAACAATGTTTCTCTTTGACCATTTCTTGTACCTTTAATAAAGTGTGTTTAGTTTAGGTGAATACCATCAGGGATGACGATGCAGGTCTCTTTAGTTAAAGCTACTACATAGAAATTTGCGGTTTACTCGATCGCTTGAATATAAACGTTGAACTTTAATGTCAAAAGATTACTAGGTCACTTGATACACATAAGGTTGCAAAACTCAGCAATTAGTAAGAGAACGAATATATAATAAGAGGGTTACAGAAAGCCATGGCCACACCGGGACCAATAACAAAAAATAAATAAATACGTTACCTATATGAGCCATCCAAATTAGCTTTATGGATAAAACGAAGCTTTGCATCTGCCCAGTAAAGCTTTTGCTCATCTAAATCAATTGTTAATCCATTGGGCCAATAAATATCTGTATCAACTATGACTTTGCGAGTGCTGCCATCCATACCAGCTCTTTCTATCCGGGGGGTTTCACCCCAATCTGTCCAGTACATGTATCTGTAAATAAAGCAGAACGGGATGACATGTCACCAGCAATGCCAGTTAGTATTTATACAAAACAAACATTTCATAGCACAGTGTTCATATGGCAAGACTAGAGAAATGTAAAATACAATTGCATCTAATGACAGACTTGTACTTGTGGAAAGGTCACAAAGACCGTGGACAGTGGACAACACCTTGGGTGGGTGTCAGGTTTCCCTTAAAGGGGTTGTTCACCTTCGAGTTAACTTTTAGTATAATGTAGAGAGTGATATTCTGAGTCAATTTGCAATTGGTTTTAATTTTTTATTGTTTGTGGTTTTTGAGTTATTTAGCTTTTTATTCAGCAGCTCTCTAGTTTGCAGTGTCAGCAATTTGGTTTCTAGGGAACAAATTACCCTAGCAACCCTGCATTGATTTGAATAAGAGACTGGAATATGAATAGGAGAGGGACTGAATAGAATGATAAGTAATAAAAAGTGGCAATAACAATACATTTGTAGCCTTACAGAGCATTTGTTTTAGATGGTGTCAGTGACCCCCATTTGAAAGCTGCAAAGAAACAGAAGAAAATTGCAAATCATTAAAAAACTATGAAAAATAAATAATGAAGACCAATTGAAAAGTTTCTTAGAATTGGCCCTTCTACAATATACTAAAAGTTAACTTGAAGGTGAACCACCCCTTTGAAGGAGAACTAAACTATAAAAATTAATAAAGATAAAAATGCCATATTTTATATACTCAGCTTATTGCACCAGCCTAAAGTTTCAGCTTGTCAATAGCAGTAATGATCCAGGACTTCAAACTTGTCACATGGAGTCACCATCTTGGAAAGTGTCTGTGACACTCACATGCTCAGTGGGGTCTGAGCAGCTATTGAGAAGCTAAGCTTACAGGTTGTCGCAAATTTATAAGCAGAAAATTAGGTTGGCCTGCAATATAAGTTGATGCTACAGGGATATTAAATTCTGGTGCTAGTTGCAATGGCTTATGTGTTACCATGCAGTCATTATCCATATTAATTACTAATCAGCCTTATATTGTGACATTTATACTTTATGTGCACTGTATATTTTGAGTCAGTCCCTAAGCTCAGTAACTGACATCAGCACAGAGTATGTCCAGTGAATCATACAAAAAGAAGATGGAGAGCTACAGGGGCGTCTATCTGCCCGTGTATGGCCAGCATTAGTCCCTGTGTAAAATGAAGAAATAGAATTCTTACTGAATCAGATGAAATTCCAGTGTAGGACTGGCCATAACAGGGATAACTTTGACGAATATATTGTGAAATATGGACAAACAATCCCTGTTTTGTTTAAAGGGTAAGGCATTTTTTGTAGCTTACACACAAAATGTCTCAATTATATTGATAATGGGTTGAGTGCAAAGGACTTCTTGTATTTGTCTGTATGAATTTTGTGGTCACAGCCTCATTGCAACTCTGCTTCATGTTTAAAAAAAAATATTGGCGAGCACAACTTTCTTCTCTTGTTTTATATATATGGCTCACTACATATATATATATACTTTTTAAAAAGGATTCCCTTTTTCTCTGTAATAAAACAGTACCTTGTACTTGATCCAACCTAAGATATAATTAATACTTATCAGAAGCAAAACCAGCCTATTGTGTTTAATGTTTACATGATATTCTAGGAGATTAAAGGTGTGAAAAATACGGAAAGATCCATTATCTGGAAAACCTCTGGTCCCGAGCATCTGGATAACAGGTCCCATACCTGTACAAATGCCATTGCTGATGCTACACAACTAAGTCACAAATTTGGCTTACACACCGCACTTGTCCTGATGCATCTTGTACTTAGGGGCAGATTTATCGAAGGTTGAACTGAAAATTCTAATTCTCTCATTTTTTTATGGTCAGAACTGTCAAATTCAACAATGGAGTTATTCAAATTTGATTCTTCGAATAATAAATACATTTTGAGATTTATCATACTCTGGCCCTTTAAGAATTCGACTTTGACTAAATTGCTGAATTTCTCTTTGAGCCAATGGGAGAGGTCCAGGGATAAATTTGGAGCGGTCACATCAAGTTTGATTGAATTGAATTCGAATTCGATTTAAATTTTCAGTTTGTTTCAATTCATCAGAGTTTTAAAAATGTGATTTTAATAATAAATTTCTATTGGTTGAATTTATGGGAGTTTAGGGGAGTTTTAAAACATAACTCACATGAATACGAAATTTGACCTTTGATAAATGTGCCTCCATATGTGCAACAGCAAAATACACCAGAATGATGGCATAGCAGTGATCTTTTATGCTAAAAACAAAGAAGCAATCTAGAGAAAAAGTGGCTTTTTGATCAATTCAAAATAAAATTTACAAATGAAAACAAAATGTACCCATGAGCAGGATCGATAGCTATCGCCCTTGGCTGATCCAGATCTTGCCAGAAAAGGACTTTTCTGTACGTTCCATTGAGGTTTGCAACTTCTATCCGGTTGGTTTCGGAGTCTGTCCAATAAAGTTTCTTGCCAGTCCAATCACAAGCAAGGCCATCAGGGGACACTAAACCAGAGATAACTACAGTTTGCAAGTTAGAACTCTGGTTATACAATGTTTGTTTTATGGACTCTTCGCTTACATCTGTCCAGTAAATAACACCTTGTGAATAGAGAAAGTCAACAGCAGCTGCATCTTCCAAGCCGCTCATTACAACAACAGACTCCATTTTTGCTGCACCTGCATCAACCAATCGGACATCCCTTCGGTTGGCAAAAAGCAATAAAGGAGACCCTGCAGAAAAAAAGAATACTTTTAGAACAATCTATTTGTCCCCAATTAAGCGACAACAAAAAGAATCCTATTAAGCTTCATCTATATGGTGGGTTATGCTCCAATTCCAGTTCAACACCCTATACACTTAATACATATGGATTCGGAAAGCTCAGAAGAAATGCAACCAGTGTCGGACTGGGACACCAGGGGCCCCACCATAAAACCTTAGACCAGGGGGCCACTCTCAGTACAAATGTTCTTCATCTCCTCAATCAACCTCTATTCTCCTAGTTTGTTTTCTTTACATACTCTAATCAATTATCCAATCTATTTAGTCTCTTTGTTCTCATAGGGAATGGCCATGAAATAGGCCAAAATTTTAGCAGCATGAGGGCCCACCAGGAGTTTTCCTGGTATTCTGACACTGAATGCAACAACTTAAGAAGCTTTGAGTATCTTTAACCTTCATATGGTTCTACCACATGTTTCAACTAACTAAACTCCCCTGTTGGCATTGGAGACACTACACTTTTTGCTGAGCCCAGTGCTCCTGATGGACATCAACTGAAGGGCTAGTTGTAGTGATGCTTGTGTCAGGAACTTCTCAACTTGTACCCACCTTTAACCTACCCCCTCCTGGTCTGCACCCAAATTATTGATGTATTAAAATACCTGTGCCTGAGCCACCCCTTTCAGTAACACTAAGGGGCAGATTAACTATTGGTCGAATTTCAAATTTAAAAAAATTTGAAATTCGACCATGTGAATAGGTAGGAAAGTAAAATCCTTTGAATACGACTATCGAATTCAAAGGATTTTACTGCAATTCTATTGGACGAACGATCGAATAGGAAATTCGTTCGATTCGAACGATTTTTCCGATCGATCGAATATTTTTAATTCGATCAAAATGAATGAAATCCAATTCGGTAGCTTTGATCTGGAGTACTAGATGGTCGAATAAAAATTTAGGGGAAGTACTTCGACAGTCGAATATTCAAATTACATTTTATCCGAATCATTCGATTTGATCGGATTTACAAAATTCACTGGTCGAAGTGGTCTTCAAAAACATTAGAAAATTCGAATGTTTTTGAAAATTCGGTCGAACTTCGAATCCTTCATGTGATTTTAGTAAATCTGCCCCTAAATGTGTCACCATAGGGGGTGGGTTAGGTATGGGTATTTAAAGAAATCCCAGCTTTTAGGGAAAAAATAGGCTTTTCTAGAGAATAATTTGGCAAGTATGTAAACTGTTGGAGAGATTTTCGGCAGGTTTACTTTTTATAATTCCTTCCCATGCATGATCCTCTGGCTATTAATTAAAAAAAAACCTGTCACGCATACCTGTACTAACATAAGTCGTACAGAAGAAAATAGAAGAAATATATACTAATTAATACAGTACTGTACAAATATAAAAAGCAAAAGCAATTATATATTGATTTATATGCAGCATGTGTTGTTATGCAATACTCTTTCCAGTCATTTGAGCATGTGCTCTACTGTATATCAGAAGATTCAAAGAGTCAATATACACCTGTGTTCAACATGAGCAACATAAACTTATGTGGGTCTAACAAAAACAACATATTATCTTTGCTTAATTTATAATAGAGCATTTGTCGATCAAATAGTTGGATAGAAACTTCCAAATAAGATAGGGACCTTTCCCACTGACTTACATAAAACTTCAGTAGGTCTGAGATGCAGGATTTTCGTATTCTGACTTTTTCCATCCTCTGGGAATGATAAATCTCGACAAAAACTATTTTTGTCCCCCATTAAATATTCGCTTTTATAGTAAAAGTTTTTTTGTATTCGGACTTAATAAGGGGGTTATTTATCAAAAAATAACCCCCCTAATTAAACATGGGTATTCATTTCCCCTTTTACCCTCTTATAGACTAACTAAACCGTGTTCTAAGCATATGATTTTTGGGCATTTAATGGATACTCTAAATGCAATCACGTAAGCATTTTTTTCCACATAATTTTGTGTATTATTCTCTTGTCAACTCTCTGTCAACAATGATAGCCTACTTTAGAAAGATTGTGTGCACAGTCCCTGTAATAAAAGACTGAGTGCCTGAAGCCTTCACACAAGTCACATGTGTTTTACATTCGATTCAGGTGTTAGGAAATGGCATGTTAATTGCAAGAGCTTCCCTGCCTTACTTTAAAGGACAAGGAAAGTCTAAAATAGAATAAGGCTAGAAATGCTGTCTTTTGTATACTAAACTTAAACTTGCACTAGACTGTGCAAATGCTCAGTTTGGTCTTGGCTGCTTAGGGAGCGTCATAGATTTTCAAAACAAGGAAACAAACAAAGCTGCTTGAGTTCTGCATAGCTCGGAAGTAAGGGGGGGGGGGGCTCCCCCTGCTGTTCATAAGTATGATTGTTTCCCTGAGGGACCGTCTGACAATTCCTATCCACAGAAGTAAATGAAGGGAGAATTTCACTGCATACAGTCAGGTTTCTTTTAAAAATATTAGACATTTTTTAATTAAAGTATATTGGAGATTTCTATTTCATTAAAGAAAGTAAAAATTGGATTTTTTTGTTGCCTTTCTTTGTCCTTTAAGAGGAGTGGTTCCCTTTTTACAGGTCATACAAAACTTAGATGGTTCTAGAATATAATCATAGACCAGTTAATAAAAGCAAAAAAATTTAACGCACTTGCATCGACAGTAGTTAAGAGTACAAACTGCTTAAACTTCCACTTAAAGGGCAAGGAAAGTGTAAAATAGAATGAGGCTAGAAATGCTGTATTTTGTATACTAAACATAAACATGAACTTACTGCACCACAAGCCTAATCAAACAAATGATTTATGCTTTCAAAGTTGGCCACAGGGGGCTGTCATCTTGTAACTTTGTTAGACATCTCTGCAATATCAAGACTCGCACATGCTCAGTGTGATCTGGGCTTCTTAGGGGTCGTCATAAATGATCAAAAAACAAAGCTGTTTGAGTTCTGCATGGCTGGTAAGTAAGGCAGGGGCTCCCCCTGCTGTTCATAAGTATGATTGTTTCCCTGCCAGAAGTTAGGGACTGTATGACAATTCCTATCCACAGCAGTAAATGAAGGGAGAATTTCACTTCATACAGTCAGGTTTCTTATAAAAACAGTACAGATTTTTTAATTAAAGTATATTGGAGATAGATTTCTTTTTCATTAAAGAAAGTAAAAATTGTATTTTATTTCTTTGCCTTTCCTTGCCCTTTAATTGGTATTATTCACATCAGTATAAATAACCAATAATCAATAAAACAATACAGTAATAAACCAGAGCAACATAAAATATGCACAATCTGTTGCTGTAACTTCTGTTGAGGTTGAGTTTGTATGTTCTCCCTATGATTCCTCTCGGTGCTCTGGTTTTCACTGCACTCCAAAAATATACAGGCAAGGGTCTCCATGAATCATGACATTTCTACAATAGCAATTAAAATAAAAAGACAAACTCAAAACCAATTCTTGCAACGTTGTTATTTAAGGTGGCCATACAAAGGTCGAGAAAAGCTGCAGACAGACAGCAGCTTATTGGCTACTGTGTGGGGCCCTCCAAACAGGCTTCCACATATAACATCTGAATGAAAATCATGCAGATGTTGAACAAGCAGGGTTAAAATTCCAGTCAGATCAAGGTCCTCATTGGCTCGTTGATCCGGTCCTCGACTTGACTGCTTGCATTGCCACAATCAGATCAGCAATTTTGAGTGATGGAAAACGCAGCGCCGCGTGTGAATAGGCGCAGGCGACTTTATATTTTAGTGGGCGCAAGACACTGGTAAGCAATTCAGGGAGATTAGTGGCCCAAAGAAGCGGCGATTGGTCGCCAGGCGTCAAATCTCCCTGAATGTTTCAGGTTCCCTTTTGATCTATGCTGCAGTGCATAGTGTCTGGCAAAATATAACATAGCAAGATCAAAGAGGCTAGTATTAAAAGGGGTAAAGGTAAAACAATATCAGCTCAAATATGTAGAAAATAAAGCAGCAGCACTCCGGTATACTTTGAAAAACTTTACTCACATGCCATAGGCAACGTTTCGGGCTACACAGGCCCTTTGTCAAGCCATCAATTAACAGTGTCTAAAACGTGTTTAAATACCCACCACTGGGAGGAGTCATGTCATCATGCCTCCCAAATTACCCATAAATCACAGTGAACTATTGTCACATGGGAATTATTTTCAATAAAATTACATTAAAATGTCTCAAAAACATTCATAACAACCAAATGAACTGTGACAAGTGCTATGTGATACCAAATAGTCATTAAATAACTTTTCAAAAATTAACACAGTGTCATGATGACATGACTCCTCCCAGTGGTGGGTATTTAAACACGTTTTAGACACTGTTAATTGATGGCTTGACAAAGGGCCTGTGTAGCCCGAAACGTTGCCTATGGCATGTGAGTAAAGTTTTTCACAATTTTTCAAAGTATACCGGAGTGCTGCTGCTTTATTTTCTACATGTACACTTGACCCTGGCAGGGGGTACGGCTTGCACCCGGGGCTGCAAGGAGCTTATCCACTTTCTGGAGCACACCTTATCTTCAAATATCAGCTCAAATGTTCCTTCAATTTATGTCTGTTGCACAAACATCTCAGTGGACACGTCTGATAATTACAGATATTTGGCTCAGAAGTCCCACCATATCACTCCATCGGAACAGATGATTCTCATACTTTTCTCTGTTAAAACAAATGTTGTGGTGCTGTTGGATGGCACACAGTGTGAAAAAAAAGTTTTCTCTGCCTAATTAGAGAACAAAATTGTACCCAGGCAAACACACAATACAAAACTGAACAAGTGTGGGTAAAACACAGAAGTCACATTGTCAGACGCAGCAGTTGTCCAGTAGAACATGTTTCGCCCACTGCCAGCAAAATCCCTTACAACACGCAGCGGCATTAACACAACATTACAAACAATAGTCCAAGTGCAGTTGGTGAGAACACAGATTGAAAAGCCAATAACCATTCTTTGATCAGAAGCCACTGGCAGAGGCTTCTTGATCCACAATGCCAAGAAAACAAAGGCTGATCAAAGCAAACAGTCACACACCAGGAAGGTAGTTGCAAAATGCTTCTTACTGCACAGTCCAAACATCTGGATCCATCATGCATGAGAGCATGTCCCAATTTCTTTACATTCCCTGTAGCAACAATCCACTCTTGTAGAGGTCTACCTTCGCAAACATACCACATCATTAATCTATATTCACACAAGAAAATTCTTAATACACTTTAAAAACAATGATCTTCTACCCGAAGATTAAAAAAAGGCTTGTGGTGTGTTTCTGCTTTTTTAATATGACTGAATAAAGCATTTTGGATTTTAACATTTTCGGAGTGTGGAAGCTCAATCCTCTTCCTAGCTTTCTAACATTACACGGCATGGGACGCCAAGGCCTTTCCAGCACCCGACGATTCTACTGACCGTGGGTCTCTTTCATTCAACTAGAAACGGCGCGGTGAGTCTGAGCGGTTGCTTCTCCTGCAAATTAGAACATCCCCTATTGTATGTGAGGACCATTAAATCCATAGCAATCGCATTATGCTTTGTGGTTATTGGGTCTCATTTATAAACAGTGGACAAATTTGTACCTGGGCAGTAACTAATAGCAACCAATAAGTGATGAGCTTTTTTTCATCCAGCTGCAGTTAGAACATACAAAGCAAACATTTGATTGGTTGTCATGGGTTACTGCCCAGGTGCAATTTGCCCAGTGTTGACCTATGGGACCTACTGTATATTGAAACTATTAAACATTTCTGGGCATAGAAGTATATATATAGCTGTACAGCCAAGAAGCAGTGATTTTTCAGCCTATATGAAAAAAAGACTGTGTATATGAGAGAGAGAGGCCCCAATGTGGGCCAAAACAGGGGTCCCAGCTGCTGGGCCACGGCCCATTACCGTGCCGTGGACAGTCCTGGACTGGACTGCCGAGCATAGCCTGAAATTAACGAGTCGCGCCTAATTGGACACCAGACGCGCCAAATTGGAACGCCGACCCCTCCCACCCCCCAATCCTTGAAAAAATTTCTGCCTTGATCCTCGGACCAAAAAAGGTTGGGGACTCCTGGGCCAAAACAATGGATACACAAATGATGACAGAATAAAAGTTCACAAATTCAAGAAATCTGGTGTGCTGGGCCATTCTGCAGTTTTATTATTTGGCCAAGTACCCAAAAGTGTGCCGAAGGAAGAAAGAGTGTAGATACTTATGAGCAAAATAAATAGTTTATTGTTTTAAAGTACAGGCAGAATCTATGTACATGTATTTCTTGATTATTTTAATTAGGAAGCATTATTGTGCTTAGTATCTTACCATTAAGAGCTTAACTAGTTACTGCGCTTTGTACCAAATATAGAGTAGTTTAATCTTCATTTGCCCTGTTCAGCTCATGAAAGAACAAAAAAAACATACAATTCTCTTGATTAAGACAAAAGGGAAAAAAATGATGCTTACTGCAAGAACTATTTATTGTACTCGTGTCAAACAATGATGGAGAAATAAGCGCATATAAACAAAGTGCATATAAAGTACATGTAAAATTCAAACACACAACTGTATATGGGACTTTATTTCAAGAATGAGCTTCACTTAACTACAGTCTTGCTTGGCGAGGTAGAGCAAGTGGTTTTAACCATATGTGGATGAAAAATGTGACCACCCCCTAAATTAACCTATTATTTACATTTTAAGCTATCAATGCACTTTTTTATTCATTCTGCAAGTCAAAAAACGTTCATAAAGCAAAGCAAAGCGAGCATAAGGAATCAGTCTTTCCACAGCAGTCTTTCCTTCCAGCTTTCTCTCAGCTGCATATCTGAACGCAGTAACTTCCAGCTTCTTGGATTACGGCGAAAAGATTAAGAAAGAGACTCAATTACCACATTAAGATACAAAATTGGGGCCCAGCTGTTATTTTTTTAAGTGTTTTGAATGAAAGACTTACTTGAGTAAATATTTTAGTCCACGGTAGGTCCCAAGCCTAGCACTGCTGAATGCTTAATTTCTCATAAGTCAGGGGCCACTCAGCATATCTGTTTCAATGCTGTACAAATATAGTAGCATGGGGTTTGTTATAAAAGAAAAGTAATAACATTTCACTATAGGAATTATAGTCTATTTGAGTGTTGTTGAATACTCTAGCAGAGCTGACCAATACAGTGGCCCTCAGGGATGTTTGTTGCCCAAAACCTGGTTAAGGAGCCCACTGACTTCCTTGTGTGACAGTACCATTTTATTCAATTCGGGCCCATAATGGCTGACAAAGGAATAGCTGATGAGATACTACAAACATTGACTGTCACCCCCACCAACCCAGTAGACAAGTTCAGGCAGTAAAGTATTATTCTGGCACTAAAACATAACTCATATCATTTGAAATGGTGTTGGACTGAGCTGGCAGGACACCAGGAAAACCCCTGGTGGGTCCTTCCAACCCAGACCGGCTCCTCGTCTGAAAGCTTCAGCACTGCCCCCTGATGTACCACCCAGCCCAGATTGAACCCCAAAAAGAATAAGGTTCATGTGGGGGCAGAGGAGGGCTGCAGCTGAGGGCCTGAAAGGATTGTGGGCCCCCGAACCCCCAGTCCAAAGCGTTCATTAATTTAAAAACAATGAAATATTCTTACAGTGATCCAATTGAGCAACTGGCTCAATTACAGTGGAAAGTGAAATAAAGCGCTAAGAAATATGTTGGCGCTATAGAAATACATGTTAATAATAACTGTGTGCTTGAAAACAGGAATTTATTTGCCCATTAACATTGTTTTCTTTACTTTCTTTCAAAATGCAGCATCCAAACGGAAATACACAGCTAAGAGACTGTAATTATCTTTACAAAACTGTATTCTTTAGTAGAGGTGGATTAATACATGCTAATAGCACTGTTCTACTCTCTTTTAAAATGAGAAATATATTGTTGAAACTTGAATATTTTTCATTTTGCCCTCCAGTGCCACAGCAGATACTCGGCAAATCAGAACAGTGACCAGCAAATCAATCTCATTAAAGCCGAAAGCATTTTAACCAAATGGTAGAAAACACTTGGCAAATGATGACAAATAACAGGTTCACATGTCAAATAAATGAAAGGCCAATTATAGGCCAATATTTCATGGGTTGGGAAAGCGGTACATTAAAATGGTTAAACAGTCACACATAAGAAATATTCAAGAATTGACTTGAGCACCTGCATTCTTCTTACACCTATAGATGGAGCAAATTCTTGCATAGAAAGTCTGACATGTTTCGCAAACCTGCCAGGAGAAACTGCATTCATTTACTTCTACCGAAGTTGAAAGCTTGTGACTGCAACTGGTTCAACGACATACCAAAACTGGTGCCACTATGTGGATTTACCAGGTTGTCTGCCACAGCCACAGTGGAATTTCATTCTATTCACAGCAACCCAGAAACATAAAATAGGTCTCACTGGTACTGCAATTTTTTTTCCCCAAAACACAGATTCTACATCATTAGCAGATAAATTGGTTAAAGGGGTTGTTCACTTTTAAATTATCTTTTAGTGTGATGTAAAGAGCAATATTCTGAGACAATTTGCAACTGATTTAAATTTTTTATTATTTGTGGTTTTTGCTAGGGTCAATATTATCCTAGCAACCATGCATTGATTTGAATAAGGGACTGGAAAATGAATAGGAGAAGGCCTGAATAAAAAGATGAGTAACAAAAAGTAGCCTTAATCAGGGCCAGGCGTGTCGACAGTGCACCCTAGGCACCCAGTCGGCTACCAAGCCCCCCTGCGCGCATGCATGAGTGGGCATGCGAATAAGAAGACATGGCAAGATAATGAAGGGGAAGGGCAGAGGAGGGACGGAGGTAGGGGGAGTGATGGAGGTAGGGAAGAGTGCTAAAGGAGAGGGGAGGGAGGAGAGCAGCAGGGGAACAAGCTACCTGCACTAGGGGTAAACAGAAAAGTTTTGAATAGGCACCTGCCCAGCACCCTTGAAGAAGAAGCTTGCTGCCATTTATGCTGCTAGCTAATAGTGACAAGGACCGGTGGGCCTGTCTACTTTGATGAAATGCACACAAGGACACTATGCAACTCTGGGATCACTACACCCCTGAGTTACAGGGTTCCTAGAGCAGGTTGCACCAATAGTTGCAACTCACCTGCACCCAGAAAGCTGGTCATTGTACTGGTGCTGGAAGTCACACTGTTCCCTAGTACAGAACAGTTTACCTGCTGTTACACTGGGGGGTACTGATGCATTATGGGTTAAAAATGGCAATTTGCTTCTGATTAGTTCACTTAAAAACTTGAATTATGAATTTTTATTGACAGGTACTTTCCAAAATACGCACTTTTGCAGCGTGGACTGGTTTTAATAAGCTGCATCTAAGCAAATAGAATGAATGCTAGAAATCAGTATTTTTCCTCTGTGCAAGTGCAGTCGTGTTGCCTGCCTGCATGGAGGTGCTGCAGCGCAAGTGGTTTTTTTAGGGACGCCTGATCAGGGGAAAAGTTCTGGCCCGGCCAACCAGGTTTTTTCCCAGTGTCCCAATGGCCCAGGCTGACACTGCAGTGGTGTCTGTAGTCGAGTGCCCTTCTTGCAGTATTGAACTGCCCTAGCTCTGACTCAATCAGAATACCACTAAATCTGGCCATAGATGTAAGAATTATGATATTTACTGGAAAAGAGCTTTCCAAGAAAGATTGTTTGTTTCAACACACATGTAGAGCTGAATCATCTGATATACAGGTAGAAACAATAGATTTCTACCTGTATCTGATGATTCAGCACAGATTCCGAACAGTGGCCGAATTCAAAACTGATCAAAACTTTCTACCTGGGCCAATCGACGAGCCAGCCGATATCCAAGCTAGAGTCTTGCAGCGGGTCGGGTACCTCCGTGTTGCCCGCAAAAAACCTGCGGTACCCTGTGGGTTGCGGGTGTAAGTTCCGGGTTCGGGTATAGACACGGGCCAGAGGTTCTGCAGGTTTGTGGGTAGGGCAGCGGGCCTTCTCAACTGTGATTTTTACAAACTTTTTCTGATCATGCCTACTTTCAATGATGTCACTTCTGGTTGCAATGACAGCACTTCCTGATTCTTGATTGTCAGCGGGTCGCGGGTCTGGGTTGCGGATAAGGTACCTGCGGGTTGGTTAGTGGGCTCAGGCTGGTAAGAATGCGGATTGCAGGTTGGGGGTACGGGTCGGGTATGGGTTGTAAAAAATGGACCCTCGGGGGCCTCTAATCCAATCCTTCTGCCAAGATCACACCAAATATAGACTGAACATTTGTTGTGTACCAGAATATCAGTGTGTGTATAGCTACTTTACGAGGTGTATGGTCACTGCATGGTTGCAATAGTAATTTGGACTGTGGGGCCTTGGGCCTGGTGCCAAAATCTGCTGCAACTGCCTGCACCTGAGCAGAGGTAATGATTAAGGGTGCAGGAAGCAACACAGAAGAGGAGCAGCGGATTCTTGGCCTGTTTTTCTCCTCAAGCCCATAACCTTACAGAATTTTTCCTGACACATTTCTAAGAATATTATACAATTTCTGAGCTTGTCTGTCTGGTTTTGTCCTACTGCACTAAAAAGGGTTGTTTATAAAAAAAAATTTCACTTCTCTATTCTTTTCCACAGTATTTTAATTCTCTTTTGCCTTGCACCACACATGTTCCCCCCAGCTTGCTAAATACAGGGTTTAGGGAACCACTGTGTGTTCTTTGCAGCACTTCACAAACCGCATATCTTACACAGTGAGAGGTTTATTCCTGAAACCTAAACAGCATTCGACTCCATTCTAAACAGATAACGCCTGCTTGTGAGAGTGAGGGTCGCTTTACCTTAAGAGGCATGCACACATAGAACCATGTTTACACCCATCCCACTGTCCCCAGTAAAAGAATAGGATATTTAGCAGATATTTATCACTATTAAGATATTAATGCATCCCAAAAAAATCACAGCCACTTCCAGGCACAGTTGCATAGCTCTCAGCATTCTTATATTTAACCGTAATCCCACTGGAATATTAATGGCTTTATAATCTCGTGGATCACATCTGTGTAAATGCACCTGAATTTACCATGTTTAATATCCCTCATTTGCTCAAGTGTCTCTTATTCTGGAAGTAACCTAGTGACACACAGGCAGATTCGGGGAGATTTAGTTTCTTGGCGACTAATCACCTGTTCTTCTGGGCAACAATCTCCTCGAACTGCCTTTGCCCGTCTTCCCTTCCTGTATAATGAAGAGTCTCCTGCGCTAAGCACACGCGGCCCTTCGTTTCCCAAAGTTGCCTCACAAGGAAACTTCAGGCGACTTCGGAAAACCAAGTGTTGCGTGTTGCTTAGCGCAGGCGACTTTTCATTATACAGGAAGGGAATACGCACAAAGGGAGACTGTTGCCCAGAAGAACAGGCGATTAGTCGCCAGGTGACTAAATCTCCCCGAACCTGCCCGTGTGTCACTACCCTTAATAAGCAAGTGGCACACTGGGAATAGCTGTAGTTTGCTGGCAACAGAAATCAAAAAAGTGTTGCCATGATGCCATACTGGCACAATCCCTGCCTAAAATCTTAGATGCACTAGTGCTTATAACGGAAATAATCTAAAAACATTTGGTGAAAAGCATCACAGGTGACAGGAAACAATCAGATTTGTTGATTTAAAGGAAGCTAAAAAAAGAATTAGGGTCAGCAACAGCCACACCTTCAGCCCCCTGGTGTCTGGGCCGACAGGGCCTATGAGTGCCAGGGCACACCAGGTTTTTCAACCCCCAGACTAGTCTAACCCTGTGGTCATTATGTTTTGGGCTTCTGTACCAGATCCAGGCATCCATAGCCCTAGCAAGAAATATTCCCCCAAAGATCCCCATTTTTTCTTCTGATTAACATGCTCTGTGCTACTATCATCTGCCTGAGCTTAGTGACTGAGTCACAATATAACGCATAAACAGAATATTAACAATACAACGCTGATTAGAAATTAAGTTAGATTCGTATTACATTGCATACTGTGATACTAGTGCATTTTTTAATCAATTTAATAATCGGCTCTTTAGCATCAGTTTAAGCATGACAGTTTTTACTTGTTGATTTTCTATGACCCCTAAGTTTATCTCCTCAACAGCTGCCCAGACACATGTGAGTGTCACCGTCACTCCTAACAAACTCCAAGATGGTGAGCTCCTATGTACACCTTGAAGGCCTGGATCAATACTGTTCTAATGATGATGAACCTTTACGCTGATGCAATAAGTTTAGTATATAAAATGTGGCATTTCTAGTCATATTTTTTAGGGTTTAGGTCTCCTTTAATATATCTGAGAGGGTCACGTCTCCTGTAGCTTTCATGCATTGTCTTTTGAATATCAAGTTTCTCTGAGAAGTTTTGGGCCTTTCAATTAAATTGAAAAACTAGCTATGCAATCAAAACACGTTGCTCTAATAATTATTTTCTTTTGAATGAGAAAGTTACTGCCTTCAGCAGAGGTCATTGCATTCAACTCAAACAGCATGAATGCCCATTTCTGAATTTTAGGATAAAAAATTAGCATGTTCACTAATAAAAAGAGACAACAAGAAGGTTACTGGAAAATTAAGTTCAGTGAAAGTAAAACTAATGGCAGCTTGGGCAAGGCATGGGCACAGAACATAAGGAAAGTATTTATTTCTTAAGTTGTTAATAGATCCGCTCAACATAATTAACATCACATAAATAATAACACATCGAATCTGCGTGTTTAGAAATACAGATGGCTTAAACACATGAAAAATACACACAACTGCTACACCGTATACAATAAGAGGAAGATTAAACAAAAATTAAATTAGCCAGTCCTAGCCACATAAAGGTCACGTATTAACTTTCCAACTGAACTTATGCCGCACACTAACGTTTGCAAGGAAATGTGCCTGTAGGGGCCTAACTATAATATCTGCGTTCCATTAACGAGTAGATCTATTAAAAGAAAACATCTGTGCTAAGTCTGTATGCCAGAGAGTAAAACAGGATACCACATTGTCTAAAAATACTGCGGGAATTAGTGGTGCCACTTTGTTTATTAGTTTGTTACATTAAATGGAGACAGGCTTTGTGAAGCAACAAACTGCCCATCGCAAAAATCTTACAAAAACCTGCAGTATTTTTTTTTTCCATTAGAACATAAGTCATAAGCAAGCAAGAGAATTTTACCCTCTTTATTTGCTAACCAGTGCTTGCAAGAGACTAATGAAGGATTTCAAAAGGACTAACATTATACAGCAGGATCCCCATTTCGCATGTTTCAGGGAGTGTAAATTCCAGAAAAAAAAAACCCAAATGGCATAAAATAAGGGAAACCAAAATCAAGACGTGCAAAATTTAAGTTCCCCTGTATGTAACTATACATCTGTTCCACATACACACAAAATTCAGATTGCCTTCAAATTAGTGACTCCGCTCTCTGTTGAATCATTGGTCATCGGTCCTATTTACAGGAAGATCCTACTTGCTTTCTGCTGGTGTGAGAGGCCTTCAGGGTACAACCAGATGGCTCATTAACAGTTCTGCAAGCCACATTGACCCTACTGTATTTCCAAAGCAAATGGTATCAGTATCACTGTTACTGGGAACAACGTTCAGGTTTGGCTCTCAAGTCTTGTATAAACATTCAAAATTTTAGGGCATGCGGAGATCAACACACAAGACTAAAAACAACTTATACCTGTTCACCAGCAAGACCTCAGTTTTCTATCATAAGCAATATTCACCCATTTGAAATATTATTGAGCTCGCAAGGAATAATACAAATACACATTTTAAAATTGTTCCCAGAAATACACAAAAAAATTTGCAGAATAAGCCAAAATGCAGCATTTTCTCACTTTATACACAACATAGACTGCTGTCATAAAACTGAAGTATGATATCAAGTCATATCTTACAATATTTGCACGAAAGTCTGGCCTCACAGTTGAAAAAAAAAAAAAAACTATAAAAATAAAAACACTTATGTTTTGTGCAACTTTCCATTTTCAGGGGTATTAAACCTGTATAAGGGCCTATTTCCAAACATTTGGATTTCCTTTTTTTTTTTTTTTTTTTTCAACGAATTGTATTTTTACTCAAAAAATTCAAGGTCATTAGGGTAAAAATTTAATAGACATTTTAGACGTTCAAACTTTTTTCCGGATTGTTTCGGACTGTTACAATATGCTACATTAGCCTTTAGAGAGGTTGTTCACCTTCCATATTTACAATACATTTCAGTATAGTTGTTTTCAGATTGTTCCCCAGAAATAAAGTTTTGTCCTTTAATACTATTCTCAGCAGCATCTCTGGAGTATTAGCCACTATTATGAATTTAGGGATTCTGCTCAGCAGGGGCAAAGATAAGAAATGTAATGTATCAATTTAGAACAGTTTACAGGATCGGTAACCCCCCCCCATTCCATAGCTGCTTTAGGCTAAGGCCAGATGGGGAGATTCGGGGGAGATCTGTCGCCTGGCGACTTCTCGCCGCGAGTTCTCGCCCCAGAATAGCTAGGCACCGATGCGCACCGGCGAGGCTTAAAAAACGCCTGCGCATATTCACACGGAGCGGCGCGATTTTTTAAATGGCGAGGCAATTTTGAGCGATGTTAAAAATCGCGCCGCTCGGTGTGAACAAGCGCAGGCTTTTTTAAGCCTCGCTGGTGCGCATCGGTGCCTAGCTATTCGGGGGCGATCCATCGCGGCGAGAAGTCGCCAGGTGACGGATCGCCCCCGAATCTCCCCGTCTGACCTAAGCCTTAGGGTTGTGTCACACAGGCAGATTTAGTAGCCTGGTGACTAATCACCTCTTCTTCTGGGCGACAATCTCCCTGAACTGCCTTCCTGTTTCTTCCTAAAGGACACAGGGCATTACATTTTCCAAAGTCGCCCAAAGTTTTCGCGTGAGGTAAGTTTTCGGTAAACAAAGCGCCGCGTGTACTTTAGCGCTGGCGACTTTTCATTCTGGCAGATGGGAAGGCAGATGGGAAGGCAGAAGAGACGATTAGTTGCCAGGCGACTAAATCTCCCCAAATCTCCCAGTGTGAATGTGAAAACGGACACTTTACACTTCAATATTAGAAAACGTGACACAAAGTAAATAGAAAATATTTGGAAAAAGTTGTTATTTCTGATCTCTGAATTCTCTGATTTCTGAAGTGCATAGAGTAACACCCTGAATTAGTTTACGTCTATAATAATTGGAGGGTTTAAACCAACTTAGGGCACACAGTAAATTTACCAAAGGGTTACAGCAAAAAAAAAAAAAAAAAAA
>CM044438.1:18188987-18202298 GCA_024363595.1 Xenopus borealis
AAAAAAAAAAAAAAACACAAGAGAGTCAAAATAAAATACCCAGCTTTTTCCATGAGGTCATTGGGTATACAGATGTTATATGTTTGTAAGGCAATGTGTTTACAAATGTGTACATTTTAGCTATGGAGTTCTCGTGAGGTTTCTATAAACTTCTCAAAACATCTTGAAGACATACCTACATGTTCGCAAAAGGTTTTGATTTATACAGTTGCAATCTTCATTAGAGTTAGATTAAAGCTATTGGTTACTACTAAACTGCCCGGAGGTTTAGCAATCATAACACAGGAAATCTGGATTAAGTTACAACATTTAGGTTGGTCTCTTTGTCATCAAGCACGAGGTCTGGTATTTAGCAGAAACCTAAGCAAAATCTAATGCTGGCCATAGTCGTAACAATTACGATCTTTCTCGGAAAAGATCTTTCCAAGAAAGATTGTTCGTTTGAACACACGTATAGAGCTGAATCGTCAGATATACAGGTAGAAACAATAGAATTCTACTTGTATCTGACGATTCAGCACTAACAATGGCCGTTGTTAAGGGTGTCTTCAAAGGCATCCGATCGGCACATTTACCACCATAGACATTTGTTTCGTACGTAAGTCTGACAGTTAAGCAAATGTGGAGCAATAAAACCACAGAGCAAATCCAGATTCTGTTCTGTTTTGCACGTCTCCTAAAGTCAATGCATTTCAGATGCAGTCACCTGGTTTCGGGAAACACCTTAAAATATTTTAGTTGGATCAAACTAGTTGAGCAAGAAATCACATCCCAGATAATGTATATGGACTTAAGCTCCCCATAGACACAACGATCTTTCCCTGCAGAACGACCGATCTTCGGGAAGTCCGACCAATCTGTCAAATTATCGTGGGATACCAACGATCGTACATCTTACGATTTTTCGTCCGACATCGGTCTGAAGATTGATCGGCCAGGTTAGAAAATCTTTATCGGTCCCCAAGCAATCTACCTATGTTTGCACGGTCAAGCAGGCTGCGATCCTTCAGTTTTGCTGGCAATATCGCCTGAAATGGTCTTTTTAGTTGATGGACACATCGGGCATTGAAACAATCGTTTTGTGGTCTCACGATAACCATTGGATCTTTCAAAAATCTTTACGCCTATGGCCAGCTTAACACACAGTAGTTACACAGTTAAGCTGGGTTGGAAAATGAGTAAGGTCTTAAGGAGTAACCTTTGGTTAAGTGATCCATTTTATGAATCCTTTTTTTTTTTTTTTTTTTTTTTTTTTTTTTTTTTTTTTTTTTTTTTTTTTTTTTTTTTTTTAAGGTACATTTATATTTTGCTTTAAAAACATCAACATATAAACATTACATTACAGATAATCTTGTGTGTGTCGGAGTATCATATAGGAGAACACAATAACATTATGCATGCATTGTTAGTTTTTGTAAGTAGCTTCAAGAGGACATCTCCATTGTTTTGCTCTTGATCAAGGGATTTGCTTAGTTGGGTCTACAGACGTCATCTGAGAATATCAGGCGCCTTGCCTCTGTAACTAATTAAAGGGAGGGGTTCTGGCATGTACCTATTATGAGGGGTTCAGATCTATCTCACACCAAGGGCCCCAGATTTTATAGAATTTATCTAGCGTTCCTCTTACCTCGCATGTAAGCTTATAGAGTGGTACTGCTTTGTTAATTAGTTCTAAGAGTAGGTGGAGAGTTGCCCATCCAGTGGAGAGCTATAGTTTTTCTTATGTAGAATAGCAGGATGTGATAACATAGTCGAGGATATTTGTTAAGTATGATTTCCTCTAGCACCCCCAAAAGGCATTCGGATTTATTACCCTCAGGAAGTACAGCATCTGCTAAGTAGTTTACCACTTGTGTCCAGAAGACTAGGACGTATCGGCATTCCCATATTAAGTGGAAAAAGCCAGCGGCTGGTACTTGACATCTTGGGCAGAGGTCAGAGGGTATTCGGCCCATTTCTGCTGTCGGTTTTTAATGCCCTCTAATGTACCTCATGTCCCCTCGCAAGCGCAAAATTTTTTTTCATCCCTTGAGATAATGCCCTCTTTTATTTGTGCCTTTTCCTTCTTTGCTGGCACCCACTGGAAGGAATAATCATCTAACATTAGGGCTTCCATGTCATTCTTGTTGAACAAGGAAAGTATCAGTGGTATTTCACCATATAAAGCAATAAATGTTTGGCATATTCTCAAGGTTTAATTTAGGGTCACATGATACACAGGCGATAATTCAATTAATATACCATCAACTACCCATACACTCCAAATCGTGCACATCATTGCATATGAAATCAGTGTATATAACTGGAAGACAAATAGGCCTTTCATTGAAATCAGTCCTTGGCATGCTTCAGTGTAATTGTACAAGGCATGCAATCAGCTTCCACTGCAAAGGTTTTTCTGCCTGGACCTGTACTATAAAGTAAACTTCACAATCAAAAAGGTAGCCTTCTTCAGAAATTTAAAGCAGGCATACAGAAATATGATAAAATGCTATAGACTGTTTGACTGATCCGTGGGTACAAACTCTATAGTCATGTATTAATGAGGAACCGACCAACATCTTGCATTCTGTTAATGCTACAGAGACAAAATGGTCTGTTTTCTGTGATTCTTTTTCTATCCCAGTAGTAAAAGCACTCCTCACTGGAACAGCAAATGCCACAGTAAGGTGCCACTTTGGCCCAACAACTTCTGCAAGTGCAATAGTACCATAAACATTATAATAAGGAGCAAAGTACTTACTTAAAACAAATCTAAAAATTGAAATGCAGCTCCAAAAAGCTTCAGCATATCTCACCGAATGTTAGATTAATGGTCTATCTCAGCACCTCAAGGTACTAATAACAGAGCCATTCATTCAGTAAATCACGTTTTATATAATCTTATATAATCCAGTTTATAAACATTGTTAGGACAGATTTAATGACTATACAGCAAATTCTAATTAAAATCAGCATCTAGGGGCAGAACTTTAATGTAACAATTTAAATATTCAGCTCAAGGGACCACAGAATTAAACAACTTATTTGCCATACAATAAATGCAAAAGCGAATGGAAATGTACTCAGTGTTTAATTTCAGCATTCCATATACACAACATCACCACACATATCAATATGAAGTTGGTCCTCCCTTTGCTGCTATAAAATCCTCACGTTATACTGCATGGTTTAATAAATGTTGAAACATTGAGGGTGTAATATTCTTTCAAAAGATCATTGTTGGGTACTGATGTTGGGAATTAAGCCTGGCTTGTAGCCAACATTCCAATTTATCCCACAGGTGTTTAGTTGGGTTGTGGCAAGTCAAGCTATCCCCCTCCAATCTCAGCAAACCAGTTCTATATGGACCTCACTTTGTGGATGGTAGCATAATTGTGCTGAAACAGTAGCAGGCCTTTCCTAACCATTTCCAAAAAGAAGTAAGCTTGAAATTGTCCAGCATGCCACTGTACACTGTAGTGTTAACATATGACTGATCAGGAACCAGGATCCTAACCATGAACCACAGGCCCTTCCCCTAACCATGAACCGCAGGCCCTACCCTAACCTTGAGCCACAGGCCCTAAACATAACCATGAGCCACAGGCCCTAACCCTAACCATGAGCCACATGCCCTAACCCTAACCATGAGCCACAGGCCCTAACCCTAACCATGAACCACAGGCCCTTCCCTAACCATGAACCGCATGCCCTACCCTAACCTTGAGCCACAGGCCCTAACCCTAACCATGAGCCACAGGCCCTAACCCTAACCATGAGCCACAGGCCCTAACCCTTACCATGATAAAACAGCCACCTAACCATGAAAAACAATCCTATGAATACTCATTCGCCAAACTTTAAAAGTTGGCATTATGCATTCAGGCACCTGGCATCCCCAAACTATTAGACTCGTCAGATGTGTTAATCCAGATAAAAAATTCCCATTGTTTATTTCCAACAACCCAGGCAATGCTTGGCTTATCTTTGACCTGCCTTTAAGGGTAAGGCCACACTGGAAGATTTCGGGGAGATTTGTCGCCTGGCGACTAATCGACGCGACTAATCCCCCCGAATGGCTTGCTAGTATCTTGCACTAAAGTTGCCTGCGCCTATTCACACACGGCGACGCGATTTTCAAAGTCGCTCAAAATTGGCTCACGAGGCAATTTCGAGCGAATTTAAAAAAAACGTATCACCGCGTGTCAATAGGCGCCGGCGACTTTAGCGCTAGCGGGTGCAAGATACGAGCAAGCCATTCAAGGAGATTAGTCGCCTCAAAGACGTGGGGTTTTGTCGGCAGGCGACTAATCTCCTCGAATCTTCTCGTCTGGACGAGCCCTAAAAAGCCAGTCTCCCAATCAGAATGTTTTTGTATTGACATTACTTAAAGGTACAACTGAGAAAATATGGTTTTGGAACGGGTGTCTGGATACCTCTGGCCATAAAGTCTATCTGGATGCTTTGGACAAAACGTCCCAAGTACTTCAGCCCCCACCGCTAGCTGAATCCTCTTCTGCGACACAAGGCTTCCTGACGTGAATGCAGAAGAATATTAAGTTAGCATTTGGGGGCTGAAATCGTCTAGAAGATTTCAGCAGGCTGATTTTGGCCCCGTCTGGTCCTAGCCTTAGCTCCTCTCCCACAGAGTGCAAGAGCAAGTATGCTTCATTTTTCAACAAGAGCTGTGCATATTCATATACAGTATGAAAAATATATGATATGGTTACTGTGTTATTTCTTGAGCTAAGTAGGGCAAACATTTCCCAGCCTCCTTGTTCTTGTGTTCAAATGAGGAGGAGAAGGTAGTTAATAGGTTACCAGTGTACAAATAAACACTCTCTACAAGGGACTCCTACAAGCTGCAAGCCAAAGACAGACACAAAAAGAGGGGAAGGGCATTGGTAATATGGACCTCATTATTTCTACTGAAAAGGTTTTTAGTTTTTTTTGCAAAGTCAGTGAATGACCCCTTTAACAAATGAATGCATCACTAGGATATTTTGCAAGATACCAATGGAAAGAAGCTTAGCAAGCAATTCACACGTACCACTTGCAGCAGACTCAAGTAATAAGTGCAAGTAAGGATTCACAGACATTAGGAGACAGGATTTCCAATTCAAGATTCAAGCATAAAGATGCAAAATTGTGAGCCAAATAGAAAAATTAGATTTTATTCCAAAATAAAGGTGCATCAGTTCCAGAAAGATTAAAAAACCCCAAAGATGTGTCTTTGTTCTTGGCTCATATTTAATATACGCTCTTTGCTTTATATACACTGCCTGCAAAAGGAATTAAGAAACAGACTTCCCTCCCCCACTAAGTCTGCTCCGCAGTTTATTTTGGCCTGCTCTTCTCACATGGCTATGGAGCTCATGTAGACAGCTATTGTTTGTCATTTGAATCGAACTTCATTATTAAGAAAGGGAATCTCCTTGTCTTTCTGACAACAGATTCCCATGGGTTATGCCAAGCCATTCGCACTTAACCCTTCCGCTAAAACAGAAGCAACAGAATTTTAAGGGAAAGTAGAACCGAATTATGCATGATAAACAATTATTGTAAAAATAAACATATTGTTCCCAGGTTTTGCATAATGTGTGAATATAAGGCAGTTGTGAAGCTTATGTGTGAACTTCTCCAGAAAACAACTTATTTCCTTTATTAAAGGGCAAGGAAAGTGTAAAATAGAATAAGGCTAGAAATGCTGTATTTTGTATACTAAACATAAACATGAACTTACTGCACCAAAAGCTTAATCAAACAAATGATTTATGCTTTCAAAGTTGGCCACAGGGGGCTGTCATCTTGTAACTTTGTTAGACATCTCTGCAATATCAAGACTCACACATGCTCAGTGTGATCTGGGCTTCTTAGGGGTCGTCATAAAGTATCAAAAAACAAAGCTGCTTGAGTACTGCATGGCTGGTAAGTAAGGCAGGGGCTCCCCCTGCTGTTCACAAGTATGATTGTTTCCCTGCCAGAAGTTAGGGACTGTATGACAATTCCTATCCACAGCAGTAAATGAAGGAGAATTTCACTACATACAGTCAGGTTTCTTATAAAAACAGTACACATTTTTTAATTAAAGTATATTGGAGATAGATTTCTTTTTCATTAAAGAAAGTAAAAATGGGATTTTATTTATTTGCCTTTCCTTGCCCTTTAAGGAAAAGCCAGATAAATACAGAAAGGAGATTATGGAGGCTGCATTATGGAGGAACCCCATAATGCCATAATGCGGCTCGAACAGATACGTCGACGAAACGCATGCAACATGTCGGATGTTCTGAGGATAAGAGGAAGTGAAGGAGTAATCGCAGGTACATGTAGTTCTTACCTGTGATTTCCATAGAATGGAGATTGCTGGCAGGAAGGCAGGTGATGGAAATTGCTGGCGGGAAGGCAGTTCGTAGAGATTAGTCACCCCAAATAAAAGGAGATTTGTCACAGGTGACAAATCTCCCCAAATCTGCTTGTGTGTCTCTGCCCTTACATCAGGAATGAACCACCGGGGGGATGGCAATCCGAGCACTTTGTTTTCCAAAGTCGTCTGAAGATTTATTGTGAGGCGTCTTCAGGAGTCTTCGAAAAAAACAAGCGCCGCATGTGCTTAGCACAGTCGACTTTTCATTATTGCGGAAGGGAAGACACGCCAAGGCAGTTCGGGGAAATTGTCGCCCACAAGAACAGGAGATTAGTCGCCAGGCCACTAAATCTCCCCAAATCTGCCTGTGTGTCACTACCCTAAATGTTACAGTAAGTGTGAACAGTTTGCCAACCTTTTTACAATTCATTAAAGGAATTATTCACTTTTAAATTAACTTTTAGTAAAGAATGATATTCTGAGACAATTTGCAATTGTATTTTATTTTTCATTATTTGTGGCTTTTTAATTATTGTTTTTTTTTTTTTATTCAGCAGCACTTCAGTTTGCAATGTCAGCAATCTGATTGATGGGTTCCAAATTACCCTAGCAACTATGCAATGATTTGACTGGAATAGGAGAGGGCCTGAATAGAAAGATGTAATAACAATACATTTATAGTCTTACAGATCATTTGATTTTTTAGATGGGGTCAGCAACCCCCAACTTGAAAGCCAGAAAGAGTCAGAAGAAAAAGGCAAATAATTAAAAAACGAAGAAAAAAAAAATGAAGGTCAATTGAAAAGTTACTAAGAATTAGGTATTCTATAACATATTAAAAGGTATCTGAATGGTGAACCACCCCTTTCATCATTTTGCTACAAATATGGATACATTTCTCAGTAGTATTAGGGTAAGGCCAGACGGGCGCCTTCGGGGAGATCTGTCGCCTGGCGACTTATCGCCGCAACGTATCTCCCCGAATAGCTTGGTCGCGCTTCGCACTCGCAACACGTAAAGTCGCCTGCGCTTATTCACACGCAGAGGCACAATTTTAAAAGTCGCTCAAAATTGCCTCCAGGGTTGTTAACCTTTCACGATTATTGCATGATTATATTCGTTTTTCAGCCTGAAGTTTTCGTTTACCAACATGCATTTCTGTTTTTTCTCGTTCCCCACAATTCCACTCAGACGAACTGAGTTGCAAAAAAAAAGCCATGAACGTAATTACGTCACTAGCATACAATGCAGTAAATAGGTATATATGCGTTTAATACGCCATATCGAAAATATGCAGCATATTTCAGCAAAGTGTATTTCCAAACCTGCGGGAAAAACACAAATATTGACATTGTCTGGTGAATGTTGGCTTGCAAGTGCCCCGTGGAAACTGCTATAGCGCATACTCCGTTATTTTCAATTAGCTTAAAGAACAAGTAAACGTTTTTTTTTTCTATCTGTAAATTTGCTCTAAACAGCCCCTCAAATTAATGTACCTTAGTCCCTGCTGCAAGTCTGCTCTGGTTTCTGTGTTATCAGCAGCTTGTTTCACCTTCTTCCTGGTGCAGAGTGAAGCCCCGCCCCTTAGCTTACTGAGCTGACCTTATATCTTGGACTAGTCCAGTTTATCATTTGCATACTATGACATAGCAGAGAGCAGTGTGTTTAGCACCTTTTGCTTGGGGAAACTAGCTTACTAATGAAACACTGGCTCCCTCTTCCTCTCTATTGTGGAACAGCAGCAAATGGACTGCTCAGTAAACTAAGGGGCTGGGCTTCACTCTGCACCAGGAAGAAGGGAAATAAGCTGCTGATAACACAGAAACCAGAGCAGACTTGCAGCAGGGACTAAGGTACATTAATCTGGGGGGCTGTTTAGAGCAAATTTACAGAAAGAAAAAGAAAAACATTTACTTTTCCTTTAAAGGAACAGTAACATTTAAAATCTGAATTGTTTTAAAGTAATAAAAATATAATGCAGTGTTGCCCTGCACAGGTAAGACTGCAGTGTTTGCTTCAGAAACACTACCATTGTTTATATAAATAAGCTGTTGTGTAGCCATGGGGGCAACTAGTCAAAGGAGAAAAGGCTCAAGTTACACAGCAGATAGCAGATGAGCTCTGTAGAACATAATGTCATCTGTTATCCATTACTTATCCTGTGCTATATAGCTGTTTTTCAATTTCCGCCATTGCTACTCAGCAGTTTGTTTATTTGAACTATAGTAGTGTTTCTGAAGCAAACAAATCAGTTTTAACAGTGCAGGGCAACACTACATGATATTTTCTTTACTTTAAAACGCTTTCATTTTTGGTATTACTGTTCCTTTAATTTTGTGCGTATTTACGCTCGGTTGTACGTGTTTAAAAACACCTTTTGGTGTTTCAATCTAGCAGCTCAGTAATCCAGGTGCAGATTTTGAACAGTTGCAATTTGCTACATTAGTCGATACATTTCTCAGCAGCATCTTTGAAATATAAGCAACTATTGTATCAATTCTAGGGATGCACCGAATCTGGGACCTAGCCAGGATTCAGCCTTGTGGTCAATGAAATCTAAATCCCAAAATTGCATATGTAAATTAAATCATCTCAAAACAAGGAAGTAAAATATTTTTTTTCCCACTTTCTCCTGACGTGCAACATGGCCCGATAGCAGTGGGTATACCCGCAGCTTGTCGCTTTCAGGCCGACCTCGCACCCCATATATAAATGCCGACTTCCCGGGTTCACTTTGATACACGCGTGCTTGCTCGCTCTATAAAAGGAACCCGGAAGCCGGGTTCTGGCAGGCATGGGTGGTGGGAGGGCGGTTGTCCGCCAGTTACGGCTCGGGAAAATCCAGTCCAGTATATGACTATTTCCTGACTCTAATTTGCATATGCAATTTAGGATTCGGTTTGGTTCTTTCACAAAGGATTCGGCCGAATGCCAAATAGTGGATTTGGTACATACCCAATCTATTGTAACAGCTGCCTTTAATGAAACTCAGGGTTTATGCTGAGCAGGACCAAAAATAAGAAATGTATCAACTTATGCATCAATTTAAGGTGGTCTTAAACTTTGTTTCATATGATATTCAGTGAATGTATGGTGAGAGACGAAATGATCTATATCGGCACAAAACTTTGATATTGGTTGTCTCATCAGTTGGCCAAGGCAGAACATTTTTATTGCCTTTAAAGGAGCCTGAACATTGGCCAGGGTTACTGCTAAATCAGCTCAACATTTGTACTGAAATGATCTTTCCTGTGACCAGTGGTATCGAGATGATTTTGAAAGGCATTAAAGTGATACAATGATTTTAACATATGAATGTACATTAAATGTTACCTATAGGTCATGTTGATCATTTTTTGCCAAGAGGTTTGTTTTTGTATATAATTGTTAGTTGAAGTTCCTAAGCCTGACTCTCTGGGGGTCATTTATAAACTTCGCGCAGGGCAGATTGATTCGCAGAGTGAATAAATTTGCCCTGCACCTAGTTATATTTATAAAGCTGAATAAGTGTGTGCAAACAGATTTGCGAATTTTTTTTCACATTGCGAATGTCTATAGGAGCTTTTTAAATATGGCAAAAATCACAAATTGCGAACACTCTGCACCACAACTTTGGTGGCGGAGAAAATATTCGCAAAACTGTTTCGCAAATTGAAGTTACTTTTAACGCTATTTTCGCGCAAAACAACCTGGCAAAGTGTTTGCAAAAATTCAATCACAACGCGAATTCGCAAAATCCGGAAAGACAGGCACAGTAGTGCAATATTTTAGCGTTCAGGAAAAAGCATGGGCAAAACTACCATTTGCGAACAATTATACGCTGCGCGAACTTTATAAATGACCCCCTCTGACTTTGCCAACCTGACTGTCCCATCTCAGTCTGTTAGTTACAGTTTCTAATACTAACGGACTCCTGCTGCACAAATATGGCAGCCCCCTCATACAGGAACATGGGGAATCAGACAGGTAATGTAAAAGCATCATGCAATTACTTTATGGCAACGTTAGAAGTAGCTTTCAAAGCCAGTTATTATAATAGATGTAAAAGAGTTTAATTTCAGGTGTCAGTATCTCTTTAAAAGGTGAAAATTTTAACTTTAAACTTTAGTATTAGAAAATAACTGAAAAAAGGCTTTATGTATGGAGAACTGAAGAAGTTAATTACTGCAGCACTGACTCTGCTAGAGCAAATAATAGCTTTTTTTGCTGCTATTTACAATTTTTAAAGACTAAATCAGGCTAGATGAAAATACTTTAGCTGGCAGCTCTCTTAGTCCATCAGCTTGAGCCCACAATTATAACAGCAAGACGTACCTTTACGTGTTTTATACTGACATACTCTAAAACTCATAAAGGGCATATTTTATTTTATAAGTATTAATATTTTCATTTGATTAAAGGATGTTCAACCTGCAGTTTTCCAGATGTTAATCTGTTAAACTCTCACCACCCTTCTAAAAACCAAAAAAAGCTGTTGGGGATGCGGAGAGTTGCAGATGGACAACAGCTGAAGAGCCACAGGCTGGACATTCCTGGCTTACGCTATATTCCCACCCATCAGGTGGTTTCTTAAACCATCCCTTAATAAGTAACATGCCTGGATTTTACAGTATATCCATCTGCGCCTTACAGTATATTAGCTTTTAAAGTGCTTCACACAGGCACAGAGAGAATCTCTATATTTGGATTCGGGCAAATCCTCCCCGAACGATTCGGCCAAATACTGAAACGAATCCGAACCCTAATTTGCATATGCAAATTATGGGAGGGAAGGGGACAATTTTTTACTTCTTTGTTTTGTGCCAAAAATTCACGTGATTTCCCTCCCTGGCCCTAATTTGCATTTGCAAATTAGGATTCGGTTCGGCCAGGCAGAAGGATTTAGCCGAATCCGAATCCCGCTGAAAAAGGCCGAATCCCGAACCAAAGTCGGTGCATCCCTACTATTATTTGTAGGCGAAGAGGCACAAACCTATACCCAAGTATAAAATTTGATTCGCTTATTCACAGCGTCATTCACATTGACTGAAGTGCACAACTTCTGCCATGGTTTTTCAGCAGTTTCATTCTGATCAGTCTAATAATGCTTAAATGGTAAATACAGGCATCTATCTGCGTATTTGTACACGGTTTTATTTCCAAAGCAGATTTAGTAGGGAACTTCTTTATCCATTATCTTTTATTTTACAAAGATAATGGGACAGTTTCAATATTTTTCAGATCGCACAGTACACTTTGTATTTTAAAAGCCCAGGAAAAAAAAAAATCTACATACATATAAGTTTAGCTCACTGGTGCTTAAAGGAGAATTCAACCCCAAAGCAAAAAAAAAAAAACCCTCTACCCTATATAGACCCCCCTCCCAGCCTAGCTGCTACCCTGGACAAATGCCCCTAAGTCTTTACTTACCCCTTGGTGCAGATTCAGGTCATCAGAGTTCACAGCAGACATCTTCCAGGTCTTCGGTAATCTGAGTATGCTACAGGTGTATAGGAGTATGAGCAGTTGGGAGCACTTTCCAGGTTCACTGAAATTGACGGGCATTGCCAAAGCGCAGGATGAAGACACAAAGATTACCAAAGACCACGAAGATGGTTGCCATGAACTCTGATGACCTGACTAAATAAAGACTTAGGGGCATTTACCCGAGGTAGCAGCTAGGCTGGGGAGGGAGGAGGGTCTATGTAGAGTAGAGTTCTTTTTATCTAGGGTTTAATGCTGTCCATCTAGGGTTTAATGCTGTCCGCAAAGATCCGCTCGTTTGGCGACATCGATATGCCAACTGGCAGGGCTATATCAGGGTAAACCGAACGTTCAGCCCTATGGTCAAACGATCGGATTATGACGAGCACAATAAACTTCCGATGGGTCGGTCAGAAGAAAATCCGACCTTCACAATCGATTTCATGTCCAGATATCGGTCGGGAAGACCCTTCGGAAGCCCCCATACACGGGCAGATAAGCTGTCAAACTGGTCTAAATGACCCGTGTATGGCCACCTTAAGTCTCCTTTAAGTACACATTGTTTACAACCAAAAAAAGTGACGGTATTCACAATCCTTTTCTGTGCTGCATACAACTCAAGACTCTATTATCTTAGTTTACACAGGTAAGAAAAACACAAAAAGAAGCTAAAGTAAAGAAGATATGTGCCTATAAACTGCTCCATAAACTGCCAGGGACCTCTACAGCCCAGATACACCTTCATGAGCACCTAGTCAGGGGAAACATTTTAGTTAAGGGAGGCTAGCAGCTGGCTTCTTTTTCAGTCGTCTTAGTGCCCCCAAATGTTTCAGCATTCTCCAGCATATACAGTGTTCAGAACCAGGAATTGTGTGTGAAGGGGCACCTAAAGGTACAGCTCAGCAAAGGCATCTGGAGACCAAATCATAACAAACCACTAACAGCCAAACCTGTATAATTCCCCTAAACAAAAACAGCCATCCCTCTCATCAACAGTAACAATAATGAAGGCAGCAATAATTCTCCATAGGCACAGAATGTTGATGCGACAAGTGATGCCCCTCGTATCATTTAAACATAGATCCCGTAAATAACTAGCAGCTGTGATCATTACAGCTTTGTACAGCTACAGGTTTCTGTTTTCTTTTTTGATTCCCCTTTGAGCTGCAACATTGGATCAGTCCCCCTAAAATCCTAACAAGCTTAACATTGTTCTATGAGACGTTTAGCCACAGATCAAAGGACTATATTGTTCACCCCAATATAAAGATTGAGCTGCGGAACTAAACACAAAACAAAAGGCTTTTAAAACCTTGGGGAAAGTGTGTAATTGCAGGACAGACAAAGTGACAGCTCTGCAGACAGGAGGGAGACCAAGTTATTGCAAAGAGCCAGTTTAGTTGGGCAGTCAGTGTCCAGCTCTCTGTCAGTCCTTAGCTGCTGCTGCTGCATGGGTTACTCTGGAACCCTATATATGACATAAATTGGGGGGGGGGGGG
>CM044438.1:18214348-18234707 GCA_024363595.1 Xenopus borealis
GAGGGGCTGTTTAGAGCAAATTTAGAGATAGAAAAAAAAAGGTTTACTTGTTCTTTAAAGCTGTTTTCGTGACTTTGGGTCTTTTCGCAGCTTCAGGACTTCAATTTTGGCTCTTTTCCTGACTTCCGCTGCTTCAGGACTGTTTGGCACTTCCGCATTCAGACAGCAAGGCACTCGCAAGGGGGGCCCGGCTCTTCGAAAAGTGCAGCCCCAGGCCCGGGACACATGTCCGTCCCCCGATGGCGGCCCTGCCCCCAGCTACAATAGCAGTGGCTGGGAACATTTCTTCTTTAAAGAAACAATCTATTATATAGGCACCCGAGGGCAACCCCTCGAAGTGCCGATTTACACATGTGCACTCTCGCTAAGCCGGCGCTGTGTCTGGCAGGCTTGCCTGGGGCACCTGTGCAGCACCGCCTGGCCCTACTCCCCCTACCTGCCCCTGATGAATACACAGCTGGCAGGTCTGGACTGGGAGTTAAAATAAGCCATGGCATTCCACCAGCCCACTAAATAGTAACTTTCTATGGCATCAACAGCTGCCAGATTGCCAGTCTGGGTCTCCTCTGTGTTCCATTTTGGATTGACACCTGTGGCAAATCATTTAGCATGCAGGGTATGTCAGACTGTGCCTGTTTCTTGCACCTTGAACCTTGCCTTGCACATCAACCACCCCTTCAGACTCAATTATATGACTAAACTACCACATTTCAAAGGAAACTTACAGGAGGTCTGTCCAGATGCCCTATAAAAATATTAAAGCTACTTTTTTTTACTTTATTTTTCCTGTTATGTTAATGTTTAATAAATATATTTGTATGACAGAATAGGTTAATCTAGTGCACACCATAATGTTTCTCAAATACTGGCTATACAGTATAAACATAAAAAGGAAGAAGAACACATACATATTATATATATATATATATATATATATATATATATATTTATATTTATTGCTATTGCTGAAACGTTTTTGTCAGGAAGCCTAAGGAACCTCCAGTCTGCATGGGTCAGAAATAGCCATAACAATGCAGCACTTGAAAACACTGCTGGTCATACACAATACATGACATGATGATACAAGAATTAACTTTGTAATGCAATTGAAAACACCAACTTCCTATGTGTCCTTTCCTGGTTCACACCTAACCGTCTGCTTTGTATCCTTAAAGGGATTCTGTCATGGGAAAACAATTTTTTTTAAAAATGCATCAGTTAATAGTGCTGCTCCAGAAGAATTCTGGATTGAAATCCATTTCTCAAAAGAGCAAACCGATTTTTTAATATTTCATTTTGAAATCTGACATGGGGCTAGACATATTGTCGATTTCCCAGCTGCCCCAAGTCATGTGACTTGTGCTCTGTTAAACTTCAATCATTCTTTACTGCTGTACTGCAAGTTGGAGTGATATCACCCCTTCTTTCCCCCCCCCCCAGCAGCCTAACAACAGAACAATGGGAAGGTAACCAGATAACAGCTCCCTAACACAAGATAACAGCTGCCTGGTAGATCTAAGAACAGCACTCAATAGTAAAACCCATGTCCCACTGCGTTCTATTCAGTTACATTGAGAAGGAAAAACAACAGACTGCCAGAAAGCAGTTCCCTCCCAAAGTGCTGGCACAAGTCACATGACCGGGGCAGCTGGGAAATTGACAAAATTTCAAAATAAAATATAAAAAAATCGGTTTGCTCTTTTGAGAAATGGATTTCAATCCAGAATTCTTCTGGAGCAGCACTATTAACTGATGCATTTAAAAAAAAAAAAAAAAAAACATGTTTTCGCATGAAGTCATTGCTTGCAAATGTACTTTATTAGGCAGACCACTGTACAAAACATTTGTGATACTTACAGCCTTTGAGAACATATTGTCAGCTGTTTTTGCCTGTATGAAATTGTTAGCCCAATTTCAGCCCCTCTCTTTTTCAGCATTTTTTTCTATATAGGCACCAGAGGGCCTCGCTCCCTAATGTTGCCCTAGGTAGGGGTCAGAGGGTACCTTTATAAAAATACAGCCCTATTCCCCAGAGGAAACTTTCACAGTTGTTTATTCACTTTACAGGATTTTTAGGGACAAGTTCTGGGGTAGGGTTGCCACCTGTCCTGATTTCATTGAAATGGCCCGGTATTGAATTGGGTGAAGTGCATGTCAAAGTTTCCAAATTCAGAAATCCAGACAGGACACAAGCCAATTGCTGATCACCATGTCATTGGGCATACCCCGACATCATTATACCTGCGCCCAACATCATCATCTCCACCCCCTGCCCCTTTTAAGTAAATCAAAAAGGTGGCAACCCTCTTCTGGGGACAGTTTTATCAGAATGTGGATTTTAACCCCTTGATAAATGATGTGTGAAATGATGCATTAAATATGAAGGCAGCCCAAACATAGGTTTGGTGGCTGATATTGCTTGCAGTGCTTATAATCATTAACCTTAGATCCCCGACTGGTGCTCCTGCTTGCTGAAAGGGGCACTGGCCTGGGGGTTGTATACCTTGGCTGATGTGAGCTGTGTAAATGCGAAGAGTAAAAAAACTAGAATTTAATTCACATGAACATGCGGCCCAGGTTCATTGCCATAGTGTAGTACACCGGTAGTAGAGTAATAGTCAAATCCTGTGCAGTTTTCTGTGAATAGGAGCACCAGTCTGGGGTCTGAGGTTTATTATAACGGGGTGGTGCCTTATAAATTGGCACCGCCAATTCTTTCAACAGCCCAATATTTAACTATGCCCTTACTAAGAAGATTATTTGTACACATGAAAAATAAACAAATATTTGCACTTTATACAACGTAACAATAACCCCAAAATTGCGACATTTTTATACTGTAGTTAAAACCAGCAGTTTTTAAACATACAGTAGGTATGTTCTCCTTTAAGTAATCCTATAATTATTCACATCGTCTTCACTAATTCCCAGAAGGAATGTGAAATGCCAGTATACTGAGAGCATTAGCCTTTCGGGCCACTTCCAAAGAGTGACTTTATTGCCTCTGGCAGTGGAGCTAACAAAACATTATGTACTGCCAGATTAAATAGGTATTGATGTTTGTGTACTTATAGAATGGCTTTTTGTGTGGCAAGTCTTTGGTGACTTTAAAAACCTTATATATTAATTTTATTTTGCTTTGATCTTTTAAGTTATTTGGATTGGCAGTGGAATTTATAGCTTAATATTTGTAAGTAGCACAACATGAACAGGGAACATAGCATGGGAAGCGCTTACTACTTGCTCTTAAAGGCCACAATAGTGCATATTAGCCACAATAGTGCAAGCTATAAGACTATATTTATTTTGCAGAATGGTTTACCTTACCTGAGTAAACAGCTCTAGAAGCTCTCTATGTTTATTTAGGATATCTGCTACCATATCAGTTTGGTGTGACATCACTTCCTGTCTGAGTCCCTTATAACTCTGGGCTTGGATTGCAGCAGGAAGGGGAGTAGCGATGGGGGAAGAGGGAGGGCGAATGGGAGGGCGGAGCAAACTGAGCATGCTCAAGCCTTAGCCCTGGAGGTTTATGCTGAAAACAGGAAGTCTGATACAGAAGTCCATGTGAACATAATAGAAAGAAAGAAATGCAGTGTTTCTTTTGACAGAGAACTCAGATCAGCATTACGTTGACAGTTTACTGGTGTATTGATATAGACCACAGAAGAAAATGGCAAATCATTAAAAAACTATGAAAAATAAATAATGAAGACCAATTGAAAAGTTTCTTAGAATTGACACTTCTACAATATACTAAAAGTTAACTTGAAGGTGAACCACTCCTTTAATTTTAGCCTTTCCTTCTTTAACGACATTGTGGAGTAAGCATCCATTTAGCCATGTCTTCCCAGTAGTGTAAAAAGTAAGTGTACCCCATGGCTATATTGATAGCAACAACGGGAAATATAACAAATATAAAGCACCATTTACATTTTATAGTGCATTGTGTCATTAAATAAACACTTATGCAAATTTCTCATGTGCAAAAAAGTAAATACTGTCATACATAATAACTAGTTCAAATACCTAATAATAGAATAAGGTGCACTAGGAACTTGGAGCAACCTATGTTATATGAATCTCAGATATGTAGTTTGTCCTTCGTTGCTGATGTATGTAGTGTCACCATGCCTTGATGGCCTGGACCTTGTTCTTTTTGATTGAAGGCTATAGATGCTTATGAGTTTGGAAAGGGATTTAAAATGATAGGATGTCATTAAAACATTCAGAAGTGGCCAGGCAATGCTTTCCTAGCAATCCAATCAATCACAAGAAGTTGAAAGTCTTTAAGAACCTGATAATTTCATCATGGGACATGCAGATAACTACACTATTGATGTCAAAGTGCCCAATTCATCCATTAGAAAGCGTCAACAAAACATAGATCTATATGGGACATGTCTACAAAGAGCATGAGGGCAAGAATAACAAAGTGCTCTGGAAAGATGAGGCAAATATTTAGATGGTGTCAGTACCGGAAGAATAAATGAATACAATTATGTTTTGCCTTTTCTTTTTGTTTAACTACATTTATCTTGATATAGTTTTGGAATGAAGATCAAATATATATATGTCCACATACAGTATGTAAAAAAATAGGACATGGAATATACTTATTTTTCATTTGACAGTAAGGCTGTGGGAATATTGTATCGTATGCAGAATACTCACACAAGGAGCTAATTAGTATGCAGAGCACCATGCACAAGCTGTTGTTGGTGAACAGGCCTCCTGTGATGTAAGAGTGTTTGTTGAGTATAATGGTGGAGGCCTTCTACTGTTTAATGTAATCACTACATATACTTGGGATGCACTGGAAAATACAAGAAGAATCTTTAGTGTATGTGTTATTTTTGCTTGTTTTGATCTCTTTGGTTATACTATGAATGCAAATGGTTAAAATAGGAAAAGATTGCTCTTTTTGGACTTTGGATAGAACAAGCCACCGTTAAGCTACAAAAACAGAAAAAAAACATCAGAGAAATTGCTACAATATTAGGAGTGGCAAAATCTACAGTTGGTACATCCTGAAAAAGAAAGAAAGGACTGGTGAACTCAGCAACGCAAAAAAACCTGGACGTCCACAGAAGACAACAGTGGTGGATGATTGCAGAATCATTTCCATGGTGAAGAGAACCCCCTTCATAGCAGCCAAACAAGTGAACAACACTCTCAAGGAGGTTGGCGTATCGATATCCAAAATAAAACCCAAACTTGTTGGTGCAAGACACACTGGAACTCACACTTAGATCAGACCAGAAAAAGTAGTAAATAAAAAAGAAAACTTTATTTTATATAATCATTTCTTGCCTGACGTGTTTCGTGTCCATGTGACACTTAATCAAGCCTATGAATAAGTGTCACATGTACACGAAACGCATAAGTGTGAGTTCCAGTGTGCCTTGCACCAACAAGTTTGGGTTATATTTACGGATTGTCCACTTCCTTGAGCTGACGGCCTGGGGCAGGAGCACCTGGGCCACGCTTCTATTGTGGTAAGAGATTCTACATCGATGTGTATTATGTTTCGAATACCTTCTGTTTGAAACTGTATCAATATCCAAGTCTACCATAAAGAGAAGACTGCATGAAAGTAGATTAAATACAGAGGGTGCACTGCAAGGTGCAAGCTACTCATAAGCATCAAGAATAGAAAAGCTAGATTGGACTTTGCTAAAAAAAATCTTTGGACAGATGAAACCAAGATCAACCTCTACCAGAATGATGGTAAGAAAAAAGTATGGAGAAGGCATTGAACATCTCATGATCCAAAGTATACCACATCATATGTAAAGCATGGCGGAGGCAGTGTGATGGCTTGGGTGTGCATGGCTGCCAGTGGCACTGGGACACTAGTGTTTATCCATGATGTGACACAGGACAGAAGCAGCTGAATTAATTCTGAGGTGTTCAGAGACATCTTCTCAAATCCAGCTAAATGCAGTCAAATTGATTGGGATGCTTTTTATAATACAGATGGACAATGACCCAAAACAGACAGCCAAAGCAAAAGTTTGTTGACGCAAAGAAGTGGAATATTCTTGAATGGCCAAGTCAGTCACCTGAACCCAATTGAGCATACATTTCACTAGTTGAAGACTAAACTTCAGACAGAAAGGCCCACAAACAAACAGCAACCGAAAGCCTGGCAGAGCATTAAAAAGTAGGAAACCCAGAATATGGTGATGTCCATGGAGCAAATTCACTAACTTCCGAAAATTGCACTTCGCCAGCACTAAGCAAATTCACTTAAGTACAAATTTACGCTCAGGTCGGCGAACAGTAGCGTAGTTGCGCTAGTGTTACTTCTCTAGACAGAGCGCAGTTACCCTAGCGAAGCCTAATTTGCATACAGTGGGAACTTTAACTTAATAATAGAAGAATATGTTACAGACACTACATTCCACTATACAAAACCTTTAATAAATTATATAAAGTTTTCCTATTGCACTACATGTGCCTCCTGTATAGTTGTGTTGCCATATGTTAGGAAATGTACGGGGGAAGGAGGGTAACCCCCGCAAAAAAAATCGATCTTTTTCAGACTATCACCATCCAATGGTATATCACGCCAGCATTTTTTTGGGACAGAAAAATTTTGGCTTTTTTTTTTTCAAACTCCTATCTATTGTATTGAACTTCGCCTGGTCTGACCAAGCGAAGTAAAGTCTAGCGTAAGTGCTAACGTTCAGGAAAACGTTCATCTTAGTGAATTTCGTCAGTGCCCAACTTCACCTGACGTAAGGGTGTGAAGTTGCGCAAGTCAATCTACTTCGCTAGCGTAAATTCGCCAGAGCCGGTGTTAGTGAATTTCCGAATTGACGTCACGCTGGCGAATAAGCGCTAGCGTTAGATGCTTTGCGTGTTAGTGAATTTGCCCCCATGAGTTCAAGACATCAGGTTGTCATTGATGGCAAAGAGTTTTCAACCAAGTTTTAGAAATTAATATTATATTTTCAGTTTTTTAATTTGTCCAATTACTTTTGAGCCCCTGAAATGACGTGATTGTGTTAAAAAAGGCTTTAGTTCCTCACATTGTTATGCATTTTTTTTATTCAGCCCAATTAAAAGAACAGTAACACAAAAAAATGTAAGTGTTTTAAAGTAAAGAAAATATTATGTAGTTTTGCCCTGCGATGTTAAAACACATCTGTTTGCTTCAGAAACACTACTATAGTTCATACAAACAAGCTGCTAAGTAGCAATGGCAGAAATGGAAAAACGGCTATATGGCACAGGATAAGTAATGGATAACAGATAACATTTTGTTCTACAGAGCTTATCTGCTATCTGCTGTGTAACCTGAGTCTTTTCTCCTTTGACTAGTTGCCCCCATGGCTACACAACAGCTTATTTATATAAACAATAGTAGTGCTTCTGAAGCAAACACTGCAGTTTTACCAGTGCAGGGCAACACTGCATTATATTTGTATTACTATGAATCAATTTCATTTTACTGGTCCTTTAAAGTTGAAAGTCTGCAGTTCAACTGCATCTGAGTTGTTTCTTTTAAAATTCATTGTGGTAATTACAGAACCAAAATTAGAAAAAAAGTTGTCTCTGTCCAAATATTTATGGACCTAACTGTATATTCTCACTTTTTTAATGTTTTTGGTCGATTAAGCACGTATAAATACTGTGATAAGGAAAAAACACACATAATATTATCTATTTTTTAGGAATTGAGTTGTTTTTTATATCTCAAATGAATTTATCATGATCTCCTTAAAGCGCACCAATCACAGCCAAAATCAAATACATTAACAACCTGACCAGTACAACCTAAACATGTTTAATCATACTACATGTACAGTTTTTTGAAAAAAAACAGCAGTTTTTAAAAAATCCCATACTTTGTCACTGACTGCAGCATGCAAATGAGTTCCCGAGCATGCTCAGATTGTAGCACATTCTACCCAGAATGCCTTGCTTTAGTAAACTCTAGAAGTATCAAGAGAAGTGCACACAGCAACTTCCACAAGGTGGCAGCACTAACACAGAAGTATGGCAGATTTCAAAATAGAAGGTTAATAGGCAAGCAAGGAATTTCAACTGAGCATGTGTGAGATTTCAGAGCTACAGTTGGCTGTGAAGATATAGGTAGGAGGAGTCAGTGAAATCCAAGATGCCTGTCTCAGCTAGAACTGCAGTGGACATAGGGGAGATTTTGCAGAATGTATAGTGAGCTGATCATTTACATTATACAAACAATTCTAACTGTTTTAAAAATCGGATTTCTTGAACTTTCACATATTGTATTTACTTAGTAAATCATTTTAGGTATGATTGGTGCCCTTTAAAGGAGATAGAAAAGGGGGTGCCAGAATGTTTGGCACCCCAAGGGATTTTAATCTCTTAATTGATCCCCCAGGTCAGTACTCCTGTTTGCTGAAAAGTGCCCTGGCCCAGGGTACTTCTTCAGGAAAACCACTCCATCATTGTTGTCTTCTTCTGGAACTTCTTCTAAGTTCAGGTCCAGGTGAACATATGCAGTAGAGTGAAAAGCCAGACATAGAAGCAAAAAAAGCCATCTTTTCACTCTTTTGTTTATCAAAACGGGAGGCAATTGTAGTTTTCGGGTAATCAGGTAAGTGATTATAAGTTACTATAATGAATAATAAACAAGAGTCATGAATATCCTGTACATAATTTCCCTGTAAACATTGAATGTTATGCCATCAGTTAAAAATGGTGCTTAGTGATTTGATTTCTGTAATGTGACTCACTTAAACTTGTGTATTATAATAAAGTACCCCCCGGTTATAAAATATGTGGATATTAGAAGTGACCTGAGAGTTACATGCCCTTTATAAAAGCACTTTATAAATCACATTAAATATACACTTCCCATTGACCTCTGTGGCATTGCAGCAGGTTTTAAGTGGTGTTTCATTTAGAATTCTCACACCATGTTCTAGCTGCACTGAATTTCAGTAGAATATGTTTTCTTTGAAAAGGAGTCTGTTCCTCTGGTTTCTGTTTCTCTGTTCCTTCTTGTAGGGGTGCCTCAAGTCATTGGGAATAAGGATTGACACCTTTGCAGCATGGCTTGGACTGGAGATAATGTAACTACGGTGCCCAGGTGCAGGCCATGCAACCAGGTCCCCCCACCTAAAGCAATTTTTGTGGCGGATTCCCCTGTATGCCAATAGCTGGTGGGGTGCAGACCCCTTGGTATTTGCTCCCTGTGCACCCTGGTATTTCCGCCTGGAGGGCCATGTAATGACAATAGTTTAGAATCTATTTGGTGCGTCTTGTCATCTAATGACACATCAATTAAAGACACAACTAAATGTTGGTCTATGAACTAAATTTTAACCAAAAAAGTAGGCTAGGAATACTGTACTGCACCAGCCCATGCCCAAGTGTCATTTTAGTGTCATATAAGGTTGATAGTAGTTAATACAGGTGATTACTACATGGCAGCACAGAAAACAGTGCAACTAGCATCAGAATTTAATAATCAACCTTTTAGCTTATATTGCAGAAAAATCTCATTTTCTGCTTGATAATTTGCAACAACCCCTAAGCTTAGCTTCTCCAGTGTGAGTGTTCCAAGATGTTGACTCCCTGTAACAAGTTTTAAGTCCTAGAACATTGCTGCTGTTGAGAAGATGACATTTTAGGCTGGTGCAATAAGTTCAGTATATAAAATATGGCATTTTATTCATATTCACTTTTAAGGGGTTAGTGGCGTAACTACCAGGGGTGAAATTGCACCAGGGCCCCCGCCCCTTGGGGTCCATCAGAGCCACAAAAATAGTTATGGCAGGTGGTTATCTAGGGGGAGATTTTACAGCACACATGCCATCAACACTCCATCATGCGATTTATAGAGGTAAGAGCCCAACAGGGGGGCCCAGGTGCCCATCCTGTACCGGGGCCCACCATAGTTACATAGTTAAATTGGGTTGAAAAAAGACAGAGTCCATCAAGTTCAACCCCTCCAAATTAAAAACCCAGCATATACACACACACATCTCCACTCTTTCACACAAACCATATATGCGCATACCTATACTAACTGTAGAGTTTAGTATCAAAATAGCCTTTGATATTATGGGAGTAGTTATGCCAGTAGTTTGTTCTCCTTTAAAATGTTTGACCAAGGCCCTTACATAGAGGAATCCTTTTGGATCTCAAGATAGATTACTGTGAAATGTTGTAAATATGAACCTCCTGAGAGGTACTGTCCCATTAAATCCATGTTGCATTGAAAAGCCTGATCTATTAATTAAATCTTCACATCCAGAAGGTATCACATGGTTAAGCCACTTAGGTAACTGTCAGATATACCACGAGTTCTGTGTATTATCTTCACAAATCATGAAGAGACTTTGCATTAACTCCTTTAGTAAACATTTGCAGAGGATCATAGCTGATGCCGACAGCTATGTTAATAATAAAATAATTGCTCCTGGGGAGAAACACAAAGGCAGGTATTTGGACAGTTTAATGATCATATTATGCAAATGTTAATTTAACAAACATTTAACCTAAATGTGTTTGTTTCATTTTATATATATATATATATATATATATATATATATATATATATATGCGCATTAAAATACTTTTAAATACCAAGGACAGGTGGTTGGGGGATTTTAAAGCAAATAGAGGAAGGCAATCTACTTCCTCTGCAGTTACGCCACTGAATGTCATCTTACACTGTTTTGTCTAGAAGATGCAGGAAATGTGCTGTATGGTTCTTTCCTGCACTATTGCTTTGTCATAGAAAAGTGATGGCTGTCATTGGGACTGCAGTTGCTAAATGTTATTTTAGCAAGAAAACTATGAAGAGGACAGCAGTTAAGCTACAGCAGTCGTATATAAAGCCCCAGAAGGATTGTAGAGACTGAGTTACAACGGTTGCTCCTAGCACAATGCTTTATGTCAGTGATCCCCAACCAGTGTCTCACGAGCAACATGTTGCTCTCCAACTCCTTGGATGTTGCTCCCAGTGGCCTCAAAGCGTGTCCAGGCTTGGAGGCAAGTTTTGGTTGAATAAAAACAGATGTACTGCCAAAAAGAGCCTTCTTAAGTATAGAACGGAATGCTACTACCAGTATATACCTGTTTGGTATCAGGTGCCTCTAGTTGTATGACCCAAAACTGCCAAGGGCTCAAAAACTGTATGCTAAAACAAAACACCAATGGCACTACTGATACAGTTGAACCTTGTTAGTTTCTTGAATGGTATACAGTTTTGTTAATATCATGCCATTTGTATCAAATACCACACTTTTTATTTATCTGCATAATTTTTGCTGTTAATTGGATTTCATCTGTTTAATATAAAAATCAAATAAGGGCCCCCTGGGCCCCGCCCACCCTGGCGCCCAAGCCCCACCCCTGATCCCGCCCACTCCACATCACAGTTAAAAGACCACACTGACATCAGTGCTAAAAAAGTAACCCCCCCACACACACAAGTTATAAAAAGCTATTAATGGTCATTGCCCCCCTTACAAAACAAATTGGGGCTCCAAAAAATATAAAAAAAAAAAAACACATTGGTGTCAGTAGAATTGAACTCGTGGCTTCAGGGCTTCAATTATAGCTGTTTTAATGACTTCGGGTATTTCCGCCGCTTCAGGACTTCAGTGTCGGCTCCTTTCGTGACTTCGGGTATTTTCGCCGCTTCAGGACTTCAGTGTCAGCTCCTTCATGACTTCGTGTCTTTCCGCTGCTTCAGGACTTCAGTGTCAGCTCCTTCATGACTTCAGGTCTTTCCGCTGCTTCAGGACTTCGCGTCTCTTCGGCACTTCCGCATACAGCAATGAAGACATCGGAAGGAGCCGCGTGGGGCTCGGCGCTCGTAAGGGGGGCCCGGCCCTTGGAAAAATGCAGCACTACCGGGCACGGGACACTTGTCCCCCCTGTCCCCCCCCTGATGGCAGGCCTGGTTGTTTATTAGCTCATAAAAAAATTGCAACGTTTTAGGCCAATACCAAGCCCTTTGTCAAACTTGATTGGTGTTTTTTGTTTTGGAAACAGAGCCTCCTTTAGACTGCCAGTCCACATATGGTCTACCTATTAGCCAATCACAGCCCTTATTTAGCACCCCAGGAACTGTTTTCATGCTCGTGTTACAATTGAATGCGGCTCATGAGTGAAAAAGGATTGGGGACCCCTGCCTTATGTTGTGGGAAGCAATCAGTCGTAATATTGGCATGTTAGGTCACTGTTCCAACTGAGAGATATCACTCCAAGGGGCCAGCATTTGGATTATATATGAGCTCCACAGAAGAGCCAATTTGATACTCAGATCAACAGAGTTAGTTACAACTGCTGGGCTCTATAGAATGCTAATCACAACAACTGAAATGCTGAGCTATAATAAAAATAGACTGACTAGTCCCTGTGGTCTCTACCAAATTTTATAACTGTTCATATCCGGTGACACTGGCAACACCATTGCATACGCATTCCTTCATCTTTACAGTCCAGTGTGTTATTTCAGGTGCTCACATGACTATCCCAGAAAGAGTACACTTAGGGGCAGATTTACTAAATTCACATGAAGGATTCCAAGTTTGATCGAATTTTCAAAAAGATTTGAATTTGAATTTTCGAAGGTTTTTGAAGACCACTTCGACCAGTGAATTTTGAAAATTCGATCGAATCGAATGATTCCAATATTCGACAATTCGACAGTCAAAGTACTTCCCCTTTATATTTTTATTTAAAACTTGTCTTATTTTATTCGAATTAGAAGGATTTTACTTCCCACCGTATTCCCAGCTATTTCCATGGTTGAATTTGAGGGTTTTTGAATTGTCGAATTCGACCCTTAGTAAATCTGCCCCATAATATTGTACATTCAGTTCTCTTTAAAGTAGCAGTAGTTTAAGCAATGCCTTTTCTTCCAGAGCCTTCATTAATGTGTTCATTTAACCCTTACCTAAACAACTAGTGCTAATTATGGGTAAAACCATACCTATGGGTAAAAAGGTCCCCTGATATTTATCTGTAATGTCCTCTAATGTATTTGTAAAGTGTAATCATGTCCCTTCGCAAGTGCCTTTTTTCCAGATCAGATGGATAGGCCTGTGAGCCCTATACACAGGCCAATAAGCTACTGACTAGGCAGCTTTTATAGGCCCAGGTGAGTTAACTAAAGCTTAACTAAAGACGTTAATGTTGTACATTATGTTTTGTGCTTCTGTACCAGCCTATGGCAACCACAGGTCCACAGCCCTTTAACAGGGAAGATCTTTGTCTCCCCAGTAGATGCCCCAGGAGCTCCCCATCTTCTTTTCTGCTGATTCACTGATTCACATGCTCTGTGCTGCTGTCACTTACTGAGCTTAGGGACCCACTCACAATATCAGTAACGGAACTAGGTGGGGGCGGGCCCTAGGGTTGCCACCTGTCCGGTTTTGAACCGGACAGCCCGGTATTTTGAAGGGCTGCCCGGTTCAATGCTTCCTGCCCGGTTTTCCATATAAGGAAAACCGGGCGGGATTAGCTTGATTGACGCCGCGATCGGCCAATCGGTGATCGCGGCGTCATAGCTCCGCCCTGTGACGTCACGGGACCACCCACTGACGTCACGGGACCGCCTCGTGACGTCATGGGACCACCCCCCTGTCCGGCTTGAGCCACAGGGAAAGGTGGCAACCCTAGCGGGCCCTGGTGCGGGCCGTGCAGCCGGGCCCCCCCCCAGTCCGTGATTGTGATTGACGCGCTGCTGAAGTGATTCAAGCCGGCTGCTGCAGCGGCGAGACTGCCGGGCGGGGGCCTTGCGGGGTTGTGGGCCCTGGCCCAGTTGCACCCCCTGCTCCCCCGGTAGTTACGCCCCTGCACAATAAACAGTACACATAGAATAAAAATGCCCTGAAGCATCAGCTTATATTACAGGCCAACCTAATTTTCTGCTTGATAATTAGTGGCGACCCCTAAGCTTAGCTTCTCAACAGCTGCTCAGAGCCCACTGAGCATGTGAGTGTCACAGACACTTTCAAAGATGGTGACCCCCTGTGATAAGTTTGAAGTCCTGGATCATTGCTGCTATTGACAAGCTGAAACTTTAGGCTGGTGCAATAAGTTCACTATATAAAATATGGCATTTTAGCCATATTCATTTTTAGGGTTCTCCTGTAAGTTCCCTAAAACGCATTCTTTGTAGAAAAGATAATTCTAAGAAAGGCACAAAACAGGAATGGATGCAAAGCCTCATTCAGATTAAATGAGCTTGAGATAAATTTGGAAAATTAGAAGTTCTGTTAGCATTAGAAGCCAGGGGCTGCAACGCACTTCTGACAATGTTATATGGCTTTATAGCAGAAATACAGGGTACAAGTCACATAGTTTTCCTTTGTTTCAAAGAAAACTGATTTGATTATGAATTAAAGCTGAATATTTCTAATAGCTATAATACAGTATACCCATTCAGTCTTTTTAGGATCACAATTCCTTAGGTGTAGTGATGGGCGAATCTATCCCGTTTCGCTTCGCCAAAAAAAATAGTGAATTTCCAGCTCAATTTGCAATTTGCTGAAAAATCCGCAAAATGAGGCATCACATTTTTGACTCGCGTCGTGTTGTTTTCGACGTACGTTGCGTCATCTTCTGCATGCCGGTTTTTTTTTGGCATGCGTCTCGTTTTTTTTATGCCAGTGAATTTTTGCTGGCGTTTCGCAAATTTATTCGCCGGTGGCAAATCGCGGGATTTAGCCGCGAATTTGTGCCTAGTGAATAAATTCGCCCATTAAAACAACAAAGCTTAATGTGATTTCTTTTGATACACTTCTATTAATTAGAGCTGCCATGTAAAAGAAATGAGCATTGCACTTTCTGTATACATTTCTAATTATGGAGAGTTTTCAAGACTATTCACAGACTTCTAACAAGACAATAGGTTTAATGTCAAAATGATATCATGCTGGATATTTTGAAAAAGAGGCGGATGTATTTTAACCTGTAAACAACAATCTGGGTCTGGTTCAATAAAATTCTGTTAGATATAAGAACAGTGTCCAATAGTAAAAATCCATGTCCTACTGCTAGTGATGGGCGAATTTATTCGCCAGGGGCGAATCCGCGACAAATTCCCGCGATTCGCTGCTGGTGAATAAATTCGCAAAATGCCAGCCGAAAAAAAGAGTTGCGCGCTGAAAACGACGCGACGCGTCAAAAGAGTGCCGTGACTCGTTTCGCAAATTTTACGCCAATTCGCGGATTTCTCTGGAAATTTGCAAATTTTTCGGCAAAGCAAAACTGGGGAGATTCGCCCATCACTAACTGCGACTCCTTCAGTTACAATGAGAAAGAGGAAGCTACCACTTCTTTCCCAGCATTATACCAGTGAGGCAGTGTGTGATCACAGTGGCCCATAGCAGGGGATATGCAAATAGGAATTAGATACACAGGCCTCTGCCTAGTAACTAGGGAGAAGGAAAAAGGATAGGGCCTTAAAGCCAAAGGGGCAGATTAACCCATGTGGGTCCCTACAGTAACATAACCTGTTTTCTCTTTATCAGGTGTTTTAGACTCCTCTGTTATTTGGGTGACTTGTTTCGCGAATTTTTCGCCAATTTGCGAATTTCGCTGGAAATTCACAAATTTTTCGGCGAAGCGGATGGGGTAGATTCACCTATCACTAATCGTGACAAAGCCAGGTATGGATTTGGTGAAAGGCCACACAGGGCTCGGCCTAGAGCAGGGGTCCCCAACCTTTTTTGCTCGTGAGCCACATTTAAATTTAAAAAAGAGTTGGAGAGCAACACAAGCATGAAAAACTCCATGTGGATGTCAAATAAGAGCTCTGATTGGCTTTTTGGTAACCCCTATATGGACTGGCAGCCTACAGGAGAGAATGTTTGGCAGGACATCTGTTTTTTATACAACCAAAACTTGCCTCTAAGCCTGGAATTCAAAAATAAGCTCCTGCTTTGAGGCCACTGGGAGCAACATCCAAGGGGTTCGAGAGCAACATGTTGCTCGCGAGTTACTGGTTGGGGATCACTGGCCTAGAGTATCCAAATTTTAAAGATCCTTTCTGCACTGGGAACTGTGCTTGGATTTATTGAGCTGTAAAAATATTTTTGCCTTTCCAGTCCCTAGCACAGCTCTGTTTGTTGTAGTAAAATTAATTATGCTGGAAAAATGTGTAAAATAAATGGTGATGAATTTTGTGCTGTTATATTAATACCCATTCAAGTCAACGTGGAAAAATTTAGGCAGCAAGTAAATTCTCATTTAAGAAATGACTACAGGATGGCTTAAATCTGTTTTTGTTCACTGTAACCAGTACATGGCCAATTTCTCACCTCTATAGCATAGGCTTTTGCCAAAAAAAAAAAAAAACATTTTGTGTTTCTACTGTCAGTCCCTGAAGTCACAATACATCCAGAAGGCCTTGAATAAGTAATATCTATGGTGAGATTTAAAACATTACTGCAGGGGAATTGTCTGACCAGTACTGAGAACCTGAGAGAAACTGGTGGGCCACTCCCTTTGTGGGTCCTGCCTCTCCAGACCCTCAGCCTGCCCTCCGGGAGCTACTAGACTGCAGAAGCCGCAGGCAGGCAGTGGCAAGGAATAAAGCAGTGGTGTAACTATAGAGGAAGCAGGCCCATGGGGGGGGGCTCCTCCCCAGATGCTCTTCTACTTCAAATCTTTGTACGAGTTGGCACCAGGGTTTGGAGGGTGCAGGTTGAATCTGATATGTGGGATTTTTTTTTGCGGGGGGGGGGGGCTAAGCAGGATCATGCAAAAGATGAAGTTAAGGGGGAAGTGTGGGGATTTGAATTTTTATAAGTGCAACACATAAGGACTGTGACTGGGATAAACTGGCGGAAAATAAATCATTGTAACCTCAAAATCACATACTTATAATAAAAGATACACAGACATTTGTAACCTGTGGATATAATATAGGGATGGGAACAAGTATGAAAACCCTTTGATACATCTAGGTGGCCATTTACACACTATGGGAACCCTCCCATAGGCTTCTGAGTCTAAGTCCTGATCGAATAGGATTCGAACGATCGAAGTCTTTGATCGTTCTAATCGTATGAATTATTTGAATGATCGAATGATTTATTCGACTGATCGAATAAATTTGTATTCGATCGTCGAATGATCGAATAAAGAATAAAAGGTAGCCTAAGACTATTCGATTAGCATTTGACGATCGAATGCTAAACGAATATCGAATTTGGTCCAGCTAATTATGGGGAATAATTGTAAATTTGCCCCTAAGTATTAATTGTGTAGTTAATTAATTAGTCATTTCCTCCAGGGACTATTTTGTGGTGCCAACATTTCCTTTTTTTTTCATGACACATGGCCACCTTGTTAGTGATTGATTTGGGAATGGAAAAAATTGATATCAATCATAAGAGTGCAGCAAACATGCTCATAAATGTGAGACAGCCCATTATCAAAAAACATGGCTCCTTTCTGCTTAATGCACTTAATTATACACCTCTAGTCATTCTGCAATAAAACACCTCCCAAACAAAAGAAGAGCAGAAAATGAGGGGGTGGAGAGGAAATAAAAACTAGGAGAAAAAGAAAGGGTCTGCAGAGTGTGCAGAGTCGCTTGTAGACTGACTGGCACAGTTGTCGGGACAGGCCTGGGTGCAGTTGCACACGCCATTGAAGATAGCTAAATATTTGCATCTTTTTTTTGCACATTGTCTTCCTTGAATAGGAAATTGCTGCAGATATATCTCTCTGTTTCAGTGCTTATGGGTCCATGACCACTCCCATGCATTTGGCAGCAATATATTCATGAGAGGCAGGTGAGGGGAGTCACTTAAGTCATTCAGATGTGCAAGTTAACTTTATCTCCGACAGCAGCATGCAACCACTTACCAGGGACAGCAACAAATCACCTCTTGTATCTTTAAGAGCTGAATTTTCTTTCCCCCCCTCCCTTTCCCCTTTTTTATGTAATGTTGTCCTGCTTGAGCCACTACAACTCCTAAAGCTGGCCATAGACGCAACAATCAGATTGTACGAATCGAGGATTCGTATGACTTTCGGAGCTTATGTGGAGTGCTCCGACATTTGTCGTACTATGGCGATCGGACGTTTGGTCAATCGGACAGGTTAGAAAATTTCGCCGATTGTATCTCTGAGTGTATTGATGATCTGATGATATCCATGAAACCTCTGACGGAAGCACATGACAATATCCATGGCCACTGACAGACGTACGTAGGGACAGTCGTAGGTTGAACGTATAGGAACGTTCACAACAAACGTTCGTGTAAAAATAAGATCAAAGCCCTTTCCCCCCAAATATGTTACTACATAACTTAACTCTATATGAAATGCTGAAACATACTTGAAACTCAAAACAAATTTGAACAAAAAAATTTTTTCTCAGACTCTCACGTTACATGTGTTTTGTTTCATGAATATGTCACATATTTCAAATATAGTATTATGATATTAGAAAAAAAATGGTGCTGTGTCTCACATAATTGGGATATAATATTGGGATATTAGAAAAAAATGCTTCCCGCTTTCCGCGAACGTAATTTCCGTGAGCGTAGTCACTACTGTTGTCGGATGATTTATGTTTGACAAATAATGACCAGAACATTGTACGATTTGTCAATTCTTCAACTTAAATCCAATAATGAAAATCTTTAGGTTAGTTGTTGGTCGGTGCATTTGTACGAACGATCGGCGTACGTCACCCAAGATCGCTGCGTCTATGGCCAGCTTAAGAGGTAAGCACAGAGCAGGTGGGAGGCAGCAGCACCAGAAAAACTGTGAGAAGTAGCACTGTCTGAATAAACACTAAGGGCAGGGACATCCCCTGATCTTGTTATATGAGCTTTAGAGAGTATTGAGGAGAAAAACAGGGGACCAAGTACAGAACTATGGTGTACTTCCACATTTACATGTACAAATTAAGTTTTGTAATAATAAAGGGCCTAGAGGTACTGTTAGAAAGGTAAATGTTTGTGCAGACTCCTCTACAGTTAAAGGAACAGTAACATAAAAAAATGAAAGTCTTTAAGTAATGATAATATACTGTACTGTTGAGCTACACTGATACAACTGATTTTTGCTTAAGAAACTCTACTAAAGTTTATATAAACAAGCTGCTGTGTAGCAATGGGGCAGCCATTTAAAGCTGAAAAAGGAGAAAAGGCACAGGATAGACAGCAGATAACAAATAAGCCCTCTAGTATACAATGGAATTCTTCAGAACTTATTTGCTATCAACTGTGTATCATGTGCCTCTATAGCTACTGTATACTGCAGCTTGTTTATATAAACTATAGCAGTGTTTCTGATTCTGAATAATTCACACCAGTTTTACAGTTTTACCTTATATTGTCATTCCTTTAAAACACTTTTCTTTTTTGGTGTTACTGTTCCTTTAATGGAGTAGCCAACTCCACACCTGTAGCATATGTAGTAAAAGCAAACTAGAGAGCCTCTAAACTTACTTGCATCGAGAGGCTCACCTGTTTGCTGTTAGAAAGTTAAAAAGAAAAACAGGATTTGACTTGATTATGGATACCAAGGGAACATTACAAAGGAGTGGACAATGGTATCAAATAAATGATAGGGCTGTGAGAATTAGAAAAGAGAAGAGACATTTGGCTTTGTAAAACTGGAGATCATGTATAACAAACAAAGATGTGTCGATGAGTGTGTAGGTCAAAAGCTGGATTGTGTAGGGTCAAATATAATATGCATGTGGAGAGGTAATGAGAGAAGATATGGGATAGCCTAACACGTTTCACAATTTTAGAGGCTTGTGGTAGAAGGAAGATACTGGAAGGACTGAACTTGAAGAGTTGAAAAGACTTAATGAAGCCACGGGAATATTCAGTGGACTAGGAAACTGAAGTAAGCTTAGTAGCACAAGTATGTAAGTAAAAACAAAAAAAGAGTAAAGTCTCAGGGGAATGATGTCAGTAGAGATGACAAATTAAAGGTGGCCATACACAGGCAGATTAAAGTTGCCAACATTGGTCCTTTAGACAAATTCAGTATCTTATCTGCCGGTGTATGCGGGCTTCCGACGGGTCTTCCCAATCGTTATTGTTTATTCTTGAACATATATGAGGGGAAGTTAATGGAAGAAACAACCTTAGTTTGGGCATAGTTTGTTGTTTTGGAGAAGGCAAGTTTTAATCTTCAGTGTAGTATCTTCTTTTGTAGTAATGTTAGGCATCTTATAATTTGGGTTACATCTGCATACAGGCAGATACCAGGACCCTCTGCTGTGGCTCTGCTTGCAGGTCCCTTTGGGAATTCCTTTTCATGCTGCTTTAGATCCACAAATACTCACTATATACACTGTATAGATCAGTGATCCCCAACCAGTAGCTCGCGATAGAGTCCTGCAGCGGGTCGGGTACCCGCGGGT
>CM044438.1:18246817-18280663 GCA_024363595.1 Xenopus borealis
ATCGTGCACGTCAGACCACGTGGTATACATGGCATGGTGCCCATGTGGTCTACACTATGTAGGGAAGGCCTCAACTACATATCGCGAAAGAATGAACAATCATAGGAGTTCCATCAGATTGGCCCTTAATTCTGGGAAAGCAGATCAACCTGTCGCTCGACACTGGTTGAAATTTAGACACTCCCTGCCACAATTTCGCCATATGATCATTGATCATGTTCCAATGCCCAGGAGGGGGGGGAACAGGGAACTGTTGCTTATACAGAGGGAAACGGAATGGATTTTCAGATTGGAAACTTTGACACCTAAAGGCTTGAACGAAACACTGCCAATGTCCTCATTTAATTAATTTTTAAGCAGCAGACGTAATGAACATGTGTTCAATTGTGTTGCTAATTGTGGTGCTAATTGAGTGTTCCTGTCCTTTGACACTAGGGACTACAATGAATACATTATGCCCTTCTCCTTGTTATATTGTTGCAGTTACCTTGATCACAGTAGAATGACACATGGATGCTTTAGTGTTACAAACTTTGAATGTTTAATTGACTACTTCCTCTTGCCCCGTGTAGGATCGCAAGAATGTACGCAATATGTGATCATAGATAGTCCCGATGACCAGACTCTCCAATGTCCACCTGGGTTCTAGTCTAAGTAGATCTATATGAAGTGGGCCACTGCCGGTAAGTGAGGCGCACCAAAGGGGTATTAATGACATAAGGCACTCGTGGAATGTTTGTCATACTAAGTGAACTAATGGGGGATATCCCTATGCCGGTGTGTTACACGGGTACGGTATTTCCCCCTAATCACTCTCAGAGGACATCATTGCCATAGTAGGAGACAGAGTGTGAGTACACATATGAGAAGCCGAATATTATACCCCTGACTCTGATCACTGCGTCCCGTCATAATAGGGCGTGACCAGTAGCAAGCGCACACTGACAGTTGAAGGCTCAGCGCGACGATCTCTTCTAGACCCTGTTCCGGTGGCACTTACGATATTGGTAGAGATCGGTCTTCTATCGGGTAATATTTGTAGTGATACGTTCTTGCAGATCCGAACGGGTTGTCAGTATACCATCTCCCCGATGACTACCGGGGATATGCTAGTTTGCGGCTGATCGCCGCAGATGTTTTTAAAATTTTAAACAATATCTTTTTATTTCACACTTGCAGCTAATGTCCACATGAGCGTTTGCTATTATGAGCACTTTTGTTTAACACTACCATAAGAAGTTGTAAAACTTTATTGTTTCTCACAGCCTCACATCACTACTTTGAATGACAGTCACTAACCTATGACGTCACTACACTTAATTTGGCGCCAAATATTGGCTTTAAATATGTTCACTTGTATGGGGGTCTTCTCTTTCCTGAGGACGGCACCAGTCGAGTGCCGAAACGTTGAATAAACTCACCATTTGTTGCTGAAGAATTCCTGGAGTGCGGTTGATTTATTGATTTGTATGGAACCCTTTTCCAGCACCCAGGCAGATGTCGCTTTGTTGAGAGTGCACCTATTTTGCTTTGCTATATATATATATATATATTAATAATGAAGATGAGTACTCCAATACTTCAATAGTTAGTGAGGATTTATTCCAAAGGTGGACCGAAACATTGGAAATATGCACAGTGGAATAAATCCTCACTAATTATTGAACATTGGATTGCTCATCTTCATTATTAATATTTATCAAACTTTGATGAAGCACCCATTCGTCTGAGTCAAAGTCAATTAAGGATAAGGATAATTTGTTTGAAGAAATTCCCCGTGTTCACCGGCATCTACTTACCTATATATATATATATATATATATATATATATATATATATATATATATATATATATATATATATATATATATATATATATATATATATATATACATATATATATATACACAGAGTCCCGAAACCAGTGCACACAAACTCAAAAATATACTGCCTGGGTGCTGGTTATACGTTAATAGATCCTACTCAAAGCAAAAAAAACCTCACTCACATGACTTCTTTCAGGTGCAAAACAATTTAGTATTTTATTTTTACGTTTCTATTCACTTAAGCCATCATCAGGAGGTGAAACCATACAAACAAAATCTTAAAAATATTTAAATGCCCCAGTGGTGCCAAACCCGCCCCTGACATCATGCATAGGTGTGTATAGTGACTCATGTTAGTTGTTGTGTATAGTGTCAGACAATAAAACCTTTCGTATCAAAACTCATCCGTATTGGATGGAACTCTAGGTTCAATTCTAGGTTTGAGATATATATATCTCAAAGGTGATCTTACATCAGATCAGGCACATTACAACAATACCTGAGAGCTTAGCAAGTTTGCACTCCCTCATACATTGCAGCTCGCTACTGATAGCACCAACCTGCAGAAGTGTGAAGCCTTTTTCTACTGAAGCCTCTTCTTTAGTGATGGGCGAATCTCATGCGTTTCGCTTTGCCGAAAAATTCGCGAAAAAATTCGCGAAATGAGTCGCGCGTCATTTTCGATGCACGTCGCGTCGTTTTCGGCGCGCCACACGTCGTTTTCGACACGTCGCGTCAAAAACGACGCGCGACTCATATTTTAATTTAAAAATGTGTACCGTTTTTATAAGAAACCTGACTGCATGCAGTGAAATTCTCCCTTCATTTAGTGCTGTGGATAGGAATTGTCAGATGGTCCCTAACTTCTGGCAGGGAAACAATCATACTTATGAACAGCAGGGGGAGCCCCTGCCTTACTTACCAGCCATGCAGAACTCAAACAGCTTTGTTTTTTGATCATTTATGACGATCCCTAAGCAGCACAGACCATACTGAGCATGTGCAGTGCCAGTGTCAGGAAAAGATGTATAAAAAAGTTACAAGATGACAGCCCCCTGTGGCCAACTTTGAAAGAATAAATCATTTGTCTGATTAGACTTGTGGTGCAGTAAGTTCATGTTTATGTTTAGTATACAAAATACAGCATCTCTAGCCTTATTCTATTTTATACTTTCCTTGCCCTTTAAGGTGCATTAAAATGTTGCATCAATTAGTTATGTTAAAAGTCATCTTATCTTAAAAGTTAAAGGGGTTGTTCACCTTTGAGTTAACTTTTAGTATAATGTAGAGAGTGATATTCTGAGACAATTTGCAATTGGTTTTCATTTTTTATTGTTTGTGGTTTTATAGTTATTTAGCTTTTTATTCAGCAGCTCTCTAGTTTGCAGTGTCAGCAATTTGGTTTCTAGGTTACAAATTACCCTAGCAACACTGCATTGATTTGAATAAGAGTCTTGAATCGGAATAGGAGATGGACTGAATAGAATGATAACAGTAATAAAAAGTGGCAATAACAATACATTTGTAGCCTTACAGAGCATTTGTTTTTAGATGGTGTCAACAATTTGAGAGCTGCAAAGAAACCGAAGAAAATTGCAAGTCATTAAAAAACTATGAAAAATAAATAATGAAGACCAATTGAAAAGTTTCTAAAATATACTTAAAGTTAACTTGAAGGTGAACCACCCCTTTAATGAGTTAGTCCAGATAATTAATAGGTAAATCCAGATTAGATCTGTTAAAATAATGAGGATAGACAGGCCCCCTCTAAAGTCGCTATATTTTGTTGTAATTTCCAGTAGTTATTTTACCCAAATGCAGCAAGTTGTATGTAATGGAGAACTGGGTGCGTGTTAAAGATTTCACAAATTCGCACGTGCATGTCCAATTATTAGCCGTATTTTGAGGATGGGTTCCACATATGTGCAGCTCCACTAGGGAGTCCGGCTACTATGTGTAGCAGCGGGTTTGCAGGATGTATGGGAAACATAATTCAAAATTGTATAGTGTCTTTAACCAGGCTTTTCAATCCAGCATTTATATTCATTTCACGAGTTGAAAAATGCATCAGTTAATAGTGCTGTTCCAGAAGAATTCTGCATTGAAATCCATTTCTCAAAAGAGAAAATCTGACATGGGGCTAGACATTTTGTCAATTTCCCAGCTGCCCCAAGTCATGTGACTTGTGCTCTGATAAACTTCAATCACTCTTTACTTGACTTGAAGGTGGGTCACATGGGACATAACTGTTCAGTGAATATGCAATTGATCCTCAGCATTCAGCTCAAATTCAAAAGCAACAGTTATGACCCATGTGGCACCCCCTCAAGTCACTGGGATTGGATTGGTTGCTGCCTGGTAACTGATTAGTGGAAGCAAAAAACATTAAAAAAGTTCAAACCACCTGAAAAAACTCATTATTAGTGGGGTTCTATTCAAAAATTATAGATAATCACTGAACACAGAGAGGCACATTTATCAAGGGTTGAATTTCGAATTTGTGTTTTTTTTAAACTCCCTTAAATTCAAATATCCAAAACTCTGATTAATTTTACCAACCCAAAAACTTGAATCAAATTCGATTTGAAGTCAACCAAACTCGATTCGAGTTTTTTCTCCGAAAAAAACTTGAATGTCAGGAAGGCAACAAACATCTCCAAATTCAGCAATTCAGCAGGTTTTAGGTGGCGAATAGTTGTATTCAAATTCTTAAAGGGCCAGAGTTTGCTAAATCATGAAAATAGAACTAGATTTTTTTTAAAGAACTCGAATTGAGTTTCGATAATTCCCTAACAGTTTTGATCTTAAAAAAAATTGAAATTTCAAATTTTCAATTTAACCCTTAATAAACCTGCCCCAGAGTTGTCAAACCTGCACTGTTTTTCTGCCAGTCATCCAAGGTAATATAGCCCCTCAGTAAACGTGTTCAACAGCTGGCAGGTCGTAGAGTAGGCAACATAGTAAAATATTTTCATACATGTTCCCCTTTAATAGTCTTTATGCACAAATGTGAGTCATTAATGATTTTAGCTGTTCCCTGTAAGACTGCAAATGTAAATATATAATAACAGGAAAGGCTAGCAATTACATTATATAAGCAAAAAATCTGCACTAGTAAATCACTAGTTCCACTGATTACATTTAATAATATATTACTGAATACATGTACATTGAACCTTTGAATTACCATTGCTGTCAGCATTGAACAATAATGAAGATTAATCTCTTAGAACTGAGAAATATGTTTTAAGCCCACATTATAATTAGTTTGACTTTTGTAAGGCAATGTGATTCAGAACATTACCAAATCACTCCTACAATTACATTTATTTAGGCAAAATAAGGCAAACAGCTTTGTAGCTCTGTAGAATACAATGGGTTTTAGTTCTTACACAGACATGCACAGCTCTCTACAGAACTATAGAATAAATACCTCTCACATAATTTGTTTCCAATTAAAATAAAATTTCTAGCGGCTCAATCAACAGATGCAAAAAGAATAGTATTTTGACATCACTGGTCTTATAGTGCTTGCAAACAAATCAAGAATATGGGAAAGGCATGCCATGAAAAATTTTTGGGATACTATTTGTTAGAAAATTGTTGTAAAATATCTATTCCAACAACTATTTTTATCATCTAGAACAGTGCTGTCCAACTTCTATGGTACCGAGGGCCGGAATTTTTCTGGCCTACATTGTGGAGGGCCGATAATGGAAGCCAGTGTTAGCCACTCCCTATTTTAGACCACTTTAAACCACACCCATGTTACAGCAAGACCATGTCCACATTAATAGCATACCAAAAAAACAAATGGTTGGTGCTCACTGCAGGGATGTCTCTCATAAATGAAAAAAGTTGTCATATTAAGGGCTCTTACACACGAGCATTTTTACCTGCGCTTCCCTGCGGCTGAACGCAGCAAAACGGAATGCAGGGGAGCGCAGGTAAAAACACTTGTGTGTAAGAGCCCTAAGACATACCCTTCAATCCATATGCCCCCTCCTCCCCTGTGGATAATACAGCACCCCTCCCCAGCACATGATTAAACAACTTAGGGGCATGTAGCATGGGACAGACAGAGTATGTCACAAACAGGGTGCATAGGGAAGGCAGAACAGAGCAGGAGACAGGGAAACCTATAAGGACCACTCGAAGATGTACTACATACAGTGACACAGTGCTGGTGCCTGATTAGAATTTTGAATATGGTGTGAACAGGTGAACACTTTGGGCAGTTTCAGTCTGAGGTTTAAGCCCCGTTCCGCACCAGACAGCCCTAAAACAGGGGCGCTCCACCAGTTGAGAATCTCACCTCAGGCGGCAGCGCCCCAATAGGTACCAATGTGCTAGAATTCTAGCCCTCTCCACTACCCTCGTGGACCCCCCTCTGGCACAAAAAAGTGATGCATGGGGGAGGGGGCGGCAGCAAGAATAAGCTGCCTCAGGGGCCAGGATTGCCCCTGCCCTAATATTAACATTGGCATCAAGCATAATCTTTACAAGCCAGGCCAGGAAAATACTGGCAATCCTAGATTTGCCCTTCTCCACCCCAAATCAGTTCCTATGATGCTGGTTTCCTGGTTGCCAAGGCAATCAAGCAATAGCAACCAGACAGCAGTCTGATTTCTAAGCAAAAGAGGTGGGGAGCAAAGAACTACTCAAACTACACAAAAATACTACGGTCTACATCAAGATAAATGTGATATACACAGATAAAGGGGTGATTTACCCCTTTAAAGATGTAAAGCAGGATAGATAAGGAATAGTTGCTGAGGTGACTATTAGAGCAGCATTTCTTTCTGGAGATAGTAACCCATGTTATTAGCAGCAAACCCAGCATTCTGCTGCAGGATCCCTGTGGCTTTGAAGGATTCTTACATTATGCCAAGTCTTAACTGAACTATTTATTGCATCTGCTGCCCTCCTCAGGCATATTTGAAAAATGCAGATAAATCATTCAATTTGTATTCCTCTTTCTATAAGGCCCATTTATTGATGGTTACATTCCCTAATGGGTACATAATGACATACACTAAACACTTGCACCTATAGTGTAGTAGCACCTGCAGGCAAACGTTGCACCAAAGAGTACAGAAATCTGTGCCAGGTGCAACTAAGTACTGTATACTGGAGGAGCGCATAGTTGTACCTACTTGTATTACATGCAAATCCCAGGAGGCCAGGTGTATTGTAGAAAAAAAAACATGGCCCTTCATAACCCGTTTGATGAACTTAATGGTCTCCATACCAAAATGATGACAATGCTTTATTAGCAGGTTCATGCAGCCATTACATAACAGCAGTAAGTCTTACTTTCACTTTCACGTTGTACAGAAAGTCCTGTGTATGCACAGTGACACCTGCAGTCCATTTGTATAAACACCACAACACCCATATGAGCTATAGTTCTGTAATTCCAGATCCTGCAAAATCAACACATTTACAGCATTTTTTCAGGGGCAAAGATAGAAATAAGTATGTTCACCATAGAAAATAATTGTATGCATGTCTTTCTACTCCAAAGCACCAAGCCACAAACTAAAACCCCCTCAAAGCTTCCACCTTGCAGCATCTTATCTCCAACATACTATTAGGTAGCAAATATCTCCATTGGCCCTATGTGTTTTGTCATGGGGGTACCAAAATCTACTCTGTGCATACTTATTTGATGGCTTACATTTACACTTATTTATAAACACTGACAGTTTTATGTGGGATAAAAGCTACAAAAAAGATTGTGACCCGTATATTTTTTGGAAAGTACACTTTCTGATGAATCCAAAATGGGTAATTATGTCTTTCTACGCCAAACACTCTAAGGGTAAGGGCACACGGCAAGATTCGGGGAGATTTAGTTGCCTGGCGACTAATCACCTCTTTGTTTGGGTGACAATCTCCACGAACTACCTTCCCGTGCCATACTGCCGGCTTGAATGTAAAATCACTAGTGGTATGGCACTCACGGCTCTTTGTTTTCCAGAGTTGCCTCACGAGGAAACTTTAGAAAACAAAGTGCTGCGAGTGCCATACCGCTAGTGATTTTACATTCAAGTCGGTGGTATGGCATGGAAAGGCAGTTCGGGGAGATTGTCAACCAGACGAAGAGACAATTAGTTGCCAGGCTACTAAATCTTCCTGAATCTTACCGTGTGCCCTTACCCTAAATATGAATCGTAAGGGTCTATTGAACAGTTTTATGCCCAATATGCATAGATTTACCAAAACAGGTGGCATGTGTGGACCCCAAATGAAAATAGTGCATTTGAATTTTCTCGCCTGGCAATTACGTTTTTGCAATGAGCCCCCTGACTGTGTATTATGTACTGTAAGCTGTAGCTGTACAAAGACCCCCATAAAATCATATATTTTTGGAAAATACACACTCTATGAATTCAACAACGGAAACACCAGGTAGTAACCAATCTGTGAATTGAGGGGGGGCCACATGGGACATAACTATTTCTTTTCAATCTGAGCTGAATGCTGAGGATCTATTGCAAACTCATTGAACAGCTTTGTCCTATGTGGCCCCCGTTCAAGTCTCTGACTAACTCAGAGATAGAGAGCTGAAAGGTAGTGATGGGCGAAACGGCTGCGTTTCGCTTCGCCGAAAAATTCGCGAATTTTCAGAGAAATTCGCGAATTTTTCGCCAATTGGCGAAACGAGTCGCGCGTCGCGTCGTTTTTGACGCGCGTCGCGTCGTTTCCGACGCGTCGCGTCGTTTTCGGCGCGGCAAATTTTTTGCGGCGAATTTTTCCTGATGTTTCGCGAATTTATTCGCCAGCGGCGAATCGCGGGAATTCGCCGCGAATTCGCCCCTGGCGAATAAATTCGCCCATCACTACTGAAAGGTTGTGTTCTGTTCTGTTAGACATCCACTCACTCCAGCCTTTATAGATTACATTTTTGGCTAGCTATATTAGAATTGTTTTTATGTTGCACAGCCATCTATTTACCTAGTTTTTATATATATGTGAATAAGTGTGCAAAAGAGGACAGAATTGTATAAAATAAAAAGGGCAATGTGTTCAAATGTTTAAAAAATGTGCACTTTTTTCTTTCAGGAGGGTCATTGAATCGGGTACTGGAGGTCAGTGGGGTGCTTTGGAGCAGAGCATCGCGCAGCAGGAAGTGCAGGGGTCCGACATGAGGGAAGTCAGGAGAGCAGTAGAAGCATGGTCCGATTGCATCTGGCCCCATGACGATTGCGTCGCAGAACCAACAGCCTCCTTGCCCAAGGGATTGTCATTCCTTCCGACTCCCTGAGGAGGCAGCAAAAGCCACAGATGCAGAGAGAAGGGCTCAACTGCAGCAGAATGTATAATGTATGTTTTTGGCAGATTGAGCCTTTACCTGCTAGTGTACAAGCTTGGCAGGCAAAGGTTTAAAGCATCTGCAATAAGACTTAAGAACTTGTGGTCATTTTAGGGAAAGGAGGTAATCATATCCTTTGATGAAAGGTGAACCAACCCTTTAAAGGAACAGTAACATCAAAAATTTTTACACAAAAATTCGTTAGAATAGAACGAAAAAAAAACACCAACACAAATTAAAATTTAAAATAGCAAAGCCTTTATTAAGAAATAACTTACAGAATCTTCACTTCCTGTCCTATACAGAAAAGGCGAAAAGGCGACCATCCATGTTGCGATGCTCCATTTCTTCTCCCTGGCTATTCATGACAGCGTGTCTTCTGCCCAAATCTCCTTCTCCAGCTAGAAAGGCGATGACTGCGGGCTCCCTGTTGAAGTGAACCAGCTGATCCGATGAAGTCTGTACTGATCTGCGCTCCTTTCCACACAGCAGACACCCGACATCCCGCAAAATGTGGCTCCCCAACTGTGCATGTGCCATCCGTACTGCCTCTGCCTCTCTGCCTCAGCACAGCATCCCTCCTCCTGCAGAGCCAAAGCCATCTTCCTCTCAGGACTGACAGGACCAACGCTGCGCTGACTTCATGGCTCTGCCCATCACTCCGGTGCAGGAGCTGCGGGAGCACAGGGAAGATATGAAGAGCCGCATGGAGCCGATGATTCTGGGGACTCAGGCCGAGGTGTGCCGGGCGCTGGCAGTCCTGAGAGGAAGATGGCTTTGGCTCTGCAGGAGGAGGGATGCTGTGCTGAGGCAGAGAGGCAGAGGCAGTACGGATGGCACATGCACAGTTGGGGAGCCACATTTTGCGGGATGTCGGGTGTCTGCTGTGTGGAAAGGAGCGCAGATCAGTACAGACTTCATCGGATCAGCTGGTTCACTTCAACAGGGAGCCCGCAGTCATCGCCTTTCTAGCTGGAGAAGGAGATTTGGGCAGAAGACACGCTGTCATGAATAGCCAGGGAGAAGAAATGGAGCAACGCAACATGGATGGTCGCCTTTTCGCCTTTTCTGTATAGGACAGGAAGTGAAGATTCTGTAAGTTATTTCTTAATAAAGGCTTTGCTATTTTAAATTTTAATTTGTGTTGGTGTTTTTTTTCGTTCTATTCTAACGAATTTTTGTGTAAAAATTTTTGATGTTACTGTTCCTTTAAAATATAAATCTTTGTAGGATTTTGTAGCCAGATTCAAGTTGAACTAAAGTCTTGCATTTCATTTTTATATCTTTCATGAAACAGAAATGAAGGATCGAGGGTTAGATGCCCCTGGTATCAAAAGAAAGACAGCATTTAGAATCCACTGGTTTCTGAAAGAATACAATATAACTATCTCTCTCTCTCTCTCTGTATAAAAAACTATGCTGTACATTTGCTTGGTAAGATTTTTTTATGTGACTTTAAAGGGCTTTGTTCACTTTAAATGAACTTTTATTATGATGTAGACATTAATATTCTGAGACAATTTGCAATTGGTTTACTTTTTTTACGAATTTTCCTTTTTGTTCTGCATCTCTGCAATCTAATATTTTAGGAGCTAGATCCTAGCAACCAGGCAATAGTATAAATGAGAGCCTGGAATATAGATAGATGAGTGAGTGAAAGTAGTCAAAAGTAACAATAACAAAACTGTATAGTTTGTAGGGTTTTCTATCAAGATTGAAGCTGAATGAAGGTCCTGCAATTCAGTTTCAGATTTTTCATACTTCTACTGTATAATGTGACGGTGTTGCACTACTACACACAAGCCAAATGGATAAGCAATGCAGAGAAGCGCAATGTTTTGGGGATTCAGTAGACAAGAGTGAGAATGATCAGTACAACTGTACAGAGCTTAGTAGTCACAGATTAATGATAGTAAAGCATTCTACTCTATTATACCCATCTGATGGTAAATATAGAGACTACTACTCATATAAGAAGAAGATTTCTGGCTAAAGCTGAATACTAAGCCTCACTGGATAATTTAATCCAGCCTTTTTAAAGGAACAGTTCAGGGTAAAAATAAAAACTGGGTAAATAGATAGACTGTGCAAAATAAAAAATGTTTCTAATATAGTTAGTTAGCCAAAAATGTAATGTATAAAAACTGGAGTGAGTGGAACACAACATCCTGCTTTTCAGCTCTCTAAATCTGGGTAAATCAGCGACTTGAGGGGGGGCCACATGGGACATAACTGTTCAGTGAGTTTGCAATTGAGCCTCAGCATTCAGCTCAGATTCAAAAGCAACAGTTATGACCCATGTGGCCCTCCCTCAAGTCATTGATTAGTTACTGCCTGGTAACCAGGGTAACCAGTCAGTGTAAACAAAAGAGAGCTGAAAAGCAAGAAGTAGTGTTCTGTTCTATTAGGTTAGACTTGCAGTCACTCCAGCTGTTATACATTACATTTTTGCCTAACTAACTATATTGAAAACATGTTTTATTTTGCACAGCCTATCTATTTACCCAGTTTTTACTTTTATACTGAACAATTCCTTTAAGTGATGATAAACTTTGGAAACGATTCTGTTATGCATTGCATTTATAGAATGTCTGACTAAAGCTGGCTGTACAGGCACTGATAAAATTCATACAAAGTGAAGTTTAGTGGGATGTTCAGTACATGTATGTTGGCCAAATGATCACAACTGATTTTGTGTCTAGTTTATTAGTTGCTTTATCAATCAGGCAGAATTGAACATCATCTTCCAAAGCACAATAAACTGCCTGATAGTTTATAATAAGTTTTTTGGGTTGGTTGGGCTGTTGGCCTGAACAAACAGAGTGATATAAAGCTGGTTATGTCTTGTATGTCCAGTAATATGGTATTTATCTGTGTGGCCAGTGGTGTGATCAGTAGGTTACTGAAGAATTCTGTCCCCTGTGTCCAGCATACGGCCACCTACATTTTCTGCAACATTGCCAGGGTAGTGATCGGGCAGTAGATCCATCTGCCTGATTTTAGTGAATTACAATAGGAAGGAAAAGGAAAAGTATTCATATATCCATACCACCAACATTTGAAAAAAGGAGTGAAAAAAAACAACATGTCGATCATATCACATCCATTTTCCAAAAATTGGCAGGTTATGGAAATGTGAACCCTTTTCTGTAGGTTTTAGGGTCAAATGTTGTAAGTTATTACAGTTTTGCTAATAAAGGTGAAATTTCCCTTTAAGATGCTAGACTCAGTTCTCCCATGAGACCTGCTTATCATATTCATTACAGTTGTATTTAAGTGCAGGTGCTGAGTATTCTGGCCTCTGCCAAACGCCTGTAATTTAATCAAGTTTTGGAAACTTTGTATTTTTCTCTGGCATCAGTGCAGTAGATCAAAGACCCTGGGACATTTCAGTAAGAAACCAAGACTGGGGGCTGAACTCTAAAAATCGGGACTGTCCCGAGGAGGTATTTACAAGGATTGTTGTGTCACCAATATGGATTCATGTAGCTTAGTCAGGATCAAGTACAAGGTATGGTTTACAACAGAGAAAAAGGAAATCAATTCTAAAAATTAGCAATATCTGTTTAGAATGGGCTCTATGGGAGATGTCCTTCCTATACTGCAATTTAGAGCTTTCTGGATAATGCCTTGCAGATAAAGATCCCATACATGTACTGATAAGGTTTTTGGGGAAACTTTTTAATTAAAGCTGAAGAAATATAACTATGTGACCAGGGCCAGACTTGGAGGAAAAAGCAGCCCTGGCAAAAGTATCAAAGCAGCACTAATAAATGCAGGCATCATCTTAGCTGTGACTGGCTATTATGGACAATTCATTTACATTTCTAAAGTGATTAGCTCATTTACATATTAAAGACATACCTAATTTGCATTTTTAGGTGAGCAGCCCATTTACATTTTGAAGCAAGTAGGCCATCGGCATTTGCCCGAACCCACAGATTGCCAGTCCAGGCCTGTATGTGACTATAATGCAATGCAATACATGTGCTTTGCATATCTATGTAAGGAAGGCAGGATTCTTCTGACAGTTGTCTATCCAAGACTTTTCAAATTGCAAGTAGGTAAAGTTTTTCCAATACTCAACAGGTCACATTTTACACAATCACTGATATTTTGGCAGTACCTTCATGTGGGTTGTTGTCAGGGCCGGACTGGGAGGAAAAAGCAGCCCTGGCAAAAGTATCAAAGCAGCCCCAAGGTTAACTAGAACTAGTGTTTATCAAAAGATATTTTAAGAGTCCATTACCGTATTATCCCCAGCAATATTATACACCCTATGTGCTGGAACTGGTCCTTACAACAAATATCTCACCCTAGTTTCTATCATACCTGTTCTATCAGATGGATTAGTGGCCCTATACTTACAGTATATGCTAAATATGCCTTTGTGTGCCCCCAGCTAGACCATGTACCCTGGCAGATAAGTGGACTTTAATTACCATGTGTATCACAGGGCCAAAGTGTGGCATACTTGAATAGACTAGACTGTCTCATGTAATTAATGTTTCATATCACAGTGTTCCATATACAGGCTGAAGTGATTGTTCTGAGCATGGATCCTCCTGTTGCCAACATACCTATCATAAGGGATTGGGTATATATTAAGCAACTCTAATATTACTAACTGAAGTTGCTCAGAATTCCTGGTTCCACCCATATGCCAGTACATATAGACAAATACAAAAGGTCCTCTGCACTCAACCCATTATCAATAAATGTAAGACATTGAGACATTTTGTGCATGCAGCTACTTAAACATGCCTTACCCTTTAAACAAAACAGGGATTGTTTGTCTATATATTGCAATATATTTAAGCTGTCCAGCCCATATGCCAGTACTAGCATGAGCACTAACAAATACAGGCATAGGTTTAGCTGTGGATGGCTATTACAAAGTGATTAGCTAATTTACATTTGAAAGACAGACCTAATTTGCATTTTTAGGTGAGCAGCCTATTTACAATTTAAAGCAAGCGGCCCATCGGGCAATTGCCCTACACCACAGATTGCCAGTCCGGGCCTGGTTGTTGTGGTTTACCACTTAGTGACTGACCTGTTGAAGTTTTCAGTAATTTCATTTAGGGTAAAACTACAAGGGGATTTTTTTTTGCCATGCAACAGAACAAGATTTGTAGGAATCTACAAAAGCTGATCGTCCTACCCTCAGGGGTGGTCCTGGTCCCATTTCTGCTGCCATTCCTCCTACCCTGTGCTCACCTTTTTTGGCATCTGAGGGGGTTCCGAGGGGTCTGAGGGGCCAGGACACTAGTGCAGAGAAGAACAATTACACTGCCTGCTCTAGAAGAACCAAATTTCAGGGTTGAAACTGGAAATTCAGCTGTTAAAGTGGCATTTTTCCCATCCCTGGTAACCAGCACGACACAAGTTTCTCAACTTGCCTTATTGGATCAGCCTCTTATTGCTAAAATGTAAATCAGATCAAATAAAGTCCGATGGAGTAGTTTGTTCATACATCTACATCTGACAGGCAATGTATTTAGATGGTAAAAAAGGCACCAGACAGAATCAGACATCTTGTCAGGTGAAGATGCTACATTCCCATCCAACAGTCCAGTCACTTTGGATGGAAACATTTGCATGTATTTTACACATCGGATTTTTGTATTAGTCCCATTCTATTTTGACCAATGCCACGGCATCCAACTTGTAGGATGAGTTTTGTCAGACTGCATCCTACAAAATCTCCCACGGCTTTGAGCCCTCATAGTTTAATGGAGCGTCTCCAGCACGTCAGATATTTGGCAAACTGAATTTTTGAAAAGAGGCATAATAATAATAGTGTCATGTTAAAAGTATATCTGTTGCCAGGAGCATGCCAAACCAACCAGGCGGCCTAGGAAACCCACAATTCCATGCACATCACACACAGAGGGAGGATGTGCAAGAAAGAGACAAAAGTGTCAAACCCCAGAACTAGGGAGCATGCAAACCTGGACTAGGGTTTGGGAAAGGACCCTTCAACAGCACCTTCTTGTTGTTTTACTCTAGGCAGGTGCCTCTTCTGCCTACCCCTAGTTCCAGCCCTGGATGTTGCCTTACAGTGAGAGTATGGCCCAAAGTCATGAAAGGAGCCAAAGTTGAAGTCCTGAAGCTGCGAGAAGACCCAAAGCCATGAAAGGAGTCGAAGCTTAAGTCCTGAAGCCACAAAAGGAGCCGAAGTTGAAGTCCTGAAACTGCGAAAAGACCCAAAGCCACAAAAGGAGTCGAAGTTGAAATCCTGAAGATGCAAAAAGTCCCGACGTTGAAGTCCTGAAGCCATGAGCTCAGTTCTATACCAATGTGTTTTTTTATTTTATTAAACCTTTAGCCACCAATGTATTATTATAATAATCAATAGGCCCCTGCCACCAGTATTTAAAAAAAAAAATATTCTATGGGGCCCCCAATTTTTCTTGTTAACTTGTAAGGTAGGTCCCTGGAGCCATTGTTTTTTTAAAAAAAAACTGTTATGGTGGTCCTGGCGCCCTGACAATCAATGGCTTTTTATAACTTGGGGGGGTTCCATTTTAGCACTGATATCTGTATGGTCTTTTAACTGTGGTGTGGGGTGGGATCTGAGTTGGGGCATGGGGGACAGGACCCGTGATTTCAATGTGATTACATTAGCACCAAGGATTAGTTTTACTTGACAGGAAAATAATAGACAGGTGTCCATGGCAACCCTATCTGCAATGGGAGGGAGAGAGAGAGAGAGAGAGAGAGAGAGACAATGTACCCCTTTAGTGTAATTTATAAGGCTAAGCCTCAAAGTAGCTACTTGACCAGCATGTTTAATTTTAGTGGGAAGTGTACATTATGATTTATATTATACAAATTATTTATACTTAATCAACTTCTGTGCAGAATCAGTAATCTTCCCTTCTCATCAGCTCACCAAGACTATACTACCCGTGCTGTTTCTGTTTGGCCAAATACCGAACTAAATCCTAATTTGCATATGGGAAGGGGAAAACATTTTTCACTTCCTTGTTTTGTGACAAAAAGTCATGCAATTTCCCTCCCCAACCCTAATTTGCATTTCGGTTCAGCTGGCCAGAAGGATTTGGCCGAATCCTGTTGAAAAAGGCCAAATCCCGAACCGAATCCTGGATTCGGTGCATCCCTATTCATTAGATATATCAACCTGTTGTAATAATACTCTTCTTGACATACGTCAGTCTGCTCTGTAATGTTACACAGTCTACTTAAAGGGCACCTAGCACTAAAAAAAAGTTAGCCCCAACCAGTACCAGTACTTTTTTTTTTTAAAAAAAGCCCCCCACCAGCGCAGGCAAACTAGCACCGGGAGGGAGCTCATAACAGTGGATGGACATGCACATTAAGAAAAGCAGCCCCAAATAGTGACCGCTTTTCACTATGCGCGACATCACATGCGCATAAATGCGCATGCGTGTCCACTGTCATGGCGGCTCGCACTGGAAGCGATAGGTGCCCTTTAAAGGAACTGTAACATAAAAAAAAGAAAGTGTTTTAAAGGAATGACAATATAATGTACGTTGCTCTGCACTAGTAAAACTGGTGTGTTTGCTTCAGAAACTCTACAATAGTTTATATAAACAAGCTGCTGTGTAGCCATGGGGGCAGCCATTTTAAGCACAGGCTACACAGTAGATAACAGATAGGAATCCCATTGTAAACTACAGAGTGTCTCTGTTATTTGCTGTATAACCAACACATTTGCTACACAGCAACTTGTTTATATAAACTATTGCAGTCTTACTAAAGCAAACAGTGCAGGGCAACAGTACTTTAAAACAATTCATTTTACGACGCCACTGTTCCTTTAACTGTTAACACGAGCTTATTTCTACAGGTAATCACATCAAAACCTAGCAGCTGAAGCGCTGTAGTTTTTCACATTGTGGACGGCGGTGGGTGGGAGCCTGACTCTCCTTCCTTGCCGGGCCTCTATCACACAAATCCCTCCGCCCTCTCCGCCTCCGACGCGGCGTTTCAGTCGCACTCAAAGCAAAGAGAAGCACGATTCTAATATAACGACGAATCATTAAAAGACAAAAAGCTACGGCCGACGGACGGTAAGAAATTAGCATTCATTTTAGCCCCCTCCCATTGAAGTATTTATTGTTATTATCTGCCGTTATCCATCCCGAGTGGAAATTTTTGGCGGAAGGACACTAATAGTTTGGACTATTTCCCATGGCAGCGGTACTGCGGCCTCGGCCTCGCCGCCATCTTGAATGTTAATGTTTCGGCGCAAAACTATTTATATATAAAATATCCTTATTTTTTTTTATCTTTGTTAACCCTTTATTATCTTTATATCCGTTTTGACCAATAAACGCGCTACTCTCATCTCTTTTGCGTCGGGTTAAGACTTTTTGTTTTCAACCTCTACCCCCCCCCCCCCCCCCCCCCCGGTTCCATTTAAATAACTATTTCTGTCATTTTTAGGGTGTTAGGACGCTTTCTGGACGTATATGAAGTGAGGACCGACCGACCCTATCCCAAGGTACATGTTTTATATGATTTCTCGTTAGCGTTATTATTCTGTGTTCGGGTCGCTATTTATGGGCACCCTCGCGTAAAAAAAAAAGAAATACGCGCTTCCGGGTTTCATTGTAACCGAGCGGCGTATTGGCAGCACCAGGCTTTACTATATTGTCCATGGTTTAACACTTATGAGGGGGGTATTGTTTTATCCCTGTGGGGTTATCACTGCCTTAACATGGGGCCTCGCCCCATCTCCTTCATAGATTCGAGGCCTCCTCTGTGTGTTGATTTGGGTTTCCTGGAGGTGCTGGATATATAGTGGCATCTGACTGCCCAAGTTTAAATGCCTCTTTCCAGGACGAATTGGATAAAGGGCCAAAAACAAAAAAACAAAAAAAAAAAAAACCCAAAAAGGTCCAATATCCAGCTTTGTGTTAATGGGCTGATTTTACTAATACAATATGGTTATGCTTGTTGTGTTTGTGCTACAGCATATTCACTTAAGGACTTTGATGAAGTACTTTAATCCAAATTCTTCCTGGAAATCAGCTGTGAGGTGCTGTGTCTGTAGCATTTCCTGGTTATTGCCCCCACCTCTCCCATGATATTGACACTTTAAATGCCCAGGATGATGCTTTTTTTCTGATCCTGCATCCTTAAACACAATCTCAAATTCTCAATTGCTCCTCTCTGCTCTGGACACTGTTAGAGATACCACCTGGCTGGTAAAAAAATATGCTTGAGCCCAATGTTATTAATAGGGAAAAGAGATAAATCTATAGGAAGACCGGTATTTTTTTCCCAGAAAAGGTGTCAACCCTAGACACAGTTTAAATATTCTGCCCCAGTTCCCTATAGTTTTATAATCTATTTTATAAATGTTTATATCACACATTTAATGGGTTGATCACCTTTAAAGGAGAACTAATCCCTTAAAAAAACCTTTATCCATATACCCTACATAGACCCCCCCCAGCTAGCTGTTACCCCTGGTAAATGCCCCTAAATCTTTACTTACCCCTCAGTGAAGTTTCAGGGCATCAGAGTTCACTGAAGCCATTTTCTTCTCTCCAGTAATCTTTGGGTTTTGTTCCCGTGCTTTGGCAATTCCCGCGATATGCCAATCTCTTCTCAAAGATTACCAAAGAGAATGCCCATAATCTGCACCAAGGGGTAAGTAAAGCGTTAGGGGCATTTACCAGGGGTAACAGCTAGGCTGGGGAGAGCAGTGTATGTTTTTTTTTTTTTTTAAATTAACATTGAGTTTGATGTAGAGAGTGCTATTTAGAGACCATTTGCAATTGGTTTTCATTTTTTGTCATTCGTGGCTTTTTTAGTTATTTATCTTTTTATTCAGCAGCTCTCCTGTTTGCAATTTCAGCAATCTGGTTGCTGGGTCCAAAGTACCCTAGCAACCATGCAGCGCTTTGAATAAGAGACTGGAAAATTAATAGAAGAGGTTCTGTTTCTAAAGATGAGTAATGAAAAGTAGCAATGACAATGCATTTGTAGCCTTACAGGGCATTTGTTTTTAGATGGGGGTGAGTGACCCCAGTTGGAAAGCTGGAAAGAGTCAGAAGAAGAAGGAAAATAATTCAAACACTATAAGAAATTTTTTTTCAAGTTGCTTAGAATTAGCATTGTTTAACATACAAAAAGTTAACTTAGAGGTGAACTGCCCCTTTAAATTCTTGCTAAATTTAAAAGGACATTGTCGTGGTTACAGTAAAGCGGCGCTGTCACTATGCTTTTTAATTTAGATGATTGTTACATTAAATGCTCATTATGCTTCAGGCGTGATCGTTGGTGCTTTTATAGTGCTCACAATAACATAAACTCGATTATTTTTTTCTTTATACGCTTTAAAGGTGAAAAAAGGATAAAATCAAGCTTTATCATATATAATATACAGATAGAGTCACTTGGATTTGTGAGTTAAATGCGTCGTGACTCAGGGCTAATTGAAGAAACTGTGTTATCTAAAGTTATCTTAACTCATTTAATGCATTTAACCTTTTCATTAGCATACCAAAGCTCCATTGTTTTCAATGGTGAACTCTTTAATTGGATGGGATGCTGTGACACAATATTCTGTGATAAGTGGGATAAATGAGATAAATGAGTTAAGTCACGACGCATTAAACTCACCATCCAAAGTGACTGCATCTGTATATATAAATACAACAGTAAACCCTCAAAGTAATGCTGCTCTGAGTCCTCTGTCAAAAGAAACACAGCATTTCTTTCCATCTATTGTGTGTACATGGGCTTCTGTATCAGATTTCCTGTTTTCAGCTTAAACCTCCAGGGATAGGGCTTGAGCATGCTCAGTTTGCTCCTCTCCCCATTCCTTTTCCTCCCTCCCTGCTGTAATCAGCCCAGAGCTATGAGTGAGCAGAGAGAGAGACACAGACAGGACGTGATGTCACACAACGCTAATATGGCAGCTGCTATCCTAATCAAACCTAGCTTCTATAGCTGTTTACTATGGTAAAGCATTCTGCAGGATAAATATTGTGTTATATCTTGCACTAGTGTGGATAATGTATTGGCAACAAACTGCTTCAGTAGCTTTCCTTCTCCTTTTAAAAATGTATTTTTCATGCTATGCTGTTTTAAAGAAGGAACATTCCTGGTAGTCTCATTGTTTTTTTTTTTTTTTTCGCTTTTTGTGCATGTACATTTGGAATTGTGTAACCACTTTTGACTTAGTAACTTGTTTATTAGTGTTTGTAATGCATAACCTAGCCCATATTAGAGTAAAATGATATAACATAGACTAAAATCATCTTTTCATAAGTGCCAGCAGTTGAGTAATGCTGCATTTTGTTTTTTATTGTGACCTATAATCTGATTCTTCTTAGTGTACAAAATCTTCCATCTGATTTGACAGCATCCAAGACTTCATTCTGGAACTTACAAGGAAGGTTAATAATGATTCTGTCAAGATAAAAAAAGATTTTTTTTCTAGTAGTCGGTAAACCAGGAATTTAGTTTACATATCTTTACATTCAGAGTATTTAAATGGCTTTTAAAGGAACAGTAACATCAAAAATGTTTACAAAAAATTTGTTAGAATAGAATGAAAAAAAAAAAACACCCAACCCAACAAATTAAAATTTAAAATAGCAAAGCCTTTATTAAGAAATAACTTACAGAAACTCCACTTCCTGTCCTCTACAGAAAGGGCGACCTTCCTTCCTCTGGCGCTCGATTGCTTCTCCCTTGCTATTCACGGACAGCCTGGCCTCTGACGTGCTGTTTACATTTGCATACACATTCTCCAATGTAGCCTCGCCCACAACCCTTTTCTCTATGTGCCACTTCCCCAGTCTGTACGGAGGCAACACTTTCAATGGAAAATAAATTGAGGGGTGTTAACTAAGGTCACGGCTACGGGTTTGGCACGATTCACTATTATTTTGTCCGTTGCTATCCGCGCACTGCGACTTGCATCAAAATGGCTTGCTTTCATGACATAGAACGAATAGATTGCTGGCAAAGGCTGACGGACAGTATCGATCTCCACGAGAGTTGCACGTCAGGGTGGGTTCTAAGGGCACTGGCTCACTGTCGCTTTTTTCCGCCGGGGTAGTCAAACTGGTCTATGCTGATTTTGTCAAATTACAACTCCCAGCATGCCATCCAAAATCCTTGCTAAGGTTTGCTTCGGAATTTATTGACTCTCCACTGCTCACATGGTATTGCGTTCACTGCTAGATCTGTCTGTGGCCCTGCATATGACTGTGCTACAGGGAAAACTGCCACTGGTTTGCACTGTTACGCGCTCTGATTCTCTGCAAAATGAATGGCAGCCAGTGCCCTTAGTATCGATCTCCGCGAGAATTGCACGTCAGGCTCTGTCAGTCCTCCTTTGCCAGCGATCTATTCTTCCGTGCGCTGAAAGCTGGCCATTTTGGTGCAATAACTGTAGACTTACAGTCATTTGTTTTGGTTGGAGTCAGTGACCTCAATTTGAGAGCTTCACAGAGTCATAAAGCAATTAATTCAAAAACGATATAAAAGGGGCCAACTGAAAAGTTGTTTAGAATTAGCCATTCTATAACATACTAGAAGTTAACTTAAAGGAAAACAATGTAGGGCTCTCTAGAAAGATCTTGTATAAAACAGCTCGTATTTAAAGGACAAGGAAAGTGTAAAATAGAATAAGGCTAGAATTGCTGTATTTTGTATACTAAACATAAACATGAACTTACTGCACCACAAGCCTAATCAAACAAATGATTTATGCTTTCAAAGTTGGCCACAGGGGGCTGTCATCTTGTAACTTTGTTATACATCTTTGTCTGACACTGGCACTGCACATGCTCAGTATGGTCTGCTTGAGTTCTGCATGGCTGGTAAGAAAGGCAGGGGCTCCCCCTGCTGTTCATAAGTGATTGTTTCCCTGCCAGAAGCACTAAATGAAGGGAGAATTTCACTGCATACAGTCAGGTTTCTTATAAAAACATTACACATTTTAAAATTAAAGTATATTGGAGATAGATTTCTTTTTCATTAAAGAAAGTAAAAATGGGATTTTATTTATTTGCCTTTCCTTGCCCTTTAAACCCCTGCTTCATGTAAATAAAACATTTTGATAATATACTTTTTAAGTAGTATGTGCCATTTGGTAAGCCTAAATAGAAAGTTGCTCAAGTATTCATTTTGGGGGTATAGTTTTCCTTTAAAGGTGAAGAACCCCTTTAAAGTTTGTATATGTGTATCTAGCACACCCAACACTAACCCACCCGCTTCTGACTTGCACCTGGCGTGACCCATTTTTATATACCTCTGTGGTGTCCCTAAAATTGGAGGGATTGGAAGCAAGTGTGAGTGTGTGCTAGCTTGTCTAATGATACTCATACACTATGCATTTTAGTTTAGTGGCACCTGCTTGCCCAGTGCTGAAAACATCACGTGTGCAGTTAGCTTTATGGTTTAGCTTCTATCTGTTCCTATAATAGGACTTTAAATTACTTCTGGTCTTAGAGGCCTTAACATTGGCAAAGCGAGATAAAAAGCTTAGCAAGACAATCCATGTATTAAAGGGCCGGTTCACCTTTATGTTATGGAAACTTTTCAATTGGTCTTTATTATCTAAAGTTTTTAAATAATTTTCCGCTTTCTGTCTATCTTTCAAGTGGTGGTCACTGACCCCATCTAAAAAAAAAAACATTTGATGCTATGGATGTTAGGTTAATTTTGACCCTAGCAACCAGACAGCTGAAACTGCAAACTGGAGAGCTGCTGAATAAAAAGCTAAATTAACTCAAAAACAACAAATAATGAAAACCAATTCCAAAATGTTTCCGAATATCACTGTCTACATTCTAAAAGTTAACTCAAAGGTGAACAATCCCTTTAGGTTTTATAAACCATTGGATATCTTTTGTAACCGAAAACTTCCCAGCACTTGCTACAATTGAATTTGTATAAAAATATTATCAATAAATGTTTTTTTCTTTTACATCCTTTTCTAATCAAAATGCCAAACAACTATTCCAGTCTTTACTAAAAAAAAAGATCTCTGTCTAGTTTTAACAGTGACCCGTTCCCCTTTTCTGATCATTTTACGGTTACATTTTCCATCTCTCGCTCTCCCACCTGCTCCTTTCCCCACTGTCTAAGTTTGGGATACAAATGACAATGACCTCCCAGCCTTCGCTCGGTCTTTCAGGTCCAGTCTCACTTCCTTTAAAGGGATATTGTCATGGGAAAACATGTTTTTTTTTTTTTTTTTTAATGCATCAAGTTAATAGTGCTGCTCCAGTAGACGTCTGCACGGAAGTCCATTTCTCAAAAGAGCAAACAGATTTTTTTAATATTCAGTTTTGAAATCTAATGGGGCTAGACATTTTGTCAATTTCCCAGCTGCCCCGGTCATGTGACTTGTGCCAGCACTTTAGGAGAGAACTGCTTTCTGGCAGGCTGTTGTTTTTCCTTCTCAATGTAACTAAATGGAATGCAGTGGGACATGGGTTTTTACTATTGAGTGCTGTTCTTAGATTTACCAGGCAGCTGTTATCTTGTGTTATAGGGAGCTGATCTCTGGTTACCTTCCCACTGTTCTGTTGTTAGGCTGCTGGGGGGCAAAAGGGAGGGGATGATATCACTCCAACTTGCAGTACAGCAGTAAAGAATGTTTGAAGTTTTTCAGAGCACAAGTTACATGACTTGGGGCACCTGGGAAATTGACAAAATGTCTAGCCCCATGTCAGATTTCAAAATGAAATATATAAAAATCTGTTTACCCTTTTGAGACATAGGTTTCAATTCAGAATTCTGCTGGAGCAGCACTATTAACTGATGCTTTTTGAAAAAAACATTTTTTTCCCTTGACAGTATCCCTTTAAGGAGATTCCTGATACCCTGATAAGTGAGTATAAGCACATACTATCCTCCACCATTGGCTCATATGCCCATTTACAGGCTATGCGAACTTGTGCTCAAAACCCACAACCCTGGCTGAATTCACAAACTAGATTCTTACTTTCCTGTACAAGATCTGTTGAACGTATGTGGAAAAAATCCTGTACACAAGCAGACTTTATTCATTATAAATTTCTACTCTCATGCCTCAATTCTGCCTTGTTGAAGGCCAAGCAAAAGGACTACAGTTCCCTTATAAACAATTACCAATCCAACCCATGATGCCTGTTTTCTTCAATACTCTCCTCCATCCCTCATCAACAGTATCGGTCAACCTGATGCACTCTCCTCAGGCCTTTGCTAATTTCTTTAAAGACAAATTAAAGTCCCTCCGCTTATGCAAACCAGCTCCTCTTTCCTAAGCCCCCTTCTTCATGTCTTAATTCCTTCTCTCTGGTAACAACTTCTGAAGTCTCCAAGCTTCTCTTGTCCTCCCCACTCACAACTTGACCCCATGCCTTCTTCTGTGCTCAAACACTGGGTTGCAGAGCTTATGCCACCACATACTCACATCTTCAATTCTTCTGTAGCTTCATGCTTGACCCATCCTGTCTGTCCTATTACTGTCCTGTCTCACTTCTGCTTGCTTCTAAACTCCCAGAATGCATTGTTTTCTCCCATATTACACACCCATGTTTGGTTTCTGGCCTGCTCACTCTACCGAGACTGCTTTGTGCACAGTTACAAATGATCTTCAGGTTGCCAAAGGCCATTTTGCTATCCTTATCCTCTTTGACCTATCATCTGCATTTGATATGGTTGACCACATTCTCCTGTAACAAATTCTGTATTTGGTCTGTTGTTTTTTTTTTATTTTTGTTGTTCTCTGTGTAAACTTTGTCTTTGAGTGATCTTATCCACTCTTTTGGCTTTAATTATCATCTGTATGCTTAGGATACCCAAATGTAATTATCTACCCCTTCATTATCATTAACAGCTGAAACCAAGGCTCAAATCTCTAGCTGCCTCCTAGCAATCTCTTACTGGATGAATCAGTGCCAGCTGAAACTCACCCTAACATAAAATGAGCTTATCAACTTTCCACCTAAGCCTGGTGCTTGATGGCATGCTCATTAACCCTGTCAAACCCAGCAAGCTGTCTGGGGGTAATATTTGACTCCTCTCTCCTTCTCTGATCATATTAACACCACCTTTTCTTACACAATATTGCTAAAATCCTTCCCTTTTTTACACATGCTATGGCCAAGCTCCTATCCCGACTAATTACTGTAATCTGCTAACTGGCCTCCCTATCTCTCTCCTCTACAGTCTGTATTCAATACTGCTGCCAGAATTCTCCTCTTGTCTTCAAAGAGGGTATGGGCCCCTCCCCTGTTGAAGTCCTTATCATGGCTTCCTATAAAACAAACAATAACTTACAAACTCCTCCTCATAACCTTCAATGCCCTTCACACTTCTGCACCTAAATACATCTCCAAAACCTACACTCCTCTCAGAGCAACCGCTTGGATGCATGCCCCAATGTTACTGCTGTTTCCTACATCAGGGCCTTCTTGTCTTTGCTGCTTTTTATATATTTGGACTACTGTCCCTGAATGCCTCCATATAGAAAATATTCCTTAAATATCTTTTGAAGTAAACAACTTTCTCTGGGAGAACCTGATAACACCTGAACTGGAAACCGGCACTAATATGTCAGTGTAACCTTCTTTAGCCTACAGCACTTGACACCCCTCCAAATTGTGTCTGTAAGTTATCCTCCCGTTTAGACTGTAAGCCTTACAGGTCAGTGTCCTCCATCCTTTTGTCTTCTTGACACTGATCACTTAATCTGTATTGTAATTATACTTTATATTTCTGTGAATTGTAGTTCTAATAATGTAGTTATCGTTACTTATTGCAGTGAACCCTTGTTTGTTACTACTAATTTATTGTTTTTCTGTACAGTGCCCTCAAGGAGAGCTATTCAAATAAAAATAAACATAGATACAATTAATTTTGCTGATTTCTGCTATTCTTGCCAGATTTGGTTTAGTGTTATGTGCATTTATGGAGAACACAAAGCTCATACTTGTTGGGCTATAAGGGATATTGCTGGGTTAAATTCTGGCACTCCAAGTGACAGCCTTGGAATGGTATATTCACAAGTAAAAATATGCCTGGAATACCAGCCTTTCCTCAAAATAAAAGGAGGACCTAAGTCAGCCCACTTGACTTCAGGGGTCTGTGGCATTTGCCAGTTGGTACTACTGTGCATGCACCCGAAGTTTACGAGGTTTAATCGGAAAATTAATATGAATAGGAGACCTGAAGTGAAAGATGAGTAAAAAAATTAGCAATAACCATACATTTGTAGCCGTACAGTGCATTCGCTTTTTTAGAAGGGGTCAGCGACGCCCATTTGAAAGCTGCAAAGACCCAGAAGGAAAAGGCAAACGATTAAAAAAAAAAAAAAAGAATTAAAAATTTGCTTTGAGTTGGCCATTTTATAACTATAATGAGCACTGAATCTGGTAGTCTAGTGGGCAGGCGGGGACTCCTGCCGCATGGCGTTTCCTCTTGCGCTGGTCTGTCCTAGGGTGCCACGTTGCGCACTTCCTGGTTTTATGCGTGCAACCTCACCGACGTCATGATGTAATCACACCTAGGCATGAAATTTAAAGGTGCTTTGAGTTCAAACTCATTGCCCGTTATTAGGATTAACTTGTTAGTATCTGGTTGTGATTTTTTTTTTTCTTGTCTGATTCCTGTTTTGACTCCTGCCTGACTATTCTGAATTCTGTAATCCTGACCCTTGCCTGCCTGACTATTCTGAATTCTGTAATCCTGACCCTTGCCTGCCTGACTATTCTGAACTCCGTTATCCTGACCTGTGCCTGTCTGACTATTCTGAAGCTCTTCCGGTTTTGACCCTTGCCTGTCTGACTATCCTTTGAACGCTGCCTGTACCGACCTCTGCCTGTCTGACCTTGCTTGAACTCCTCCTGAACTGACCACTGCCTCCTTGAACTGTGACCTTCTGTCCAAAAATCATTGGTAAGGTATGTGCCCCTTTGCTCTGAACAATTGCTTTGCTCCTCTCAAATTAAGACCGGGCATCCTAGTTGCTGAGAGCTCTTCCTGAAGCCAAAGGGTGCTGCTCTAGGCAGAAGATTGAGCCTAGCACTTGTTCTGAATTTAGGGAGCCGTATGTGACAATACCATACTGAAAGTTACCTTAAAGATGAACCACCCCTTTTAAAAGAACTGCAAAACAGTCTGTCTTGCTACTTGAAAGCTTTACAGTGCTTGTATAAAAAACATAATTATGCTAATATACATGGTTTTGTTTTCAGAATACTTAATTTACATACTATAGCTTCGCATTTTATAGTTTTTGACTTTTTTTTTTTTTACTTTTCTACAGCTGAAACCAAACATTATTGACTGGTTTCTCGGGTCCTATTCAGAGGGTGACTAAATGCAACTAGGTCAGATTGTATGTTGGCATGAAGTGGTTGGGCGAATCCAAGAACATGGTAGTGAATGGCAGGAGAAATGGAAACAGATTGTCTGCTGAGCATCGACAGAACCAGCCAAAACTGCACAGCCCTGGAAGAGAGAATTTAAGAACCAGCAAAAATGTTGCGGACAGAAGATCAGGCAGGTGTAAGTGATTTTCTGATGTTATTGATACTGTAGAATAGTTTGTGTACATGCAGGCGTTTATACTGAAACCTGGTGCTTTATTTTCCCTCTCAGATGCAAGTGGTATACAATGCAACTAGGGTTGCCACCTGGCAGGTATTTTACCGGCCTGATCTGTATTTTTGATGGTTGATCCCAATGTTATTAATAGGAAAAATTTTCAGGAAAAGGTGGCAACCCTAAATGCAACACATGCAAAGCTGGCTGTAAAATGGAAATATAAATCTGTCTGGCCTATTTTGCCATTAAAGGAGAACCAAACCTGTAAGGAAAAAAAACCCTGCCTACCTCCCCCCCGGGCAAATGCCCCTAATTTCTTTACTTACCCCTCCTGTAGATTCTTGCCACGGACGTTCACTGCAGTCATCTTCATTTTTTGGTCTTCTTCGTAAATTTTGGAGCATGCGCAGTTGGAGGAGATTTCCAGGCCCAAACCGGCAAAAGTCAAAAAAATTTTGATTTGCAGTGGTTCGAAAATCTCCTAGAAGTGCCCATGCGCCAAAAACACTGGTTGACTTGCAAAGACGCATGAAGAAAGAAGATGGCTGCTGTGAACTCCCATGGCAAGAATCTGCAGGAGGGGGTAAGTAAGAAAAAAAAAATAGTGGCATTTGCCCTGAGGGTGGGGGGTAGGCTAGGCTAGGCTGGGCTGGGAGGGAGGGGGTCTACACAGGGGAGGCTTTTTTTTTTTTTTCATTACAGGTTGAATTCTCCTCTAAGTCAACATTCCCAGCTGCAGATTTCAAGTGGTGTTGTCAAGCACAACGAATCCGCAATTAGATTTCAAAAGTTAGAAAACAAAAGCAAAGCTCTGATTGTTTGCTATAAGCAACATCACCAGTAATGTTTCACTCCATTTTTTACACAGCATGATATATAGGCCCCAAAGGATCTACCAATTAGTCAACCCTGTTAATGATGTCTGCTCTTCCGTATGGGGGCACCCAACAGTCTAGTTTCCTAAAGCAATGGGTTTGAAGGCCTAATAATTTGACAAGCTGACAAAGAACTTTAATATCCAATATAATATACCCTTCATTGGGATGGCGCAGTAAAATTTTCAGTCAGTGTCCATTTTTTTTTATTGTGAAATATGTCCATACTAATCTATTTGCACACTTCCTGTACGTTATAGTTGCTTAATAGATGCAGACTTTTTTTAATCAGACACACTGCATAAAACAGAGCTGTGTCTCACACGTTTGTCAGATTGTATACATTGTTTTATTCTGTATACATTACACTGCTATGCTTCTTTATACATCTCTTCCCCCCCCCCACCCCCCCAATTACTTTTTCCACAGCTAATTATTTTTTTTTTGTACATCAGTTGGTAATGTAGCTTTTGAAACACAAAGTCGCTATGTACCTTCATCTGGAATGTCTGCTAAGGAGCTGAGTGAAAATGATGACCTTGCTACCAGTTTGGTCTTGGATCCCTACCTAGGATTTCAGACACACAAAATGAATACCAGGTAATTGTGACCCTGGGCATTGTTTACATGCTAAAATAGAGACTTGTTACTGATCTTAAACCAGTATTGGATCCCTTATCCGGAAACCCGTTATCCAGAAAGCTCTGAATTACGGAATGGCCAGCTCCCATAGACTCCATTATAATGAAATAATCCAAATTTTTTAAAATGATTTCCTTTTTCTCTGTAATAATAAAACAGTAGCTAGTACTTGATCCCAACTAAGCTATAAGTAATCCTTATTGGAAGCAAAACCAGCCTATTTGATTTATTTAATGTTTACATGATTTTCTAGTAGAGTTAAGGTATGGAGATCCAAATTATGGAAAGATCCGTAATCCGGTAAACCCCAGGTCCCAAGCATTGTGGATAATAGGTCCCATACTTGTACCTACATTTGCTAGCTGCCAAAGTGATGCAGCTTGGTGGGAGATTTAATGGGCAAGCAAAAAAAATCCCCAGGCTAATCGCACTTTACATTTTTGGCATTAATGCATTAAGGTTCCATAGATAAATAATCCTAATTTTAACAGAAACTCTAGTTTTAATGTGTAAGTAACATTCAGGCTGGGCCTTGTGGCCTAAAGTTCAAGACTTCAGCTCAAAATGTCTCAGAACATCACATGCTTTCATGGAAACTATGCAGATGCATTTATCAGCTTTGTTGTTTACCCAGTGGACCTGCTCTGAAAGTACAGACCTAAAATGAAACAATTTATTGATGAATATTTAATTTGCAGTTATTTAAAGGGGTTTGTTAACCTTTGCTTTTCGTATACTGTAGAGTGATATTCTGAGACAATTTGCAATTGGTCTTCATTTTTATTATTTAAGGGTTTTTGAGCTTTTTATTCAGCAGCTCTTCAATATGCATTATAAACAATCTGGTAGCTAGGGTCCAAGTTACCCTAGCAACCATGCATTCATTTGATTAAGATAATGGAGTATGAATAGGAGAGGACCTTACTAGAAAGATTAGCAATAACAATAAACATGTAGCCTTACAGAGAATTTGCTTTTTAGATGGGGTCAGCGACACCCATTTGAAAGCTTGAAAGGGTCAGAGGAAAAAGACAAATAATTCTAAAACTATAAGAAATAAATAATGAACCCCAATAGAAAAGTTGCTTACAGCGCCGATTCTGAGGCTGCCGCCGCCTGAGGCAGCAGCCCCGATGCCGCCCTACTTCCCGCTCCGTGCTTAAAAATCTGCGTTGGAGCGGGTGAAAAAGGGGCGGTGTCGCTAGTACATTGAGCGAAATTGCACTCTCTGCACTAGCACAATTTCTGGCCCTGGTTGCTTAGAACGGACATTCTATTGCATACTAAAAGTTTAAAGGTGAACCACCCCTTTAAAGGAAAACTTGAATATGGTAAAACATAAATGTTGCGTAGTAACCCTGTGTTGCCTTGCTAATAAATTATGCAATGAACGTGTTTTCCAACAGGAGATTTACACTAATCCTGCTAGGAATGGACATTTTGTCACCTGTGCCGGAGCAGATTTAGATGTCTTGCCTGCCATTAGTCTAACTAGGAATAGATTCCTCTCTTGTTGTGCCTTTTCTGCTTTTTTTCTTTTATTGTATGAAAAATGAAAGGGAGCCCTTTCTTACTGTTGTCATTGAGCCTTATAAGGGGCAGATTTATCTGTGTGAATTCAGAACTTGCTACAGAAAAACTCTTCTATTCATTCCTATGGGTTGTTCACATTCCAAACATGTTTTTCAGTTCAGTTGTTTTCAGATTGTTCCCCAGAAATAAAGGCTTTTTTCAGTTACTTTCCATTATTTATTTTTTAAAGTTTTTCCAACATATAAGTTAAATGTCCCTGTCTCTGGTGTTTGAGTCTGGCAGCTCAATAATTCAGGTGCAAATTCTGAACTGTTAAAATTTAGCAACATTTAGGGCTAGGCCTCATGGGAAGATTCAGGGAGGCGACTAATCGCCGCTTCTTTGGGGTGAATAATCTCCCTGAATTGCTTGCCCATATCTCGCACCCACTAGAATATAAAGTTGCCTGCGCCTTTTCACACGCGTTGATGCGTTTTTCTGAGTCGCTCGAAATTACCTCGTGAGGCAATTACGAGCGACTTAGAAAAATGCATCGGTGCGTCGCCAGGCGACCAATCTCCCTGAATCTTCCCATGTGGCCTAGCCCTAAATTGGTAAATTTTTCAGCAGCATCTATTGTATCAGTTCTAACTAGGGATGCACCAAACCCACTATTTTGGATTCGGCCGAACCCCTGAATCCTTCCAGAAAGATTCAGCCGAATCTGAACCCTTATTTGCATATGCAATTTAGGTGTGGAATGGGGAACCCGTTTTTTACTTCCTTGTTTTGTGCCAAAAAGTCACGTGATTTCCCTCCCTGGCCCCTAATTTTCATATGCAAATTCGGATTTGGTTCAGCCAGGCAGAAGGATTCGGCCAAATCCTGCTGAAAAAGGCTGATTCCCGAACCGAATCCTGGATTCGGTGCATCCCTAGTTCTAACAGCTGCCTTTAATGAAACCCAGAGATTTTGTTCAGCAGGGACAAAGATAAGAAACATGTCCACTAAATATATCAATTTAGAACAGTTTACAGGGTTGGAGACCTACCCCTCCCAGAGCTGCTTTAGAAGGTGAAAAATTACACTTTACACTATATTATTAGAATATTATAAAAACAGTCACACATAAAAAATTATTTCTGGTGATCTATCTGAAACCAACTAGTTGTTTGAAGGTGAACAACCCCTTTAAAGCATATTTATCATTTGGTGAACACCACTTCTAAATATGATTGTAAAAATCACATAGGACTGAATAGAAAGTGTGTTAGTTTTTCTGTAGTGAATTGTGGATTCACACTGATAAATTTGCCTCATTTTTGTCAAGACCTAGAACTGTGCACATCTCCAGACAGAAACCATGAGGAAATGTATTTATTTAGAGAAAGATGCAAGACTCACCAGCATTGTTTTGATTATTTTAGATTTCGGCCTATAAAAGGACGTCAGGAAGAGCTAAAGGAGGTGATTGAAAACTTTAAGAAAAAGGAACAACTTGAAAAAACCTTCAAAAATTTAGTAGCAGGTGACTGGTCTCGCCACTATTTCCTCAACAAGACCAAAATGCAGGAAAAGCATTTCAAGGAGCATGTATGTCAACTACTTTTACATTTTAGAGTTAGACATTTTTAACAAAAATGTAATGTGTGCATGTATATATGTCTAGCAAATTCTGTTGGTCTTTGAATTGTGCCACATTGAGACCTCTGACTAGTCTCTACACTTGCTTCCATAATGCTTGCACATGCACAAAACATATTCCGAGAGCACTATATGCTATTTTCAAATGCGAGTGCAATGAAAGTATCTGTTTTGGCAAACGGTATATACATTTACAATACAATCAATGTACTCCTTAAAAAAAAAAAAAAAAAATATATATATATATATATATATCTGAAACATCAGGGTTTCTCAGTCTAAACATCTGTTGTTCTTGTTTAATTTTTTTAAACATACCTTTATTATACATTGCAAACATTTTTGCTGTGCATTTTTCTAAGCAACTTTCCAATTGGTCTTCGTTATTTTTTATATTTTTTTTTAACTTGCTGTCTTCTTTTGACTTTTTCCAACTTTCAGATAGAGGGTTACTGACCCAGTCTAAAAACAAATGAGCTGTAAGGCTACAGCAGTATTGTTATTGCTGCTTTGTATTCAGGCCTCTCCTAATTGTATTTGTTTCTTATTCAAATCAATGCATGGTTGCTAGCGTAATTTGGACCCTAGCAACCAGATTGCAGAAATGGCAAACTGGAGAGCTGCCGAATAAAAAGCTATATAACTCAAAAACTACCAGTAATAAAAAATGAAAACAAATTGTAAATTGTCTCAAACTATCTTCTGTCATACTAAAAGTTCAAAAGTGAATAACCCCTTTAAAGGAGAACTAACCCCCCCCCCACCACCACCACCAAAAGCCCCCCAATCTTGCAGGCACTGACCCCCTTCCCCACGATGTGCTGTAATGTTAAAAACTCTTAAAAATTGAGATTCTGCAGAGAAGCAAAGTGGAGCTTCCGGTCTTCGAATAGTCTTTGTGTGTCAACGCCGATTTCCGCATGTGAAATTAAAGGCGTTTTCTAACTTGTCCCAACTGTGCATGCATCAGCAAACTTCGTAACTGATAAAAGACTGAAGAATTACACGGCTATTGGTGGGGGGTATTTCGTCCTTTAAGGCTTAAAGGAGGTATTCATGTATTCAGCAGATGAACTGTTTGTAAATGCATTTATGTTGAATGTTTAGAATCCACATTCATTCTTTTCTCCTGTATGTTTCTGCTTATTTTTTTTCTAGGTTTTTATATACTTGAGAATGTTTGCAACTAGTAGTGGGTTTGAAATTCTGCCTTGCAATAGATACTCCTCGGAGAGTAATGGAGCCAAAATAGTTGCAACAAAAGAATGGTATGTAAGCCTGTGTTCAGAATTCTATAAAGTTGTAATTATAAAACCTTCCAAACACTTTTTTTCTATTCAGTTGTTTTCAAATTGTTCCCCAGAAATAGACTTTTCTCTAACGTCCTTGGGGGACACAGGAACCACTGGGTTAAGCTACTCCCACAAGGAGGCAGAACACTGACAACTAAAAATTTGCTCCCCCCCCCCCCCCC
>CM044438.1:18280936-18296701 GCA_024363595.1 Xenopus borealis
GAATAGGAGGTAGGACCTTGGTCCCCAGGGGACCCAACGCAAGGACTCGTCGGTTAAGTGATTAGCACTAATACCCGGGGTGGGACCGGAGTCAGGGACACACCTGAGCTCCACTAGTCAGCCCCCCATGCGGGACCCCTCTGTCTATGTCATAAGACTTTTATTAGCCGACCAGCAAATTCCCCCGAAGAAGCGGGAGGAGGAGGCCAGACAGAGGTAAAGTTGGACAGCATACCAGGGCACACGGGGAGCTGTAACAGAAGGCTACACAAGGTGCCGGTAAGTAGAGGCTGCAGCTAAACGAGCCAGGGTTTCCCCTATATGTGGTGCGTTACCGCTACTCCCGTTGCACCTCCAGGGTAGGCCCTTATCCTGACTGCTTCTGGTCAGGCACCCCTTGTGGAAGCGCATATGTTTTTCCGCGTGCTTTGGTGACGTCGGCTCTCCCGTGCTCTTCCTTCTGGCGCAGCGCCACGAGTCCAGACGAGAGCTAATACTTCGTGGAGACGGTGCTTCCTCCATTCCACCTCGATGCGGGAACCTCTGTTGAGCTTCTCCTAGGAAGCAGGTACCAGGGCAGTAGCAGACCTTTTAGCTTACTATCTATACTCCAGGTGCAGCGGGAGCGCGGTAGGTGGGGAGGATTGATACGGGCAGAGTCGGACCAGCATAAGAGCATGTTCAACAGGGGGGGGAAGGAGGACCAGAACCCCAGCCTCGGTTACCTATTTTTCTTGCTCAAGATGCAAGGCAAAACTACCTAAGGGCCAGAGTGAACCAGTTTCTGTGGCCTGCGCAGCTGCGGAGCAGCAGACCTCTACATCCATTATCTCTATGGACAGCGGTGCTGAAGGCCCCCTGACGGCCAATGTCCTGACTGGGGAGCCTTCTGGGGAACCCTCGACAGCTTCTCAGGCATTAGGTGAATCTGCTCCCTTGTGGGCGGTGCAGCTGTCCCAATCCCTGAATAACCTGCAGGGAATTGCAAACTTGTCATCCTCCCTAGACAGGTTTATTAACCATTTATCAGATATACCTTCCACATTGCAAAGCAGTAGTTCTAAGCAGAAGAGACCAGATAGGAAGAGAAAGCCCTGTCTACTCTACCATCCGGGGAATCCTCAGCTGAGGAGTTTCTTTCAGATCCCAGTGAGGGGGAGGTGTTGTCCTTCTCGGAAGAGAAGGAGGGATGCCGGGAACCTGATAGGGAGGTCCCCCATGATGTGGAGCAGGACTGGACTGAGAATCAAAATAGGCCCTGGCGTTTCAGGTACACAGAGGCCCAATCAGCCCACATAGAGGCCCAAACAGTCACCACCAGCCCACTAAATACTGACTTTCTATGGCAACTTATAGCAGCCCATCTAGCATTTGCCCTAACCCACAGATTGCCAGTCCGGGCCTGATGTGGAGGGCCTCATAAGAGCGATTAAGGAGGCATTGGACCTCGAGGATCCGACTACCACAGGTCAGGACCGGAAGTGCCCCTTCAAACACAAATCTAAACAAACCGCAGAATTCCCATTCCACGAGCAGCTGGGAGATATCATACAACAGAAGTGGGACACCCCGGAGAAGAAGTTTCAGCCTTCACGTCGGTTCTCCCGCTCCTATCCTTTCACCAAGACTTGGTGGAAAAGTGGAGTGTTCCACCCACTGTGGACGCCCTGTGACCCGTTTATCCAAGCATACAGCGCTGCCGGTCCCTGACTCAGCAGCCTTTAAAGATCCTACAGATAAGCGCCTAGAGGGTGCCCTGAGGGCGATTTTTACATCAGCGGGATCCACCTTTCGTCCTATGATAGTGGGAGCATGGACCAGCAGGGCCATAACTGCCTGGTCCCAAGCCCTCCTTGAGGGTTTAGGAGATAGTTCACCCAGGGAGGAACTATGCTCCTTGGCTGCCAGGATTGCTGAGGCCTCTGCCTTTTTGACAGATGCCCTCCTAGACGCCCTACAGGCCACAGCTAGAACATCAACATCATCGGTGGCAGCACGCTGAGCTCTGTGGCTTAAAAATTGGAGAGCAGATTTAAGTTCCAAGAAGTCTCTCACATCCCTCCACTTCAAGGGAGGACGTCTGTTTGGAGAGGAGCTTGAAAAAATAATTTCACAGGTAACGGGGCAAGAGCACGTTACTACCACAACAGAGGACTCGCTCGAACTCCGGGTTCAAGCGTGGACGAAATTTTCGAGGCTCCACAGTTTTCATTCCTCGAAAGGGAGCACAGACCTCAGAAGCCTTTCGCCCCAAGGGGAAGTTTCCGCAAAAGAACAAGTATCAGTGGCAGAGTCGCAGAACCAATAGCAAGCCTGCCACTGATAAGCCCCTCTCCCAATGACTGGACAGGGCCTCGGAACCCCGACTGAGCCGTGGGAGGACGACTCTGGAGGTGTGGACAAGAGAGGTGTCCGACACATGGGTCCAAACACTAGTAATTGACGGCTACAAATTGGAATTTCTAGTTCCCCCTCCCTGTCGTTTCATGCTCTCCAGGGTCCCAGTAAGGGAGCCGAAGCGGGGAGCATTTTTCGGGGGGTGAGGAGTTTACTTCAAACAGGAGTAATAGTACCTGTACCATCAGATCAGCACTTCGAGGGTTTCTATTCCAATTTATTCATTGTGCCAAAGAAGGACAGATCCTTCCGTCCAGTCTTGGATCTGAAGCATCTAAACAGGTTCATAAGATACTCCCGGTTCCACATGGAGTCCATACGATCAGTCATCAGATCCATGAGGAAAGGGGAGTTTTTAGCATCCTTAGACGTCAAGGACGCTTACCTTCACGTACCAATTTGGCCGGGACATAACAAATTCCTGAGGTTTGCCTTCCTACAGCAGCATTACCAGTTTATAGCCCTGCCCTTCGGGTATTCACGAAGATAATGGCGGCCATGACAGCAACATTGCGTCTATGGGGGATTTCATTCATCCCTTATATGGACGACATACTGGTAAAGGCAGACTACCTGGCGATGGCCACGAGTCACGTCTCCATCACATTGAGAACCCTGGAGTTCTTTGGATGGCTGATCAATCACCAAAAATCATCGCTGATTCCCAGTCAGGTCATGCAGTTCCTGGGACTGGTGTTCAATACCACCTCACAGAGAGTGATACTCCCGAAGGAGAGGCAAGAGAGACTGGTTAATATGATAGAGCAACTTGTCCAGACCCGCACTCCCACAGTACGCTTCTGCATGCAGGTTTTGGGACTAATGGTAGCAGCAATGGAAGCTGTATAATGGGCCCAGTATCACCTAAGGCCCTTACAATTATGCATCCTGCACAGATGGAAGAAGGTATCTCTCGAACAGGTCATAGTTCTCGACAGGGGAATGCAAGAGTTGGATGGAACCAGCAAGGCTGTCTCAGGGTCGATCATGGGCAGATCCACAATGGACACTGTTAACGACAGACGCAAGTCTCGCCGGATGGGGAGCGAAACTCGATCAAGGATGGGCACAGGGAACCTGGTCCCCGACAGAGGCCAGACTGCCCATAAACATCCTGGAACTTCGAGCCATCTATCAGGCCTTAAGGGAATGGCAACACCTCCTTAGAAACAGGCACATCAAGGTACAGTCAGACAATGCGACTGCAGTTGCCTATCTCAATCACCAGGGAGGCACAAGAAGCACCTCAGCATGGAGAGAGACGCAGAGGATCATGGATTGGACAGAAGTACACAACGTGACAATCATGGTGGTACACATTCCCGGAATCCTGAACTGGGAGGCGGATTATCTAAGTCGAAACCACCTGGATCCAGGAGAGCGGGAACTTCTACTGAAGGTTTTCGATCTATTGGTAGACAAGTGGGGTCAACCAGAGATAGACCTCATGGCATCTCGCCACAATGCAAAGACTCCAAGGTTCCTGTCAAGAGCCAGAGACCCAAGAGCAGAGGGAGTGGACGCAATGACATTTTCGTGGAATTTCCACAGGGCGTACGTTTTCCCACCGATTCCCATGATCCCATGGATTCTCAAGAGATTCTGACAAGAGAGTAACATTGGTGATGGTAGCCCCCTTTTGGCCGAGAAGACCATGGTTTTCAGACCTCATTTCTCTGGCACAGGGAAGCTGGCTTCGGCTCCCTGCAAGACTGGATCTGCTACGCCAGGGACTGATCCTACACCACAATCCAGCACTGCTGTCTTTGACGGCGTGGCTATTGAGATATCCATCCTAAAGAGGAAGGGATTTTCAGACAAGGTGGTGGAGACCATGATAAGAGCCAGAAAGCCCGTATCAGCGAAGGCATATTATAGGGTAAGACATGGTGTGACAATCATCAAGCTTCTTTTGACCAATTGAACATTGGCACCGTGTTACAATTCCTACAGCGGGGCTTGGACAGAGGACTGAAACTCTCCTCACTAAAGGTCCAGGTGTCCGCCTTATCGGTCTTATTCCAGGAACGACTAGCTATCCGTGATGATGTGAGAACTTTCCTCCAGGGGTCAGCCCATATCACTCCCTTGTTCCGTAGGCCGGTACAATCTTGTGATCTTAAGCTGGTCCTGAGGGCTCTGCAGGCGGAACCCTTTGAGCCCCTCGGTGCGGTGGAATTATGTTGGCTAACATGGAAGGTTGTTTTTCAGTTAGCCATATGTTCAGCCAGAAGGGTCTCAGAGCTGAGCGCACTCTCAATCGCTCCACAGCTCCTGGTTTTTCACATGGATAAGGTAACTCTATGTACAGTACCGGGGTTCTTGCCCAAGGTAGTCTGAGTTTCATGTGAATCAGCCTATTGTGGTGCCATCCCTTTGCCCTGATCCGAAGGATGTTAGGGAAAGGAAACTTCATTCCTTAGATGTAGACAGAGCATTGAAGTATTATGTTGATAGGACAGCCGCTATTAGGTGTTGGGATGCCTTGTTTGTCATTCCCTCAGGAGCAAGGAGGGGAACAGCGGCTTCAAAGGCTACTATAGCAAGATGGGGGACACAGGACCTCCCTCCCCGAGACTAGTGTTTTTCTCTGTATATAGTTGAATGGTTCTTATGTTGTTTTGTTCCTATTATTGGTTGACATACAAAACTGAGCAAGGAGTGTTAAGCAGAGGAGTTATAAGCGGATGGGGAGGAGGAGCACATTTTTAGCTGTCAGTGTCCTGCCTCCTTGTGGGAGGATCTTAACCCAGTGGTTCCTGTGTCCCCCAATGGACTAGAGAGAAAGAGATTTAATGGTAAGTTATAAAAAAAATCTCCTTTTTTCAATTATTTTCCATTATTTATTTTTTACTGTTCAAATTGAATGTTGGTGTCTCTGGTGTTTGAGTCTGGCAGCTCAGTAATTCAGGTGCAGGCTCTCAACTGATACAATTTTGTAACATTTAGTTGATACATTTCACAGCAACATCTCTGGAGTATTGGCAACTATTGTATCCATTCTAACAGCTGCCTGTAAGGAAACCCAGAAATTCTGCTCAGCAGGGACAGAGAAAAGAAATGTATCCATTAAATGTATGTGTCGGTGACCCCCTCCCCCCCTCCCAGAGCTGCTTTAGAACAGGGGTGTCCAACCTTTTGGCTTCCCTGGGCCACATTGGAAGAAGAAAGATTGTCTGGGGGCCACACATGAAATAAACAAACACTTTTGATTTGTAAAAGTAAAGAAAATGCATAGAAATACAAGCTGGATAACCAGATGGAGCTATACACTGTAATATGGGACACCTGGCTATTAAATAGACGTATTATATTATTATTATTATTTCTACTAACTGGGCAATGGGCTGAGTCCCCATTGCTGTCCACTCCTATATCCTTTGCAACATAACGTTTCCTTGGGAACCAAACATTTCCAGCCGGGCCGCATTCATATCCATCCTGGGCCACATGGGGCCCTCGGGCCGCAGGTTGGATACCCCTGCTTTAGAAGGTGAAAAATTACACTTTACTCTTCAATATTAGAAAAACAGTTACTAATAGAAACTAGACAGTAATTGGAAAAAGTCGTTATTCCTGGTGATCTATCTGAAAACAACTAGTTGTTTGAAGGTGAACCACCCCTTTAATGTTGTTTTTGAATCTTCTTTTCTTGATGTCCCAGATCAGTTGTGATCTAAATTCAGTTGTGACAATTAATTGACTACCAAACCTGACGCATTTTTTTCTGTAGAGGTGCTAAACAACATATATTTCTTATGAATCTAAAGTAATCTGGAGCTGTTTATAATATTCGGTCACATTTGTCTTGTAACGCCTCCATGATATATAATGCACTAAATACAAATACTGTGGGAGTTCTCTGGGATAAGATGTGGCATTTAGTGGACATGTTTTTGTCCTTTGCCACAGTTTAAATCAGTTCTTCAATACTATGAAATGCTTGTCTAATATTCAAACTATCTATAATTTTTATCACCATCAAATGTTACTACATGATGTAAATTGTATGCATTTGTATAAAAAAATTCTATTTAAAATTGTATTTAAAATCTTCTTTCTATGTCAGGAAGCGGAATGATAAAATTGAGCTTCTTGTGGGCTGCATTGCTGAATTATCTGAAGCAGAGGAAAATATGCTTCTACGGCATGGGGAAAATGACTTTAGTGTCATGTATTCAACAAGGAAAAACTGTGCTCAGCTGTGGCTGGGGCCTGCTGCCTTTATTAACCATGGTAAGCCTGCACCTAAATGTCAGCAGTAATTCTAGTCGAAATAGAAATAGGGTAAGTCCAAGGGCAAGGTCAAAGGCAAATTTGGGGTCAGCAACACCGTAGATCTTGACTCCAATAGTAAGAGAGGAGAAGTGAGCCAAGAAGAAAGATTGTTGAAATAGCAAGCTTTGTGACCAAATGATGTCATTATGCGTGTGGAATCGCATCATGATGCATGTGGAGTCACATCATGACACGTGCAGCGCTATGAAGTCATCACACACCAACTGGTTAGTGCAACGCGGTGTGAGAGGCGCCTGACAACTAGGGTTGCACTGAATTTGCAATTTGCTTTGAGATTTGGCTGCATATGAGCCTTTTTTTTTTTTTTTTTTTTTTTTTTTTTTTTTTTTTTTTTTTTTTTTTTTTTTTTAAAGCAGGATTTGAATTTGACTGAATCTAAGATCCTGACTGAACCAAATCCTCGGCAAAAGTGAATCATTTGCTATGTGCATCCACAATTTCCACCCACTGCCGTCAGTAGACCGTTCAATATTTGACTGAACTCTGCATACTCTGGGTTCAATGCATCGCCATAATATACTTTAATTTCTTTGTCTACCATTTTTAAATTAGATCTGCTTGTTCGCTTCCACTTGTTAGATTAGGTTTTCCAGACAGGTTTTCTAAGATAGAAGCAACTTTTGACTAGATCCACTTTCGTGTTAAAGTGATCTACAGACATATAATGCCTACAACTCTTTTAATATGTATGATTGCAAAGGCCATTTACAGCCCACAATAAACCGATGCTATTGCAAATGTACTCTCAGCTCATTGAAATGAAATGCCGTTCAGAAGAAGCTTCAAAACGTTTGTTTCTGTTTGGCTGCTAATGTTCCCATCATTGTTTATTATGAGCTTTATTTAAGGTTTGACATTTATAGATAAGTCTGACAAGAGCCGAGAAGGCTTAGAAAGCATTTGTGAAACATTTATATTAAATTGTTCCCCTTTAAAAGAGTATTATTTCAATGTGGATTTTCCTGTTTTATGATTTTCAGTAATTTACATAGCTAACATCCAAGTGCATTGCTTACTTTAAAAAAAAAAAAGTTAACTTAACATTGATTTTTTTTTAATATTGTAAATATGTGGCAGTCAGCACATTCATTTTTTTTTTTTTTCCTTCTTAGACTGCCGGCCTAACTGTAAGGTAAGAAAATTCCTTAATTTTTCCTATTTCTTATTGCTAAAATGTATTTGACTTTAATAACCTTTGTTTTTTTGTTGCAGTTTGTATCCACTGGCCGTGACACAGCATGTGTAAAAGCTCTCCGAGATATTGAACCTGGAGAAGAGATCTCTTGTTATTACGGAGATGGCTTTTTTGGGGAAAACAATGAGTTTTGTGAATGCTACACTTGTGAAAGGTTTGTTCTGATACTTTGTCATTGTAGACTACAAGGTGTAGTGGTGACATAGTGGTTATGACCACTTGATTGCAGGGCCAGTCAAATCACCTTGTGAGATTACACTAATGAAGTAGGAATGGGGCCTGTGCCCTTAGACTATTTTTCATAACTGTAATCCTACACAGAAGCTTTTCTGTAACTGGTTGGTTATAAAATGGGACCAGGCATGACCAGATGTACTTATGTTGTCTGATACTTCATTTTTAATCAAACCGCACATGATATATTAAGTCAAGCAGGGTGTAATAGTTTTTATAAAAACAAGCCCAGTTATTCTGATGAAGTATATTTCAGAGTGTAATGAAACTCTTCCTTGACATAAAAAAACACAAAACAAAACAAAAAAACAGCTTTTCTCAAATGAAAAAGAACCGTAACATAAAAAAATGAAATTGGTTTTAAGTAATGAATAAATAATGTAGTTTTTCCTTGCACTGGTAAAATTTTAGTGTTTGCTTCAGATGTTCTAGTTATATAAACAAGCAGAGCAGCCATTCAAGCAAAAGACAAATAGCAGATAACAAATAAGCTATGTAAAATCTCATTGTATACTATATATCCTTGTGCCTTTTCTCCTTTTTCAGCTTTGAATGGCTGCCCCCACAGTTAACCTAGTATACAGATGATCAGCACCCACTGCTTTTCAAAGTGAAAGAATGTGTTTATTCATCAAATACACATAATAATTTCGGACCCACATGGGGCCCTTTTTCAAGGATACATTGTGCTGTTAGTGTCTCCACTAAATACCCACCCCCAATCAGTGTAAATTGGCTCCAGTGATGATGTCATGAGTCCATAGAGGTGTGAATCTCCCAGCCTTTTCAGCCTCAAGTTGAATAAAATGAAAACAATGTCCGTGTGATACTGCTTTAACACCACTATGTGTCAGTGTTCAGGTGGTGATTGGTGTCCATTCCAATAAACATTGTATTCTTAAGTGATACTTTCAACCATACATAAATGATACATTATATATAAATCACTTCCTCAACAACAAGGCAGGAGAAGCAATACTTCACTTACAGAAATAAGCAGGCTAGTTTCTATGAGGAGCATGACCGCGAAACTGGTGCTAGAATGTAAGAGAGAAATATGTTTCAATCATTATATGGAGTAGTGTCATACATTATTCCAAGAAGCAATTCAGTTGAAGCTGACCATTCAGGCCCTTGGGGTCAACACAGTCTAACTCAAAAATCCAAAAGGCTTTAAAAGCAATTGCTCTGTGTCACCACCCCTTGTTGGTTTTGGTATGTGATCTATGGGCATGCATTTAAACTGAGATGGACCATGTCGGGCCTCCCTCCAGTGTTTGGCAACAGGCTGTTGGGCAATGTCCTGCTTATTGGCCTCCACCTTCCTATCGGGATCCAAAGCTGCCCTGATCGCTGCCCTATGCATGTTAACCCTTTCTTTGAGTTGTCTTATGGTCTTCCCACAGTAAAGAAGACCGCATGGACATTTGATGACATACACCACCATGGTGGTGGTGCATGTCATTCTATGCCTGATGGCATACCTCTTGCCCGTTCTGGGATGTCTAAACTCCGTTCCCAGAATTAAGGTGTTGCAAACAACACAGCCTGTACAACGATATACCTCAGGACGTGGGGTTAAGAAATGTGTATGCTGTGTTTTACTATATTTGCTCACCGGATCAGATGGGCTCAGATGCTCTTTAAGATTAGTGTTCCGTAAGTAGCTGAATCTTGGTTTGTTAGAGACTTGGCCACCCGGGACTTCGTCATTGGATATAATTTCCCAATGTCTCTGCACTGAATGCTTAGTGGTAGAGCTATGGGGATTAAACTTACTCACATAGTACAGATCCTGATTGTGTGAAGTGTTCATAATACACTCTCTTCCTCCCAATAATTGCTCTCTATCCAATGACATGGCAAGGGCAATAGTGTCTTTTATCAATTTATATGGATAACCTCGGGCAAGGAACTTCTGACCCATATCATATAAATCCACTTCCTTTTGTTTGGGGTCGCTATCTATACGGACCACTCATCATCTGTGATTTGGGGAGAGAGTTCAAAGGTTTTTTGGATGGTGACTTGTGTAATGCAATGAAGTATACGGTCTGTATCTTTTGTGTAAAGCCTTGTTTGTAACCCCATCTCTGTTTTGTATAACAATACATCCAAGAAACTGATTTCCTGCCAACTATAGTTGACAGTGAGTTTAATGGGTGTGTTGAGTTGGTTGAGGCTTTCCACAAACAGTTCAAGCGTTTCACGTGTGTCGGTCCATAGGAAGAACAAATCCTCTATGTAGCGCCTATAGAAACCGCCATGCTTTTTGAAAAGGCTATGTCCATATATATGCTTCTGTTCGAAGCAGTGCATGAATATGAATATATATATATAGTGAACTATCGTGAATATGAAAATTTTAATATAATCTTTAGCATACTAAAATAAGAAAATTTCTTAATACAGTCAGTTGAAAATTCTGTAGTGTTTGTGAAATCAAGTTTCCCTTCATTATTCCTCTCTCAGCATCTGTTTCTCTTCATTCACTCTTCATGTAGGAGTTGGTTGTCAGATAATCACTGATATAGTTATAGTTCCCCTTTAACCATTCTGCATCTCTGAATTGATGAAAAGGGACATTTCGTCCACAGCTTACGAAGGCTTTCTACAGAAACTGAGTAATCTTTTGAAACAGGAAAATGATTTGCAGTTATTAATAAAATAAAAAACAATTGAATGTCCTGCAGTTTTAATATTTAGTCAAATAGAAAAAGCCGCTCTAACCTCACCCCTTGCATGTATTCTACCCCCTCTTGTAAGAACTCTGAATCCAGGTGCTCAGCCACCAAGCCTCTGCTGGATCTCAGTAAAAAATGGAATAGAATATATTCCAATTTCTACTTTTATATTATTAGTACAAATATACAAAGCACAGTGCTGTGCAGTAGAACGTTATTCACATCCTATAGATGGCATACAAATACTGACCTATACAGGTAAACACCACACTGCTAGTTTTCAGTACCTTCTCCTGCCATTTGCCTGCTTCCTAAATATAATATATATTCCAAAATACAATTTTAATTGAGTTAAATCAAGAAATTGCTTATTCTTTAGTCACTTAAATAATGCTAGAATTTATTTCTGTTAAAATGGATATTTTCTATATTGGTAACTATTTTGTATTATTATACAGTGTTCTTATAGTGTACTGTGAAAGATTTCTGAACAGGTGGTCGATCATTCAAAGACTTTTTTAATTCTGAAAACTACACCAGCTGTGGGTACTGATGTACAGAGCACTACATCATCTTGCTTTTCGTGATCCTTATGGAGGTCCAGGCGTTAGACAACAGCAATGATGTTAAACTTCTAAAGTATAATAAAGTATAATGTAGATTTGTTAGTCATGGATTGCGCTGGCGTGATAATAGTTTAAGTGATTAAAGGATATGTAAAACTAAACTGCGATACACATTACCTGCAGTAGCATGGGAGCTCATCAGTTCTCCCCTGTAATCATTTTGCCCACTCAATTTGCCCACAGTAATGTCCGTTACAGCTATTGATCCTTTAAAAGAGATGTCCTATTTGTGGAAAAGTTTTTGCAACCTTCCAGAAATGTCATAATCGTGTATAATGTAGTGCAGAACAACACTAAGCACTTATTTATAAGCTTATCAGTGGACCACTTTTACAGTCAATATATGCCACAAGGTACATAGAGAGTGATTTTCTGCACCTGTAACAATCACACAGTGTTGTCTTTACAGATTTGTTCATATTTGCCTATGTAATTCCCTTAATTTTGCGTAAATTACAAGATAATAATATGACTATTTTTCTTACTAGACGTGCAACTGGTGCTTTCAAATCACGTGTTGGACTTAATGAACCAGGACCTCTGATAAACAGCAAATATGGACTTCGGGAAACGGACAAACGCTTAAATCGTCTAAAAAAACTAGGAGATAGCAGCAAAAACTCAGACAGCCAGTCGGTCAGCTCTAATACTGATGCAGACACATCTCAGGAAAAAAACATGTGTAAGTCTTGGGTTAAGCTACTAATTGTTGTCTAACCTTTTTTTTTTTTTTAAACTTTCTATCTCGCCTATGAACAAGTATGTTTTTGTGCAGTTTTTTATTTCTTTTAAGCACAGTCACATTTTTAAAAGTGTTCTGTTTCCGCTAAAAATCTTCTTAATTAATTTATTAATCCTTGTATGTGGATTTTACACGATATTGTACATTCTGTCATATGGAAGGTTTTTTGTCTACATATAGTAAAATCATGCATGCATTTAAGAAAATAATTTATAGCACACTCATTTAGCAAATATAATTAGGCAGAGCCTTCTTCCTTCTGAGTACCTGGACACTTTACCGAGTCGTGTACCTGCTAAAGAACTCTCTATCTGCAGGTAGTATTCGTGCTGCATATATCACTGGTTAGAAAATTTCTACATGCTTTGTTGTAGAACAAAGAAGCTGATTTTAATTTATGGACTAGAAGAATGCAAGTTTATAGGTTTGTGTTAAGCTTTAAATATGGCTTTTGTGTGTCTTTCTACAGCAAATAGAAAATCTAATGGAATGAGAAAGAAAAGTAAAAGCAGAACACGGAGGAGACAGTCCATGTCAAGAATTCCCGTTTCTTCATCTTCTACCTCATCCAAGCTTCCTCACATTAATAATTCCAGGGTACCAAAGAGACTAAGAAAGCCTGCAAAGCCTTTTCATTCAAAATTAAAGATAAGATGTCATCGCAAAAAAGTAGAGCAAAAGAAAGCCTCTAAGAAGCTTGAAGTTTCAAACTTGGTTCTTAAAGAACCTAAAGTTGTGCTGTATAAAAACTTGTCAATCAAAAAGGATAGGGAAAGTCAAGGTGCAGTTCAAGTTACTGAAACTACTGGTTGTTTAACTAGACACGCTGCAAGAGAATATAAACTAAATTCCTTAAAAGGTGCTCATTCGCATGGTGAATCTTCACCATGTACTTACATCACTCGGAGTTCTTTGAGAACCAGATTTAAATCCAATGATATGTCAGAGGCCAAGCTTCAACCAAATTCAGTCGATGGTTATAGAAGCAGCCATGGAACTGTTTTACAGTTAGATAAAAGTGAACCACTCTGTCAGTCAACTTGTAAAAATGAACTGCTTCAGGAAACCTCAAGGCAAAGTATCCAACTTCAGAGGAATAACTTTAACACATCTAGAAGAAATTCCCGACAAAATAGATATATCAAGCAAGCTTCCAAAGTTGAAGATTCAGTGTCTGTGTATCATTCATCAAGCAAAGACCATGCATTACCAGACTTAGGAAATTCACATTGTGATTTAGATGAAGGAAATGCCCTTATTCATACTCCTGATTATAAGAGTTTAGAAAGCTCCACAGATGAATACTCTTTAATGACTTCTGAAATTAGCAAGACAAAAAAGAATATTCGGACTGTGAAAAGTAAAAAAAGCAGACGAATAACAAGATACGATGCACAATTGATTCTTGAAAATAGCACTGGAATTCCAAAGCTAACCCTTCGAAGGCGACATGACAGTAACAGTAGCAAGACCAATGAAAAGGAGAATGAAGGGATGAGTTCTTCAAAAATAAGCATTAAATTAAGCAAGGATCATGAAAAAGACAAGAACGGTTTGTATGTTGCAAAGCTCAACAATGGTTTTAACTCAGGATCAGGGAGCACTTCAACAAAGTTGAAGATACAGTTAAAGAGGGATGAGGAGAACAGAATGGCATTTCCTAATGAGAATGGAATGTATTGTAATGACACCTTATCTCTGTTGGGAACAAGAATGGAAGTTGATAGTTATAATCACTACGAGGAGGAAAGTGTTGGAGAATCCTCAACAGAAGAAGAAGAGGAGGAGGAAGATGAGTATGAAGATGAGTTTGATGATGAATTTGAAGACGATTTTATCCCCCTTCCTCCAGCAAAACGTTTGAGACTTATTGTTGGAAAGGACTCCATAGACATTGATATATCTTCCAGAAGGAGAGAAGATCAATCCTTAAGACTCAATGCATAAAACCCATTTTAGATTGACTGGAACACTCATTTCTATTCATAAGTTTAAAAATAATTCCATTGAATTATTCCTAAGTCGAAGAACTATATGTACATTTTAGATGGCACTTCCATATTGCTAGTCCATATTGCTAGAACTGAAATTGTAGAAAGTGTACAGCAAACCAACTTAAATTTTTGATTCTTATTATACTTTTTAACAGTCTTCAGTGCAATTTTGAGTTGAAAAGGTGGGTCCTGTTGTACATTACAGGAGGCAGTTGTATATAATCATAAACTTTCCACACAGGACGATAAAAGAAATAATGTAGCTACTCAATCATACCTTTTTTTTTTTTCTTGTTAATTTCATATGAACTCCTCTGTATAATACTTATACAAAAATATCACAGTAGTGGCATATTACCGTTTTCTAGTAGGTTATCACCAGCAGCAAATTTGACAGCTTTCAGACTTATTTGCCAGTTGTCTTGTCCATCCTAATTTCTGTCAGGAGGTCCTGTAATTACACTGTAACTGCTACAATGATAGTACTGTATGTGGCCTTTGTTCATAGCTAATTCTTCATTAGAGTTAAACTATGATTTCTTCTAAAGGAAAACATTTTAAACTACTTTTTGCTGATCCATTTAGTCTTATGTACAGGCCAGGCACAAGCTATATGCAGAAAAAAAAGTTGGAAATGGTGTATTTATTGCTTGTTATAAGGCAAAAAAAAAAAAAAAAGTAAAACTTGTATTTAACACTTTTCAATATATTTAGATTAAAAAAAAAATTGTGCAAGAATTGGTGCTTACATTTTTTCATGGAAAAAAATGCTGTGAAATAAAAAAAAAAAATGTGACAAGGAAGAAATGTACCCGTTCAATTGCAGCTGTCAAAAATCATTTGTGCTTTTTGTTCGTTTTGTTTAATTTTTGCACTTTGACAAGACTACAACCGACTGAATATCTTGAATCGACTTTTAACAGTTTAGACAAAATTCGTAAACTGAAAGGTTTTTCCTTCCCGTGTATAGTCCTAAAACTGTATATACTAATGTATACTAATGTAAATATGTGATGTAAGGATCCTTTTTTTTTTCTTTTTGCCATTCAGAAATGATTTACCGTATATGAAAAAAAAAAAAGTTTTTAAGTTAAGTACTCATGCCAATAAAATAGGATATTGTACACCTATTTTTTATTTCTATTCAGTTTCTCTTTTAAATAACTAATTTACACAGGAAAGAAATATTGCAGGACTCGCCATCCTTTACTCAATATCACACCAACATTCTGTTTTAACTGTGAGTAATAGAATAATTAAAATTAATTATTACATGCTTTTTAAAATCATGTATCCCATGATTGCAAAAATTCTGAAATCTGAAGCTAAAATATAGGCATGTTGTGAGAACACATTTTATATGAGCCTGCAATTTTTTTTATTACCAGTCTTGTAAACTTTCTGGAACTATTATGTCCAGCAACAAGTACTGTACATCTCGGGTTGGAGCACGCGTCAGTTGTTCACAACGAGACGGAAGTGAAACACAAAATTGAGCATGAGGCATCCAAGGCAATCCAGTCCATTTTGCCGCCTAAGGTGGCCTTTGTTTTGCCACCCCCAGCGGCCTTTGTTTTGCCACCCCCAGCGGCCT
>CM044438.1:18321060-18335297 GCA_024363595.1 Xenopus borealis
CCCCCCCCCCCCGCACCCCCAGTAGTTATGCTGCTGAGTTACATGCAGAAAATTGTCAGTGTCTGCAATATAGACCACAGCTTTGAATAGTTTGCCACAAAAAACAATTCCTGTCCCTACCTGTATATCTTCATACACACCATGATTGCAAAGTATTGACTTAGCGGCAACACTTCACAATATTACTTGCCACGGTTGCACAGCAAATGATTCGGACAACTCAAATGAAGACCAGCAACAGCAGGATAATTTGTGAAAAATTCTAAATATATTCTAAAGCGTATGCATACATTTAGAATTTTTCAGAAATTATCTTGGTGTTGCTGGTCTTCATTTGAAGTATATGTATGTGTATAGATTTATATGCACTTCCCCTTCACCATAACATGCCAAATCAGATAACAAGACCCAAAGAATTACCCTTGCAAACAAGGGACAAGAGACAGCTACAGTTGGTGCCATATATTTTCATATTTTCAACAGTGACAAAAAGAAAAAACAGTTTTAATTTTTTTACAGCAGACAAATGATCAGACGTGTCGCATGGCAGAGGTGGGTCGGTAACCAAGGCAACTGCAGCAGCAGCCCAGAGAGAGTTTCTGTAATACCAGCAATGACCACATGTGTCACCAAGGCAACCTTCCACCACTTCAGCTTTGTGACGTCTCAGCCAATAGCAAGGCGCAAGATGAGGGAGGAAAACCTCTGCAGCCAGTAAAATGGAACTGTGCAGTGACGTATAACCCAACAAGCTGTATAAGGAAGAGAGGTAAGTGGAACGCAGCTCAGTTGTACAGCGTTTGCTGGAGCGGTGAGTGTATTTGCCAAAAGGTTTCCATTGAACTCACATTGACAGCAGAGGTAAAGCACGGACCCTTTGTCTCAGTAACACACAGGTCAGATATATTACATTACATATATTGGCTCCTGGTCCTTATTCTATTATAAAGATGAAGACAAAGTTTCCATGCGGTGAAGAACAGCCCAGCTCCTTGGAACTGCTCATTAATACAGCCGGGGGTCTGATGACTGCGCAGCGGGGAGTGGTGGAGCCGGAAGTGGTCTGTGTGCTTGATAAACAAGAGGACTCCCCGGACTCCAAGACAAAGCGCAAGGCATATCGCTGGTGTAAGGAATTCCTTCCAGGGGCGTGGAGGGTTCTAGAGGAGGAGCGCTTCCAGATCTCCGTTATACGGTCAGTGCCTCTGTGGGCTAATAACGATTATCACTCAGGGTTGCCAGGTTTTCATTTCAAAACCAGCCAAAGACTGTCAAAAAAAGTAGCCAAAATCCATTTTAAAATTTAAACTGAAAAACATACTGTAACATACTGTACAGCATAACAGCTCCATGTTGAATAGTGCAGAGCATTAGTGTTGCCTTCTACTGCAACAAAATACTGAAAGCACTGATTGTAAGCAGAAGGGGTTAAATATCCTGGCTTGGCTGAGCCTCACCCTGGCCTAGACCAAGACAGGGAGTGAAGAGAAAAAAAAGGTTTTTGTCAATGTCCCATATTTCACTGCTCAGAGAAATACAAAATCCAGCGAGGGGAGGGGGAACGCTCCAACACATTCCGCACGCAGGCTGCTGGAACACAGGAACATAACAGAACACACAATACACAGACACACAATAGTCACATGTACCACACAAGCTATTGAGAAAACTGCAGCAGCTTTAGTAACCATACCAACATCTACCACAGAACCCACCCCTCCCCCCGACTCTCACGAACTTTATGCAGTGGCAGTGCAGTTACAAGACAACACAACACAGTGACAGTACAAATGGCTGGTCCTGCAAAAACAACTTCTGCCGCCCAGTCCACTATTACCTTGCCGTGCTGGGAACTCCATCTGTACCTCCACAGTCATCACAAAAAGCACCCTTCTCACACTTAAGGGAACTAGCACTCACAAACACACAGTCTCAGTTCTTCCACAAACCACACACACAGCAGCAGGCTGAGGGAGTACTGAGGTTTACCACGTGGTAGAGCACGGCAGCAGGCAGTCTCTCTCTCTCTCAGAGTCTCGTGAGGTCTCCACACACACACACACACTCACTTGTTGGATGAATCATGTGACATTTACTGCAAATACCACAAGTGCTGCCGGGAATTGTAGTTTAGGGGCAGCTGGAGGGCACTAGGGATATGGAGGAAAACCGTATGTGATGTGACTAGGCAGCTTTTGGCCATAAGTAATACTTCTTGTAATACTATCTCTAAAATAGGCCCTGGCATTTCAAATACACAGAGGCCCGAACTGCCCCCCAACATCCCACTCCACAGTGAGTGTCTATGTCATCTTACAGCAGCCCCTCTGGCATTTGCCAGAACTCACAGGTTGCCAGTCTGGGCATGTATCTCTGGGTGTATCTCTCTAGGATGGGTGTTGCTCTGCTGGGGTGGGTGTAGTTCTGCAACACTTGCAACGGTTCTGATCTCACAGTGTGTGTGCCCATGTTGGGTATCATCTTTCACTACCAATTATTGGGATGGGTTCCTTTAAAACCTTCATTAGAAATTTCTGTTCTAATAAAGGCAATGATGGCTGTTTAGGGGTCCCAGGCTACAGATGGTGTGTGATGGTTGCTATCATTGGTGCAGTGTGTCATGACAGTTGTTGCTTCTGTATACAGTAGAACCCCTATTAATACATTCTTATTACATATAACAACAAAAAGTAGTGGCATTACTAGGGCATAGGGGCCCCATGAGGCCCTAATTCATATATAAGTTAAATAAATATTGGTAAAACAGGTCAACCTCTAGACATTCTGGGGGCCTGAAAAATCACAATACAAGGAAGTACAAATAATTATACTCTTTTTACTCTCTCACCCCTGATTTGAATATGAAAATTAGGATTTGGTTCAGTATATGGACAAATCTTTCGCAAAGGATTTAGGGGTTTGGCTGAATCCAAAATAGTAGATTTGATGCTTCCTTAATACATTCATCAAAGTCAGTCTTAAGTTACTTCTATTATTCCCTTCAGTCATATTACTCTACTCATAACATTAAACCAAGACCCCAGTTCAGTGGTATAGCTACCATACAGTAGACCCTTGGGTACCAGGTGGCCCAGATCACAGGGTTTTTCCCCCACTCAAAATTCAGCTTCAGATTTGCTGCCCTCTTTTATTTAAAGGCTGTGGCAGGTGGAAGGGTGTGTGGCATGGCAGATGCATGCCAGGACATGACAGACTTGAGAGGAACATGACAGACTTGAGAGGAACAGAAGTATTTCTGGCATTGTTGGAAATGGAGTCTTGGCTGTAGATAAAGGATTAATGCTAAACAGTGCTGTATTTGGAAGACCCAAAGGTCCCAGGGAGCTACTAATACTGATGGCATGTGAGATCCTGCAGGGACTAGGGGAGAACAGGCTGCAGAGGTACGTGTCCAGCACCTCTACACTACAGACTGCAACCTCTGATAAGTCAAGAGTGGGCAACACTGCTATGTCACTCTGATTTCCTTCCCAGTGACTATTATCCCAATTCCACTTTTTTTGTAAATTATGAAAGCCACTTGGCAAGGTTCTGGGTTAGCTCCAGTACAAAGCTTGTTGCAGGTTTGGCCAAGCCTTCTGTTGAGTGCCTGCACCTTGTTGGACCTGTAATAGGATCCACAAAGCAGTCAATGGTAATGCACATGAGAGAACCTGTGCAATCCGTAATAAAGGACCTGTCATACCCTGAGAAAAAGTAGCTGGTGGCTGGAAAAGCTAATAATGATTGCCTAAAGGAGGGACATTTAACTAGCCAGTGATGGATGTAGGAATATTTATTAATATTTAGCAAATAATCTCAATGGCCAGTCCATTCACTGAATGAGCCTTAGGTTGGAAATAGCAGTGAATACAGTTAGAATTAATGATGATGTTTATTATTCCACAGGGGCGGACTTAGCAATATGCTTTATCTCTGCTCACTACCCGAAGATGAAAAAGCATTGTCCAATGAACCAAGGAATGTCCTACTTAGGTTATATGGCGCCATTCTACAGGTGAGTGAAACAAAAGATGCAGTCCGTATATACATTGTTCATCCTGGTAAGCAATGCCTGCTATGGCTTTTATTGGTTTTGCTGGAATAGGATGGATTCAGATCAATACTTGCACAGTAGGTTTATTTATTAGAAAATTACAGTACAAGTTCTGTATAATTTGTTGAATAAAGATTCAATCACATTTTAAACTGAAAATGGTTGTTTTTCTACTGGCTGGGTTTCTGCACCTGTGTATGTAGCTTACACATAGGAGATGTATACATACATTTCAATAAAGAGGTTTTGTGCTGAACAACCTTATTGCCCATTTCCCATTATTTGCTTTTTGTTATTGTTTATTACACTAAACAGGGCAGTGAACCGTGAAAATTAAAACTACTCCATATGATGCCCTGTTTCTTTAAATGAATCATATTGTCATTACATATAAATCCCTGCATAATGCACTTCTACCTTCCTGTCACAAACAGTCACAACAAAGGGTTGAAGTTTTTAACTAATTTCAGGGGATGTAGAAAGCGTGAAATCAGAAAAATATTCCATTACTGCTTAATAATAAAAAGAAATCTTTAGAATAATAATTTAAAAATACTCAGAATTTATGCAAAATACACTGTTTATTTCTCATGTTGAAAAATTTTATATGTTTCTCATTTAAATTAAAGCAGCATTTATATTTACATATAATATACTCCCTAGTCTGCTCTTGGGATTTCTTGTTGATGCTGTGTTTTGCACCATATTTGCAGCTCCCTTTTTTTATTCAGTATATGTATATATGGTATGGTAAAATTGGTGGAATATTACAAATGAACAAATTGCATTCCTTGTCGAGGATTAAAACCACCTTGGGGTCCTTTTTGTGGGCAATACCACAGCAACTGATTAGTAATATACTTGTGCAAGCTGTTCATGTGATCCTGCAGCATGTTTCAGGTAACTGTAATCATAAATATGAATATACACAATTAAATTTATATTGGGCCCCAAACTTTATTCATTTGGCATATATGCTTGCAGCATTCTGAAGGTTACCCAGTGCTTGACCTCTGGTTGCTGCCTCACTCATCGCCATTGTAGTCTTATCACTGCATTGCTTGGTGCACACCCAAAGGATGAAAACATGGTTTAAATTAATTCTTTTGGCATGTGCCCATCTAGAGAGGAGGGGTTGGTGGGCACTTTCTTGTTGGAATGCTATCACTGAAGTGCAGAGTAGTAATTGGCAGAGTTGAATCTAACTTAACTGATTTGTTAAGGTGCCAGTCTCTATTTTAGCTTTTATCAATTTAGCACTTTGTCTAATGTGTTGCAACATTCTCAAAAGGAATTTGAACCAAGATTGACTGGGGAAAGTGACACACAGTAAACTAAAATAGCCAGTTCCAAAGTGCAAAATGTTGCACAGACGCTTGATATTGTTGAGATCTCCTTGTTTACTGTATCCTTTGCAGCAAATCACATATTTTGGCTTTGTTCCTTAAACTTAAATCCCAGCTAAAAGACTGCAAAGAAATGCAGGAATTGAATGTTATTATAGTGTTTTCATTCTGATCAGTTGTTTCTGGTTTTGATGCCCTAGACCTGGAATACCCAAACTATTTTATCCTTGAGCCACATTCAAATGGCAAAAAAATTGGAGAGCATCACAAACATACAAAAAGTTCCTGGGGGTGCCAGTTATAAACTGTGGTTGACTGCTGGTGGCCCCTATGTGGACTGGGAGGCGCAGTTTGGCAGTGAACTTTTGGTTATATGCAACCAAAATGTATTTGCAAGCCAGGAATTAAAAAATAAGCGCCTGTTTTAAGGCCACTGGGAGCAACATCCAAGAGGTTAGTGAGCAACATGTTACTCATGAGCCTCTGGTTGGGGATTACTGCCTTAGACTATAAATATGTTTACCTAGGTTTATTATCATTGAGATAGTGTGTGCAAGGTTCTTTCATGGAAAGGAACTCCTTGAGTAACAGTAACATACTTCTATTTAACAGTATGTAAAACAATATCCCATACACATATACCATATAAATAGGTAAAATCTTCCATTATATTTTGCATGGATGTTATTATTGGCTGTAATACTTTTTGATGTTTAAAAGTTTCCAATAGCTGACTGCCAGGTAAGCATTGGTGGTTTACAAAAGTTCTACTCAGAGCATTTAGTAATCGTTCAACTTGGACTGTCCCTTGTGTAAGAAATTGCACAGCAAATTTAAGATGAATGTGCGGTTACCCATCCTGTAGCATACCACTCAACACTTTTGCTATTGTCTCTTTAAAACTAAGTACCATTACACAAACTTACCATAAGGATCAAGTTCACCCCAATAAAAATGGATATTTAAACTGGAAAAATGTGGTTTCTTCTCCTCTCAATGAATGTTTTCTCTGATTTTTTTAAATTTTTGTTGGCTATGTATTGAAACATAATCATACGCAAGCACTTTTTCACATTATGAATGCACTTTTAAAAATAGTGCATTAAGTACAAAATTATGTTTTCTTACATAATTCTTTGTGCGCACCACAGCTGTCACATGCGCTGACCTGCAAATGCATGTGCCTGACTAAGAGGGTGCATTGATTCCAACCAGGTCCTTTAAAAAGATCACTTGGTGAAAAGGGCAAATGTTTCCCTTTAAATGTGATTGAATCTTTACTCTTAGTGTATTTGTTTTTAAGTGATTGTTCTTTGTAATAGTCAGTTGTAATACATTCTTATAGCCATTCAATAATTTAATGATGTGGGAAATCATATTTTTTCCACTGGGAAATGCACTTGCTATTAAATCTGGCTTGATTATCTGGAAGGTATCCTCCCACCCACACACAAATACAATGCTGATAAAATGATAGTACTTAATTAAACCATGCAAATGTAATGTTCTGCATTGACTTATTGAATTCACATGATTCAACTGACCTTGGTCTAAACAGGTGTCACTTGTGTCCCTGTAGGCAACAGAGCAACACTTATGGCAAGAGACCTGCAGGAATGTGGTGTAGTGGGTATTTTAATGTAACTCAAAGTTTGTAGTCAATGCAAGTCTTAAACATTAAAGCAAATGTTGCTGAAGAATTTGTCATTGCTGACTAAATCGAAACTTGTCAGCTATTTTATTTTGCATGGATTCAGCAGATGTTGGGTGGCAACACATTGTCAGCCCCATTTATAGTGACAGTCAAGATTAAACTTGGCTATTCTTTAAACAAAAAATTACAATGTTCTACTTTGCTCCCTCTAAATCTGACCTGGCAGCAATTGCCTCATTGTTCAAAAGAAATTTAAAACTAAAGCGCATGCTTCAAAGAGAAGGAAAGGCATATTTACTTGGGAGTGCCAAAAGTTATTGCTTCTATTAGGAGAAAACTGCAACCGGCAGTGCCGGTCTTAGCACATTGGACCAATTTGGCCCAATTGGGCCCCGCGCTTATGGGTGCCCCGCTCCAGTACAAGCTCTCATTTATATTCCCTTAATCCCCCAATAACTCAATTGGGCCCCGCGCTTATGGGGGCCCTGCTCCAGTGCGAGCTCTGATTCCTATTCACTTAATCCCCCATAGCTCAGCCTACCCCGGGCCACAGCTGAACCTGATTGGCCCAGCCCACCCCCAAACCCAATTCAACCAGCCCGCCCCAAACCCAATTGGCCCAAAAAACAAGTGAAATGCATTAATGTTGTATATTTAATCCATGGTGCTGCACACACACACACAGTTTACAGTGGTGACCAAAATTTGCACTTTTTTTGCGCACATAGATTAAACAAAAAGGGGGGACATTTTCTCCCAGTTCCCCAGCCTGCCCCCATCCCCAAATAGCAGCCATCACTTGAACAGAGTGGAAAACAGGCACTATTTGCCCATCCAGCTCTGTGACCCTGTGACAGACAGCAAAGTTCCTTCTAGGGGGGCCCGCAAAAATTTTCCCAATTGGGCCCCGCACTTGGTACGACTGGCCCTGGCAACTGGTCCGGGGTTACTTCCAGCAAGCAACACGGATTGATTGGCCTTATTCTTCTTCTTTCTTCAAATTTCCCGGGGCAGACACATGCGCAATAGATTGAAATAGCAGACCATTAAAGTTTGACTTTTCAAGCATGCTCACCTGCTCAAAGAAAGAATAAGCTGATTGCTCCATGGTGCTCACTGAAAGAACCCCCAAACCAGTGCAGTTTTCTGCTGATAGGAGCACCGGCCCGGGGTTTCAGGTAAGTATATACAGTCACTTGGGGTTAGGGTTGCCACCTTTTCTAGAAAAAAATACCGGTCTTCCTATATATTAAAGTTTTTTCCCTATTAATAACATTGGGATCAACCATCAAAAATACCGGCCAGGCCGGTAAAATACCGGCCAGGTGGCAACCCTACTTGGGGTGCCTAACTTTTGATACCTCCAAGTAAATACAAACTTTTCTTCTCCTTTAACTGCTGTAACAATATTGTATCCTCGAAGCACACTTGAAGAATGTTCCATATTTATAATATTTATATACTTGCTCTGTAACTGAGGGCAAGTTTGTGTTTTTTCTATGATATTTTAAACCAGGGTAATCCAATATCTTCACATTACTAAAGCCTGTATAGTTTTCATTTATTAGCAGATCATTCATACAAAGTAACTTGTATTTTAGGTTTATTGTGCCTTTAAGAGGCATTTTCAGCCACAGTCTGGATAACCTCAAATTGTAAGCACTGTGATTTCCCATGTCCCTTTGGTTACATTTATCTGTACCAAACAAATATATATAGACAACAAAGTGGCAGTACCTTTAGCATGATGCTTGTAATGTTACTGATATCAGCAATTGTAATAGTTTTATGAATTGAATAACATTATTTTGCATAGTATAAATTCATTGAATGCTTGAAATATTTACATTAGAAGATTCTGTAGCTAGCTTAACTGAACTTTAAGAAGCTTAAAATTGCATCTTCCTCAGGTCTCTCTGGGAGGGCTTTATGTGGGTGGAGTTGCAATCTTGCTGGGGTGGGTGTTTTGTACCTCTTTAGTTGTATATGCATGTGTTCTTTGCTGCAGGCGTACCCATACGATCGTGCCTTTCCAGGTGACAGACACGATACACGGTATAGTATGCAACCTCTGAAGTTGGAGCATTCAATAAAGCTTTACGTTTTTTTTATGTTAAACCATGGTTTATTATGCATGTTATACAGCCTTTTGCAATGATTTATTGAGGGGCAGACCTGCTTAGAACCAAGATGAACTAATTGTATCTTGAAAATATTGGTACTGCAATATTCCTGTGTCCATTCATTGCCAAATGTTTGTATGTTTTTCGTGTAAAGATGCAGAAAAGTCTTGATGGACATTGCTGTTATATCGCTGCTGAAATAACAGTAAGGACACAGTGTGGTTAATTTAGAAATCAGTGATTAGCTTTTATCAGCCAACTGCCGGTTGACCAGTGAAAGCAATAATCTGATTGGTTGCCATGGGTTGCTGCCCAGGTGCAAATTTGCCCAGTGTTTATAAATGAGCCCCAGTGAGTACAGTATGTGGCAATCAGGGGCTAATTTGCACAAGCTATACATAACCACAATCTTATGTTTGATTACAACCAATATTTACATTTTACCTTTTAACATATAAATATCTAGATTCTGCTGGACTAGCTAAGCGTAAGAAATTGCCATCTTGGGTTGATAGACTAGCAGTTGTTATATACGCTATATACATATAGGTATAATAGATTACATAAGTATTGTGGGAAAACAGGGAACTTGAGACAGACAACTCATAAAAGGAACGCATTAAATAGACCAATGTATAATCTTTCATTGCACCTAAATAAGAGTGAGAATCTTAAAGTGGACCTGTCACCCAGACACAAAAATCTGTATAATAAAAGTCCTTTTCAAATCAAACATGAAATCCAATTTCAAATTTTAATTAAAGCATTCATAGCTGTTTTAAGCTCATTTAAAAATCTCAGCTGTCAATCAAATATTGTCTGCCACTCCTCTATGCCTTAGGCATAGAGGCGTGGCAGACTATTACTTTCACTTTCCATTCAGCACTTCCTAGATGTCACTGCTCCCCACACATTCCCCCAGTTCTCTTAACCATTTAATTGTGTAGCCAGGACATGGGGATAGACATTGGGTCCCCCATTCTGGTGCACAAACAAGATTCTGAGATGATACAAGGCTTGTCTTAATAACAGTGTCCACAAAATGGCTCCTGCCTGCTTGTTATAATTATGAATTCCCAGACTGAAGAAAACAAGAACCAAATAATTTATATAGTGTAATTTATGTTCATTTTTCTTGACTAATGTGATAAAATAGTGATTTTGAATATTTTTTTTGGGTGACAGGTCCACTTTAAGGCCCCCATACACGGGCCGATAAAATCTGCTGACAGACCGAGTCGGCAGCTTATTGGCCGGTGTGTGGGGCCATCCGACGGGCTTCCTCAATCGATATCTGGCTGAAAGTCGTCCTGATCTCGATTCGACGGGTTAAAAAACCCAGTTGGATCACAGCCGCATCTGCGAGTGTATGCGGTGCTGTGATCCGACTGCCCATTTCGGATGCATTATGATCCGATCATTGGGCCCTAGGGCCCACGATCGGATCAGCCCGATATCGCCCACTTCAATGTGGACATATCGGGGAGAGATCTCTGCATCTATGGCCACCTTAAGTTAGGGGACCATAATTAGAGTAGATTTAGTGGGCTCACTGTGATTATTGAGCTATTGACAGCAGTGAAGGAAGAGAGTTTAAGTAGATTATAGCAACGTTTGCTCTGTGGATGGAGATAAGTGGGAGAATAGTATCAAATACAGCTGTGATGAATTTACAATGAGTCATTGTTGTGTAAGTTCCACATGATCTTTGAGCAAACACTCATATCTAGAAGAAAGTTTGTTCATATAGCACTACCAGGTCTTTTGCCATATAATTTCTAATAGGCGTTTTAATACTATTGGTGCTGTGCGAACAAACTTTCTTCTGTATTACTGGTGGATGATGTTGCACTGACGGTACGTGCACCCACTTTCATATTTTACTGGGGGACTTGAGCTGACTCAGACACAGTATCATCAAACACTCATATCTGTCTATTGTATCACCAATTCAAAGGCAAGGAGCCTGCTCGGTCGTTGGTAAATAATATGAATATCTTCTACCTGTCACAGTGTGGATAACACCAAAATCCATCCCATGTTCATAGTGATTTTATATATATATATATATATATATATATATATATATACAGCTCTACAAAATAAGTTGGCGCTATAGAAATACATGTTAATAATAATAAGATATATATATATATATATATATATCATGGAATAGGTCTTTTGGAAAGCTTGAAAAAGGTGAATTTAAGGAATTAAGACATAACAAAAGGCCGGAACGCTGAATAAATGATTCACCTTTTTAAAGCTTCGCAAAAGACCTATGAGTGCTGTTGTCTTTTTCTGTGAATTCAAATATGTTCTATTGTATAACCAGCACATATATATATATATATCTATATATATATATATCTATATATATATATATATATATATATATAACTATGCAATCCAAGAAAGGAGCACTCTCAGGTCTTAAAGAAAATCCAAAACAATATACCATAGTTATTGTGGGCACAAAAACTGACGTTTCACCAGCCTTTCTCACAGCCAAAACATTTTTGTGCCCACAATAAATATTTTTTTTTTTGTATTTTCCTTAAGATCTGAGAGTAGGGATGCACCAAATCCACTACTTTGGATTCGGCCGAACCCCCTACTTTGGATTCGGCCGAACCCCCTACTTTGGATTCAGCCGAACCCCCTTCTTTGGATTCGGCCAAATCCTTCCCGAAAGATTTGGCCGAATACCGAACCATATCCGAACCCTGATTTGCATATGAAAATTATGGATGGGAATGGGGAAACATTTTTTACTTCCTTGTTTTGGGCCAAAAATTCACATGAGTTCCCTCCCTGGCCCTAATTTGCATATGCAAATTAGGATTCGTTTCGGCCAGGCAGAAGGATTCGGCTTAATCCGAATCCTGTTGAAAAGGGCCAAATCCTGGCTGAATCCCGAACCGAATCCTGGATTCGGTGCATCCCTACCTGAGAGTGCTCCTTTCTTGTACTACATAGCTACGTATACTTGAGGATTGCACCCAAACATCTGTTTACACTCTTTTTCGTGAGTGCCTGTAGTCTCCATATATATATATATAGCTTATATATATGGAGAGCTCAAAAAATAGATTTACTTTTCAATCTGTGACTTACACTTTGCACTAAATGTACACAGCTTTGCAGACCATCCGAATATATCATTTTGTTCAAGGGTATTAGTTCATTTTGGTCCCATGGGGCATGTCTGACAGCGCCAACTGTGCTCAGAAACCAGTTTTTGTTTTTCTGATACGATTTCACTCAAGACCATGGATATGTATCTTATTCTGCCATTTTCTGTATTCTTCTCCACTTCAATTAAGTAAAAATAAAACTTGTTGCCAATGTTGTACCTTGTATTAGTGCCACTGAAACTGTATATAGCTTGGAAAAAATCAAAAAATCTTTTTTTTTTTTTGTAGTTTTATTACTTCCGATTTAAGGAAAACAAATCTAATACAAACATTACTTCATATTAATTATATTAAAGAATAAGAATTTCTTATGATATAAACCTGGTTTCTGATTAACCATATCTGTAATAGTGCTTTTATAACTTGTATAGTTTTCTGGGTCGAACACGTCTTGCTTTGTTCTACCTCCTATCCTGACCTTCATGTTTCCATACAGGAGTTTTTGTACTCATTGTACTAAAGGTATGTGTCCTGCTATAAAATGCACCTTGTTTTGGTAAAATATAACACAAGATATGGAAGCTGTGTGTGTTTATTTCATTAGTTATACATTATAATGTGTGAGTGGAAGTTGATGTATTTATTTAAAGGGCTGTGGCTGGCGCACAATCCGTTAGGAAATAGCCGCCAGCCTGATCTGTATCATATGATCAAGAGTTATAGTGTCCAGTTATATTATATAAACATTTAGCAGGAATCAAAATTGGCATAGGGTCCTTTTTTAAATAACAAAAAATCATATGGGCTTTATTTAGTTAAGTATGTTTAGCTTCAATTACTTCCCATAAAAATAAAAACTATACAAATCAATTAATACTTGGGAATAGTTTCTTTTCTGCTTTTTTGTGATCATTGAATAGTCCCCCTGTCTCCATTGGTTTTCATTTATGGCCAATGCCACATTTGTATAAGTTTTATATGAAGATTTACACACAGGATTTCTAAAATAAACCCATCACACAATACCTGTGGTAAGCTCTTAGTTGAAACCAGAAGTTTCATATCATGGTAGGATTATCACAGAAATATACAAATGTCATTAATTTGAAGAAATAATTGGTGCTTCAACGGTTTCCATAGCTTTTGCCAATATTACCCATTACCCAAATTGGCATAATCCCTAGTGGTAATAGGAAGAGAGAGAATGGGAATATTCCCATAACTCTATGTTTCTATGAAACGAAATTAACCATCTATATAATATTTCTGTTAAAACAAATGAATACATTAGGGATTATTTTGCACTCTACAATTCAGAGTGTCTCTGTAAAATATATATATATATATATACAATATACAAACATTATTATAAAATATATATAAAATCAGCATGCCAAGTTGAGTCTGTTCTTCTGTTTGTAGACGTATCTTATAATATAACCCATTAGAGATATTGTTACCAATATTATATACTTAACACATCTAATTTTTTCTTACCAGATGTCTTGTAATAAAGGTGAAAACCAAGAGACTCAGAGGCAGAACTTTTTCCAAGTGAGTACGTGTATAAAAAAAACAAAATTATTGAGTACTGAGTAATATTTAACATCTTGAGTTCCTTGTTATACTTAGATTTAATGATGCAAATACATTTTAATGTTCGACTTTGACAGGCCAACTCAGCTAATCTTGAATGATTCTTATTTATTGGCTATGTATTTGGCAAATAAAAATGCCTGCTGGAAGCTCATTTTAGATGAAGACCAACGTCTGGCTTATGTAATTCTATCTCAACTGGTCAGACCAAGCGAGACTTGTCATCTGTTCATTGACTCAAGACAATTGCATCAGTAATTAGTTAGAATCGGTTAGAAGAGAAGATGACCCCTGTGAACATCGCTGGAGGGGACCTGCATGAAG
>CM044438.1:18336932-18356769 GCA_024363595.1 Xenopus borealis
CTGATCAGATTCCCAACTACAGACCGGTTTCGCCTTTCTTGAGGCTCATCAGTGTAGTGCGTGGTTATCTGATCAGCTTAGATAGAGCCACCGTGTGCTTAGAAACCCAGTGGGGGAGCTTTAGCCTATAGGATAAACTTTTTTTTTCTTGGAGCTTGTTTGGAATTCATTCCCAGGATTCATTTTGTTTATTAAATTCTGTATGAGGCAAACTTTGTGACTTGTATGAGCCTCCAGACTGAGACTGAAATTCATCATTCATAATCGGCACCAAGATCACTGAGCTTCCAGACTTAAAACACCAGAGACAGGAATATTTACTTTAATAAACTACAATTCTGGAAAACAGTCAAAAAGAATACATGGAAAGTAATTGAAAGCGTCTTTATTTCTTGTTAACAATCTGAAAACAACTGAACTGAAAAAGATTGGAAGGTGAACAACCCGTTAAAATGTAGGTGAGCACAACTTTCCCTTTTGAGAAATCAATACATTTGGAAAATGTAGCAGACTTCTCCTTACACTTGAATCCACCTTAATGATTGGGGGGGAGGCAGTTTTGCTATATCTATTACATACCATCAAAACGCCGCTAGTGCAATTTAACCCTGTGGTTTAATGCTGGATTATAAAGGGGTGTTCAACTTTGAACACTTTTTTTCCATTCATTTGCTTTCAGATAGTTCACAAGGAATAAAGACTTTTGGGCTGGTACTGTAACTGTTCTAAAATGATACATTTAGTCGATACATTTGTTATATTTGTCCCTGCTGAGCAAAATCCTTTAAAGGCAGCTGATAGAATTGATAGTTGCTAATATTCCACAGATATTGCTGAGAAATCTATTGACTAATACAGCAAATTATAACCGTTCAGAACCTGCACCTGAATTTCTTCCAGACTGAAACACCAGACACAGGAACATTACATTTTAAACTTGAATGCCTCACAAGGAAACTTTGGGCAACTTCAGAAAACGAAGTGTTCCGAGTGCCATCCCGCTGACAAATTACATTCTAGCCGGCAGGAAGGCAGTTTGGGGAAATTAGTCACCCTAAAAAAGAGGAAATTTATTGCCAGGCAACTAATCTCCCCAAATCTGACCGTGTGTCTGTTCCCTTAATATGCTTCTACTCTATAATTGGCTTCATACACTGCTGATTCTGTTTCTACTGAATACCTAAAGGAAGTGTTTACATTGGCATGTCATTTTACCCTGATGTCAATGAACTTGGTGATCTATATTTATCCATATCTCAACTAAAGCCTGATGAGTTGATCATGACAACCCGTTTGAAAGCAATGTGACAAATAAACTCGACAAGTACAAAGTTCATGCATCGTTGGAACTTCATCTAAAAAAAGGCATTATTTGAAAATGGAAAAACACTGCAGTAGTTGTGTAATATAAAGCTTGTTTTGCCAGTTTCCCCTACTTTTTTTTTAATCTGTCCCCTGCAAAAACTTGCATTCAGTACAATATTGCCTTTAAAAAGCAGCACAAACACAACCGCACAATTATTCTGTAAAAATTTAAAGGCAGACTAAACCTCAAAAGAATTTGTGTAGATTTGTTACACCATCAGTGTAGGCTTCTGTATCTCCCTGGTGTCACAGCAGTCCTTAAAGGAGCACTCAACCCAAAAGTTAAAAATCCCCTGACCTAGCTAGACCTCACCTTCCTCCTCCCCCCCAGCCTAGCTGCTACCCCAGTAAATGCCCCTAACTTTTTACTTACCTCTCTGTGCAAATTCAGGGATTGGAGTTCATGGCAGCCATCTTCTGGGTCTTCAGTAATCTTCATGAATGGAGCAGCATTCTGGCACATGTGCAGTTGGAGCAATTTCCCCTTTCGCTACAACTGTGCATGCACCGAAATTTATGGAAATTTATGGAAATTTACGAAGTGCAGGATGAAGATAAGAAGTTTATTGATGGCCCAGAAGATAGCTGACATGAACTCCAATCCCTGAATCTGCACGTCGGGGAAGTAAAAGTTAAAGGGCTTGTTCACCTTTGAGTTAACTTTTAGTATAATGTAGAGAGGGATATTCTGAGACAATTTACAATTGGTTTTAATTTTTTATTGTTTGTGGTTTTATAGTTGTTTAGCTTTTTATTCAGCAGCTCTCTAGTTTGCAGTGTCAGCAATTTGGTTTCTAGGGTAAAAATTACCCTAGCATTGATTTGAATAAGAGACTGGAATATGAATAGGAGAGGGACTGAATAGAATGATAAGTAATAAAAAGTAACAATAGCAATACATTTGTAGCCTTACAGAGCATTTGTTTTTAGATGGTGTCAGTGACCCCCATTTGAAAGCTGCAAAGAAACAGAAGAAAATTGCAAATCCTTAAAAAACTATGAAAAATAAATAATGAAGACCAATTGAAAAATTTCTTAGAATTGGCCCTTCTACAATATACTAAAAGTTAACTTGAAGGTGAACCACCCCTTTAATGGCAATTACCAGGGTAGCAGCTAGGCCTGTAGCATCAGCTTCTGTGATAGAATGTTTTTGGTGACCCCTTCTCTCAAAGCTTCTCAACATCACTAGAACAATTAGCTTAATTTTTACAGCCATGGGACTGTATCTTTGCAGTTACTTTTAGAAAAACGTGATCACTATTATTGATGTTTGGAGTGCCGTTGGTTTTTTGCTTTTGGAGACTGGTTGTGAGGTGGCCGAACCTTTACCTTTGAGCACCAGCGTGCATTGATCTACTATAGATGGGAAGGGTGGCATTGGAGCAGCAAACAAAACAAAAGAAGGACATTGTAACAGTATGCTTCTAAAGTTATATACCTCAAAATAGAAAAGGGGTAACATTTTAACTATTTACCTATAAGGAATAAGTAGCAGGTCAGACAGCAGAAACATGACATTTGTTCTGATATTCAGCTGCCTAGAGCATATGTAAGCATGTACTGTTCCTTGACATGCGTAGACCGGATGCTGATGATATTGATAATTTTATGTTCTCTTATTTGACTATAAATATGGAACATTCCGTGACCTATGACACAGATAATAAAATTGTGGTGACTTGTCAGACCTTTGTCACTAGGAATTTCAGGGACATATAAATATATTACAGTTTAGCTGGCAATTCAAAGTTCATTGTAGGAAATGATTAAGTAGTGTTAAAATGTTCTCAGTAAGATTCCAGAACACGTGTTGCACCATGGCCAAGTATATTATGTAGTCTACACTTAGGAAGCTGGTTCAGGAAACACCTGTGACTTTGCCAATCATTTTTTTTAGTGCTGGTTTGGATCACCTTTGAACACAATACAACCTGCATTCCTCGTGACTCATAAGCTTCCAAGTCCTTTCAGTGATGATGAGGAGTGGCTCTTGTTTCTCAATCTGTTTAGTGGTTACGCTACATTTTGAGTCTGGTGATTGGTGTACCACAAGATACTGTATGTTAAAAAGGAACTCTTCTGAACATTTTATATCAATGCCTTCTCATAAGCAGCCCCGATCACACTGAGCATGTGCATAGTCTTGGTCTTGCAAAGATGTATAACAAAGTTACAAGATGACAGCCCCCTGTGGCCAACTTTGGAAGCATAAATCATTTGTTTGATTAGGCTTGTGGTGCAGTAAGTTCATGTTTATGTTTAGTATACAAAATACAGCATTTCTAGATTTATACTATTTCAGACTTTCCTTGTCCTTTAAGAAAAAATTTGAATGTCTAATATTCAATAGTATAGTTCTGACCCGAAAAATCGAGTTTCCGAAAAAAAACTTGATTGTCAGGAAGGCAATTAACATATTCAAATAGTTCAATGGATCTCTGGATCTACTGAATTGTAATTGAACTTGGCAGGTTTGAGGTGGCAAATATTGAAATAAATTGAATTGGAGGATTGAAATTAGAATGTGTGAATTGTGACACCAAAAAAAAACTATCTGACCCATTGGGGCAGATTCACTAAGATCTGAAAATTCGCCTGTATAGTTGAGTTGCTATATGTTAGCAAATGTAGGGGGGAAGAAGGGTAACCCCCCAAAAAAATTATCAATCTTTTTCAGACTATCACCCTCCTATGCTAAAATACACCAGCATTTTTTTGGGACTTAGAAAAAATTTGACATTTTTTTTTCAAACTCCTATCTATTGTATTAAACTTCGCCTGGTTTGACCAGGCGAAGTAACGTCTAGCGTAAGTGCTAACGTTCAGGAAAATGTTCATCTTAGTGAATTTGTGAAGTTACGATCCTTCGTCAGTGCGCAACTTCGCCTGGCGTAATGGTGCAAAATTGCGCAAGTCTATCTACTTCGCTAGCGAAAATTCACCAGAGTCCGTGTTAGTGAATTTGCGAAGTTGCGAAATGACGTCACGCTGGCGAATTAGTGCTAGAGTTAGACGCTACGCGCTTTAGTGAATCTGCTCCATTGCATCTAAGTTATTGGGTGTACCTGGCAAATTAATAAATTAAGTCCTATATCTTTTTTATATCTTTATTTTTCCCTAGGGTGCAGAGGCCATGGTAATGGAGAGTGTAATGTTTGCCATCTTGGCTGAGAGATCTCTTGGTCCCAAACTGTATGGATTTTTTCCACAAGGACGCCTTGAGCAATTCATCCCAGTAAGTCCAATTAACACATTTAGTGAATATAATAGATCTTTTTTTTTTTATGCAGTTGGTAAGAAATTGCAAGCTAAGTAGTAAAGCATTGCATTGGGTTGTCTAAAAACACAAGTGGATTTGTATGGGAACTTTTGTATGGGAACTTCGTTCTTGGACTGATTCCCTTCTTTTCAGCAATGATTTCTTATTTTCAGGGTCACATTAGTATTTCTTACATTGTCAGAGTGCGGGAAAGTGTTTTTGTTTTTACCAAGAACGATCTGAAATGTTTTGTGAATTAGTTTAGTTTTGGAAACAGATGTTGCTATCTTGCTCAAGGCCCATGTCACAACAGGTATTTGTCCAACACTGTGTTTCTGCTGGCAGAGGGTGTTTGCACTTGGGCTGACTGCCATTGAAGTGAATGACACCCACTCATAGAGCAGACACCTAGTGCGCCATGGAACAAATGACCCTGATATATAGGACATTATGTCCCAAGCTGCCTTCCAGCAGAGAAATGCAGCAAATGTCTTGGGACCAAATCACTCCAGCTATCCTGTGTGCCAGGACCTTATGTAAGGCATTCTAGATATACTGCTAATAAGACTGTGCAAGTCCAGCTATGTATTATTGGAATGGCCCCTGAACATTACCTTCTCTGTTGTTTGCTATACAGTTCACACTGTTAATTGGCAGATGAGTACAGAGTAACCTAACTCTACATTTTCTACTTAACATCTCCATATTTAACAGCGGAAAGTTTGTTTCAGGTAGGAGAGTATGTAAGACATAAAACTTCAAGGCATAAAAAAAATAAGTAAATGTAACCTTAACAAAAATAAAATGTTACTGGATTCCAACTCCTCACTTACTCATAGGCCGAATAAACCTAATACAGATTTGTCATGATATACTTATTGCTTTATTATTTTTTTCCCTTTTAATTAGAGTAGGAAGCTGGAAACTAATGAACTGAGCCTTCCAGACTTATCTGCTGAAATAGCTGAAAAAATGGCACGGTTTCATGGCATGAACATGCCATTCAACAAGGAACCAAAGTGGCTTTTTGGCACAATGGATAAGTATGTTGTTGTAGCCTCCCATCATCCTTCACAAACGGGTGTAATACTAATAAATAAGTGCAACTCTTTCATGGGCATATGAGAAACAAAATATTCCATAAACAGTGTATTTTAGCTAAATGCTACAATGTTATTGCAGTTAAGGGGACCTGTCACCCTAAGAAATAATTCCAAATTCTTTTCCATCAAGTTAGTTGTGCAATATAAACTTTACTTATACTCTATTTATTATTTGAACTTTGTTTCCTTCAGTCTTGGAATTACAAAATCACAGAAAGCAGGCAGCAGCCATATTGTTGACACTGTTATTAAGACAAATTGTGTATCCCCCCAAAATTTTGTGTATGCACCAGAATGGGGACTTAATGCCTATGCACAGTGCCCTAGGCAATTATAGAGTATGAGGAGAGAGGGGGAATGTGGGGAGAGCAGTGACATTTAGACGTTGCTGAATGGAAAGTGAAAGTAATTGACTGTGCCACTGGCATAGAGGCGGGGCATGTAATTTGATTAACAGCTCAGATATGTAAACACCTTTATAACATAGGGATGCTTTAATGAAGAAAATAATTTAGGTTCCATATTTAATTCATAAAGGTCTTTCATTATACAACTTTTTAAGTGTGGGTGACAGGTCCGCTTTAAAGTAAATATCCCACAGTTAGACAATAAAAATGCACTTGTATCTTTAGTTTATGGTTATATGATTTCTGACAAACAGTATAACTTTGCAATCCTGATCAGAAAGGCCAATTTTATACATCTGAAGATCATATTTATAGCTAGCTCCAAAACCCAAAAGTGTCCATATATATGACATTACAATTTCTGTTCTATAGTTTTACAAAAATCTTTTCTACCTTTCTACATTCTAATATGTTGTTGTACTGTTCTTGCTAAAGGTATCTGCAGCAGGTGCTGAAGATTAAGTTCACAAGGGAATCCCACACCCGCAAGCTGAATAAAATTCTAGGTTATGATCTCCCCGAGGAAATGAGGAACCTGAGGTAAACTAATCTATATTCTTCCTTTATGCTTACCTGCAAAATCTAACCTATATTTAGTGATGAGTGAATCTGCCCAGTTTTGCTTTGCCAAAAAATTAGCGAAACGGAGAAAAAAATTCACGAAACACACTGAAGTCAATAGGAGTCCAATTTTTTGTACACATGCATCTAGTTTTTCTTCTCCAAATACATTAAAATCAATGGATGTTTTTAATTATGGTGACTTCTTTTGTCCAAATGCATTAAAGTCAATGGGCATTTTTTCATCTGAACGACTTTTTTGTCGCGGCAAATTTTGGCTGCAGTTTGCACTTGGCGAATTGCAGTAGTTGGCTGGAAATCCATGGCTGGTGAAAAAATTCACTCATCGCTACCTATATTCTTTTAGGTGATTGCATGTAAATGTAGCATTACTATTGAATGCATAGCATTTAAGTGCTGCCTTATAGACATTTTTTTATGGCAAATGATCTTGCAACGGTCTGGCTAGTGTAAGCACCTGTTTATATACGTTATGGACTTGACCTGACTTCCACATATTAGACAGAGTTCAGTGAGCTCAAGGAACAGCTGCAATCTCTGGTTCCTTTAACTGGTAACATAGGAATAAACCTAGTACTGTTTCCCTGTTTCTGTAATTTGCTGCCTATTCATTTGTCATTTCTGCGTGGCAATGTTCTGTCCCGTCACCTAATTTAAAGCGAATGTTGGCCCAAAAATAATGTTGATACCATGTAAGAAAAGACAGCTTATTACCAGACCTGTCTGTTGCTGGAGATCTAAGACTTTTAAAAATTAACAAGCGGTAGTTAGAAAAATGCAGCTTTCAATAGAAATTGTATTTACAAATAACTTTAAAGAAATGAAAGTGAAATAAAAAATTTATTTAATTAAATAAATGTATATTCGATAGATATCGAATTGTTTTTCAAATTTTCTTGCCCTTTAAGAACCTTTTATTTTACCGCAGCCACTGGGTGATTGCTTAGCTAATAAGTGAGTGTGATTATTGGTGCTGAGGTCAATATAGTATAAGGCCAATGTACATGTCATTGACATAAATGTGATCACCTCTTGCTTCTCCAGGGGTGATCCTGGGGCTGCCCCATGCCGAATGTCGGTTCTTAGGGTAGAGACACACAGTGCTAGTTGGGGGAGATTAGTCGCCTGGCGAAAAATCGCGTCTTCCCTGCGCAACTAATCTCCCAGAATTGCCTTCCCGCTGGCTAGAATCTAAATTGCGGGCAGGATGGCACTCGGAGTAATTCGTTTTCTGAAGCCGCCTGAAGTTTCCTCATGAGGAAATTTTGGGCAACTTCGGAAAATGTCCCGCAGCCGATTTAGATTTTAGCTGGCGGGGAGGCAGTTCGGGAAGATTAGTCAACCGAGGAAGAGGCGATTTGCCGCCAGGCGACTTACCTCCCCCGAAAATGTGTCTCTACCCTTAGGAGCCCCTCTTAACTTATTATTTCTGGTCTGATTTAGCAGACTACTAAATACGGTTAAAAAAAAAAAGCCTTTATACATTAGTCCATATGTTGGACTTATAAGTTGTACTCAAGCTATTTGCATATCATAGAGTCTGAGAGCAGAAATTAACATTATTGGTTAACTGGATACTCCTCATTTTAGAAACTAAAATGGTTTATTTTAACAGATGTTTGCTGGAAGCCACTTCTTCACCTGTTGTGTTTTGTCATAATGATTGTCAAGAAGGTAAGTATTGCAACTGAATCTGGAATGTTCTGAAAAGATAACAGATCTAAGGTTTCATAACAGAGCAAAGTGCAGCTGCTTTACACTAATCACTACTTGCGCATCATGAAATAGATGAATTAAAACCTCCATAAACATGGAAATTTGTAATAGTTTTTTTACTATAATGGGAACAAAAGGAAGTAGTGGAAGCTAAGTAGTGGTAGTCTTATCTCTGATTTCACCATCACTAAGGATTACATATTTTATAACAGACTAGTCACACCAAGAATATTTACATGATACTAGTAATGGTGTTGCCATGCTAACATTGGATTTCTTTTACCCTTACAGGTAACATCCTTTTGTTGGATGGAAGGGAGAATTCAGAAAAACAGAAGCTCATGCTCATAGACTTTGAATACAGTAGCTACAATTACAGGTATCCATGTGCACAAAGTTCAGTCACATATCCAGTGCTGGTCTTGGGCAATATTTTGAAAAAAGTACTCTGAATCAGCTGCAAATGTGAGCTTGTAGGGGTTGCACGTAGGCCTGGTTGCTCAGTATAAAAGGCAGGAAAAGTCCACCCAACCTTAACAATAGAGAAATATGAGGCCCCGTCAATATGGAAATCATGCAGCAATATTGTTTGTTTAAGCTTAACTGTCATTTTAAATGCATCGAAAGGGGAAAAACGTTATTCTCCCTGCCAAAGTTCAGGCATTTGTTGCCATAACTAAGCTGCATTTTATTAATTCTTCAATCAAACACGAAAAACAAGTTTTATTTTATTGTGAAATGTTTCAAGTAAACACTGGGAAAATGCTTAGCATGGCAAGTTATCAGTTTGTGCTGTTATAGGCTGATTTACAACCTGGAGACATTTCATACATGGTATGAACAGGGAAGGCCTATGTGATCTCACTAGGCAAGATAAACAAACAAGTCTAGATTAGAATACCTACAGACAATATACTGCATTAGTAAAATAAATGCCCTATGTTATCTATACAATAATAAAGATTTAAGAGATCAATATCTGCATGTCTATTATGACCATCTCCCACATTATACAACTGATCTAAAGTGAGATTTTATGCCAACTGGATTGGGAGTCTTCATTATGGATCTAGAACACAGATGTCACAGTTTTGACATTTCTAAAATGTTTTTTTCTATATTGTTATCTCTAGTTGAGGTAAGTTGTGCGTGCTTGCCTTGGATACAGTTTATTGTGTAATTAAATCATAAAATCATGTTTTCTAGAACTAGAGAACTGAAAATAGGAAATGGCTGTTTCCAACTGACAGTTTGATTGTGTAATTGTTTAAAAGCAGAATATTTTTCCATTTCTAAAGAAACCGAAAATGAAATATATACAGTAACACGGTCACCAATGTTTTCCTAATTGATGCAGTTAAATTGTGCAAAAAAAATGCAAAAAGAGCTAATTGTTGGTTTATTTTGGCCAGTCTGTGGAGGATTCAGCATTTTGCTGATTCTAAAAACTATTCAGTACCATACAGTCTCACTGGCTGTTAGAAATTCAATGTTCACTCCAGGAATTTTTTGGATACATATTGGGTCATAGACAAAATCTCACTCAAAGTTTGAAATACCTGTGGATATTGAATAAGAACAGCATCCTATAAAGATGGAGTAAACTTATGATCTTGTCTCTAGGGGATTTGATATCGGCAATCATTTCTGTGAATGGATATATGATTATACATATGAAAAGTTTCCCTTCTTTAAAGCAAACTTCTCCAGATACCCAACAAGGAGACAGCAGGTATGTTTCTTGGATCTAAAATAAATTATGCCTGTAATGTTGCTTTATGCAGTTGTATTAATCTTTCCCATAAAGAGCACTGTATGTTGGGGCCTGCAGTGTTTAATATATTGTTAAACATATTATATGAGCTTCTCTGGGCAGGATTGCCTACGCTTGCAATTCTGAGGTTGAATGCAGTGCCCAGCAGTATTTCATTCATACCCACTAAATGGTAATAGGATATATTTATTCTGTTCCATATTCATATTTGCTATTAATAATTAGTGTTAACTTTTATTTTATGTGTCTGTAATGTTCAGTAAAGTAAATAGGAGAGAGCTATACTCTATAGAGAGCCTTGTTTGTGTGCATATTTGTGTCTATTTATATGAGTGGTTTCTGTCATGTCTTGTTAAATGTATGAAATTTCAGTGGTACACCCCCATTGTAACATTGCTTGCCTTAAAGGAAAATTCAACCTGTAAGGGGAAAAAACACTCCCCCACTCCCCCTTCCCTGTGTAGGCCTCCTCCCTCCTCCCCCCGGCCTACGTGCCCCCCTGGGCAAATTCCCTTAACATGTTACTTACCCCTCCTTCCAGGTCCTGTCCAGGAGTTCATAGGCGCCATCTTGTCTCTTTCTCTCTTCATCTTGTACTGACTGGCGTTTTCGGGTGTATGCGCAGTAGGAGGAATCTGCCGATGAGGAGCTACTGCTAATTCACTGAAAGTCACGAAATTTCAGAGAAAAATGGTCAAAAATGTTGTGACTTTCGGCGCATGCGCAGTAGCTTTGCACTGGCAGATTCGTCCTACTGAGCATGAGCCCGAAAAAGCTGGTCAGTACAGGATGAAGAGCGAAAGAAACAAGATGGCACCTGTGAACTCCGCTGGACGGGACCTGGAAGGAGGGGTAAGTAGCAAGTTAGTGGCATTTGCCCGGAGGGGGGGGGCAGGTAGACTGGGGGGGAGGGAGGGGGCATACAAAGGGGAGGGCTTTTTTCCCTTACAGGTTGAATTCTTCTTTAAAGGAGAAGTCAACCCCCCAATAATAAAAACCCCTACGCAGCAGGTGCAGAGTAAGTGCAGCGGAGCTCTTTTGGCTTTTTGGATCTCTTCCGGTTCATAGCAACTGCGCATAAGCCAAAAGTGTCTAAAATTGCAGAAGGGAAGGAAGAGGACCCACAGAAATCCAAAAGAGCTGGACGATGGAGCCCATGAGCTCCACTACACTTACTCTACACCTGTAGGCAACTGAAGGGGCGCTTATAGGTGTTATCACCTATGCGGGGGGAGAGCAGGGAAGGGGTTACTATGTAGGGTACTGGGTAGGGGGTTTTAGTAGTGGGGGCTTACGTTCTACTTAATTAAGCAACACATGGTAGCGTATCCGACTTTCCGTTATTTGTTCTCAAAACAAAAAGGCGGCACAGCATTTACTTTGAACAATTTGTTGAAGGCTGTATAAATATATATAAACAAGCTTTGCAAGGGTGCTGTTCTATCCGCTGCTTATTTACTTCAAAGATGCAATATATAGGCATTCTATTAATTTAATTATTTTGTTTTTGTGGATCATTCTCTATTTAGATTCACTTTGTCAACAGTTACTTGACAGAGTTTCTGCCTGGGTTTGAAAACATTAGCAATGACGAACGAAACAAACTGGAAAATGAAATGTTAATTGAAATTAACAGGTATGTCATTACTAGTGGCATATTTGGTGATACCTTCCCTAACCAAACACTTCCATTGTCTTGTCCTCCGTTCTGTACATTAAAATGTATATTTGCTGCTATTATAGCAACTGCTTAACCCAATCAGCATAGATCAAAAGAGAAACTCAAGTTATCGCCAAGAGAACTTTATGCCAGCTCCATAGATTTTACAATAAGTAAAAGATTTCAGATCAGTACATTGTGTGTTCCAAACAGCCTGTTTCTATAATGTAGCTCTTTCAGGTGAAGGCACAAGGGGCACTTTGTAATTAACGGGAAATTCCGTAAAAATGCAGGAGAATTTTATTATACTGGTGGTGCTTTTTTAAATGCGTGATACTAAAAAATAGTTAATAATCATAGTAATGAATCAATCTGGCAATTGTTTATGTTAACGAAAGGATATTTTAGGCCATTTTGATGTTCTGTGTACAATCACTGAAAGTCGTTCCAGTAAAATATATAAACTATTGCCTCTCTTCAGATTTGCTCTCGCTTCCCACTTTTTCTGGGGTCTTTGGTCCATTGTGCAGGCTAAAATATCCTCAATTGAATTTGGATACATGGTGAGTATGTTATGGCTGTCATTTACAATCACAATTAATGAATGTAGGGTAACATGCAATAACTGATAACTATATGAAAAGGAAATATAGTAACAATGTGTCGGTCACACTCTTTGCTATATTCACAGTTGTTGGTTTTATTCATAAGTAACATATTTTAAAGGCATGCAAGACCTATTCTGAGGATCTATTTTATCACTGGTTGTTAGACATGTTTTAGAAACAAATTGTCCAATATCTGTTGTGGTAGTAAAGTGAAATGCATGTACTTTGTTAGCACTCCTCTGTGTTTATATCCAGCTTCTCAAGTAGTAGTAGAAGGTATGGTAGAAGGTGTAATGACTGGATGTCTAACATAATAGCCAGAACATTACATCCTGTTTTGCAGCTCTCTTGGTTTTCCCTGATTGGTTACCAGGCAGTAACCAATCATTGACTTGAGGAGGGGGGCACATGGGTCATAAACTGTTTGCTTTTGAATCTGAGCTGAATGCTGAGGATCTATTGTAAACTCACTGAACAGTTATGTCCCATGTGCCCCCCCCCTTATAGTTGCTGACTAACTCACAGTTAGAGAGTATTAGTGTTCTGGCTATTATGTTAGACATCCAGTCACTGCAGCCTTTATAGTTAGTTTTTTTTTTTTGCACAGCCTATCTATTTTAAATTTTTTTATCTATTTTTTTTTTTTAAAATGTTACGCTGAATTGTTCCTTTAAGTTGGTCATATAATGGCTGACCTTCCTCAGTATCTGACTGATCCAAAAACAATCAGTTGTTGGAAGTGAAGAAGAAGAACTGCAACTCCTTCTCACTTTCTACTGATGTCCCATTCATCTGCCCACACGGTGCATAAACAGATACAATTTAATGTCAGAATTGTAGGAGGGTCTGTTGAAACTGATCACCAACCACCCTCATGTTTACTTTGAGATCTGTTTGTTCAGCTCTTGGATGAACTGATCTGCGCAGTTTGGTTATTTGTGTGCCAAAATCACTTTTGGCCTTCAAGACAATCATACTGAGCTCTACCCATGTGTGGCCAGCTTTAAAGGATACGTTTTGTGAACACAATAGTCATTGGGTGAATGTGTTTTGTTTCACACACAAGTATTGTACCTTTTATATAATAAATAAATAATTAATAAATAATTAAATAAGCATCTGTGAGTTGAGATTTTGCATGCATTGGGGTACCTGACAATTTGTTATAATACAGTTCGGTCTACACCCATAACTTGGCTAGAGATATTTATCATCCAATCTGCCATAGTTCCAAGAATATAACAAATGAATGTCATTAGGCAAAAATCTCACCCTTTTTAGATTTAAGGATGACACCCAGCTTCTGCTCTAACAGGGCTAGACTCCGCATTAAAGAACTACTGCTCTAGGCACTTAGATAATTAAATGCATTTCTGCACTAGAAGCCTGGCCCTTTTATGAACCTGTAAAGAAAGTATGCCTTAATAAATAAAATGCATTATGGATGTTCCCCTTAAAATGTAAAGAAATAGCCCTTACAGAAAGTACAGAACCCCACCACCTCACTTAATCAGCAATCTTAGTGCTGTGTCTGTACTATCACTTCACTGCTTTGTATATTTGCAAAACATCTGCCTCTATCCTAGCCTGTGTGTCCAGCCAACTGTCTTTCTCCAAGTCTCTATTCTCCTTTTTATTTTCTAATCAAGAACAATTTAGTATTATGACTCAATAGTCTATATTGATTAGTCTTAGGGCTGGTCCACACGAGCAGCGACAAATCACATCTTCTTCAGGGCAACAATTTCCCCCAAACTGCCTTCTCCCCGCCCTCCGCTGGCTCTATCATAAATCGACTGAGGCAATTCACACGCAGCACTTCATTTTCTGCAGTTGCCTTAAGAAGAAAATTCGGGCGACTTCAGAAAACGAAGTGCTGCATGTGAATTGCCTCAGGCGATTTTCATGTTAGCCAGCGGAGGGCTGGCAGAATTGTCGCCGCGAAGAAGAGGCGACTAATCTCCCTGAATCTGCTCATGTGGATGAAACCTAAAGCTGGCCATAGACGCAACGAACCAATCATACGAATCCTGGATTCCTACGATTTTCAGATCGTGTGTGGAGTGTCCCGACATTTGTCGTGCATTGCCAATTGGTCGTTTGGTCGATCAGACAGGTTAGAAAATTTCTGTCAGCTGCCGATCAGGCCCGGACTGGCAATATGTGGGTTAGGGCAAATGCCAGAGGGGCTGCTATAAGGTGCCATAGAAAGTCAGTATTTAGTGGGCTGGTGGGGACTGTTTGGGCCTCTGTGTGGGCTGATTGGGCCTCTGTGTACCTGAAATGCCAGGGCCTATTTTGATTCTCAGTCCAGTCCTGCTGCCGATAATATCTCTGCGTCTGATTGTACGATTTTCGTACGATCCCTGTCAGGGGCAGAACATCGGCTGATCTGTGCTTTTACTACTTTATTTAATCTGAAGGTTAGCGGCAGGACGGGAGATGGGGATGTCTGATCGTACGATTTTGTACGATCGGATCTTTGCGTCTATGGCCAGCTTTACAGTGAAGACAAATGAAGCTACTAGTAGCAGCTCATTGTCATGGCTACAACATGCCAGAAAATACCCTGCCATAAACAATATTGAGAATTGCATAAAACATACATAGAGTTATCAGTAGATTATCAGCACTGTCTGTTATGTAGCTGCTACTTAAATTAGATGTTGCTAATATTTCAAGTCCATTTGTAGAGTGAAAGCACAACTATTAAATTGCCACGCAACATCCAAGATCCTTCATTGCTAGTAGGGATGTAGCGAACGTCGGAAAAAAAGTTCGCGAACATATTCGCGAACTTGCGTCAAAAATGCGAACGGTTCGCGAACGTCGCGAACCCCATAGACTTCAATGGGAAGGCGAATTTTAAAAGCTAAAAAAGACATTTCTGGCCAGAAAAATGATTTTAAAGTTGTTTAAAGGGTGCAACGACCTGGACAGTGGCATGCCAGAGGGGGATCAAGGGCAAAAATGTATCTGAAAAATCCATTGTTGACACAGCGCTGCGTTTTGTGCTGTAAAGGGCAGAAATCACACTACATTTCTAAACCTGTGTAATAAACTGCTTTAAAACGTCCGGCGTCTACATGCCAATCAAGTCGTGTAAAGGTTACAGCCTGTTCACACGCAAAGACGAAACGCGGCGCTTACTGCAACGCAAAAAAACGCAAAGAGCTTTAATGAATGATACCGTCAAGTGAGCAAATAATAGTTGTTAATTACTAGTTGAGCTTGTCACCTCCAGGATGTTCGTCCTGTTGCTGGCAATATTTCTGTAGTGGTGTGTTTAGCAGTCACCGTGCTTGTGCGCACGTGCACGGTCAGGCAGAGGTAATTCAATGTACAGTGAAGTGAACCAAAAAACACTGATTCTGCAGTGTGGGCCCAGTTTTGGTCTACTTTATTGATCACCTGCGGTGACCATAAAAGATGCGATTTTGCCACTGTTGCAGAACCCTGAAAAATTAGGCATGTGTACTTTCCTGAAAAATTATGTTTTTTTTGTCGCAGCCACTGAAGCACAGAGGCCAGAAAAAATATGCCATATAAATGCTGACAATATAAATATAACAATATATAATATAAATATAAAGCTCTTCCAAGCACACACAGGCAAAATGAAAAAACGCTGCAGGGCTTCAGTTTATATATGGAAGGGGAGTGGTCCAGGGGGTGTGGGGGTGGTCCAGGAGGGAGAGCTTCCTGATTGGCTGCCATGTATCTGCTGGTCTGGGGTGAGAGGTCAAAAAAAAGCGCCAGCTAAGGCGAACCCAAAATGGCGAACGTCGCGCGACGTTCGCGAACATTCGGCGAGCGCGAACAGCCGATGTTCGCGCGAACAAGTTCGCCGGCGAACAGTCCGCGACATCCCTAATTGCTAGTCATAACATATTGTGCTATAAACACAGACTGTAACAAGCTAAGCAGTAAAATGTATCTTCTCTGTGCCTTTCAGGAATATGCAATGGCAAGATTTGATGATTATTTTCAACAGAAGAGAAAATTAGAGCTGTGATGTGTTTAAGTGAGGACGCATCTAGCTTTATGACGCATGCAGTGCCTTGAAGGTGGTTTTTACCGAAATGTGATATTTTTACACACGAAAATGTGTAAGCAACTGAGAAATGGATGGGGCTACAGTCTCCCAGTAGCCAAAGAGAACTGGAACATTGCAAGCACTAAGCCAACAACCAAATGGAACAGAGACAGCAACAAAATATATGAAATATGCCTTTTTGTTAAACAAAGTGAAAACACAACTTTTTTTTTTTAATGAATTTACCCTCTAAGGGCAAGAAGATCAGTTAGATTTAAAAAGTTAAACTTGTGAAACATTATTTAATGTTGTTCAGAAACACTTTGTCTGTATTGTACATGTTGTATATGTTGTCCTGTAATATTATTATGCTGAAAATTTCCAAAATGTGAACTGAAGCTGCCATCTCTGCTGTTTAAAAAAAAAAAAATGGTGTTTTAACAACTGTTTTTGCAGCCTAGGGCTGTGACTTTATATATTCGCTTTGAATGTTTAATGTATAAAATACATAAAACACAGTAAGCTATGTTTGCTGAAAAAATACAGTGTTTCTTTCGTATTCCCCCACTTCCATTTAGAAAATAGATTTGAGTACTTGGTACCATTAAATTACAGTATTTCTCTTGTAAAGGTGGCCATACACGGGGTGATAAAAGCTGCCAACAGACTGAGTCAGAATCGTATTGGCCTGTACGGGGGGCCCTCCGACAGGCTTACACGATCGATATCTGGCCAAAAGTTTTTTAATCCCTTCGGATCTGTTCGTTGATGCAGTCCTGCGATCCAACCACCGTACCACCTCAAGGGGGGCATATAGGGGAGAGATCCACTCGTTTAGCGATGGCGATGATCTCACCGTGTATGGCAACCTTAACACTGGCCTAAATGAGAAGGACACCAGGCTAACACATCTCTCTACTTTAAAGCACTCTGGCCTAGAGAAGTCTAGTGAGTATGTGCCACTGTCTTTACTTTTCCAGGGATCTTTTGTGGCTGGTTTGAGACTCACACTAAAGGTGGTCATAGACAGGCAGATTAAACCTGGAGATATTAGTCCGTTAGACCAATTCGGCAGCTTATCTGCCCGTTTGTGGGAGTGTCCGACGGGTCTCCCTGATCAATATGTGGCCAAAAATCCTGATATCAATTGGACAGATTTGGTTGTTCCCATGAGCCTACGATCCATTGGTGCCAATTTTCTTTGTATAATCTGACTGTTTGGCTCTAGGGCCAAACATTTGGATTAACCAGATATTGCCCTGCCATTGGTGAGCATATGTGGGGAAAGATCAGCTTGTTTGACGACCTCACTAACGAGCAGATCTTAGTGTATGGCCACCTTCAGGCTGGGTCTCGTCCAAGTTGGTCGTTGAGTGGAAAGCTAATGACTTGCATGACCAAAATGCAAAACCAAATTGTATGATGTGTGTAGCCCTATGCACTTGTAGGCAAACAAGCTGGCCCCCTTTTTAATTTTTGATGTAATATTCACTTTGGTCCACAATGATCTAATAAGCAGATCACCCTACATGCAAATGGAAACAGATAAATGTTCTGGATTAAAAGAATAGCATTCTTACCTGACAAGTACCACTATGCAAACATTGCTGGCACTGCATCTATGCCATTATTGTTTTAAATTGAAATTCTCTGTAACTTTTCAGTGTAACATCCAATCCGTGATTTGTGTTTTCTGCTATGCATGTGAATTACAATGTGAAATGTCTTTTATATGTCTGTGAAAGGTATAAAGGAGGATGAGGGGGAGCAGGGGCAAAACTATAGAGGAAGCAGACCCTGCGGCTGTAGTGGGGCCCAGTAGCTACAGGGGCCCTATGAGGCCCTAATTTATATACAATTTCAAAACATATTGGTAAAACCAGTCAACCTCTGGACATTTTGGGGGCCTGAAAAATAATTTGCTGTGGGTCCCAATAAATCTAGTTACGCCACTGAGGGGGGAGTGTTTACATTTTGCTGGTAGAGGTAAATCCAGCATTACCACAAAGGAGGCAAAATAAGTGTGGCTAAAACCCTCCAAATATCATCTATTCATATACTTTATTTGAATGCAAGTTAATAAGCTCTCTTTTTTTAATCTGATAAATAGCACTGCGCTGATATGTTGGTTAAATCTTTCAGTAGTACAAAAGATAACTAACTGTGAACAATGTATCTAAGTTGTAATACCAATCTTCTGTCATTTCTGTTATTTAACTGTCACTTTTTTTATTTTCTTTCTTTCGATGTTCATTACTGAAAAAAAGAAATGCTATCCTCTTTAATACAATGTATTATCAGAAATCTATGAATGAACTTGAATTTTTATAAGTGATTATGTATTATTCTGAATGTTTTTACTATATATATATATATATATATATATATATATATATATATATATATATATTCTAGGTGTCATGGGAATTATTTGAGCCAATCAGTTCTGACTTTGAATATTGCTGTATAAGCAACGTCTGTTGCCAAAGCTTAAAGAATTACACTGGTGACAATATGGCCACATATGACTGCTGACTGAGGATGGTTTGTTTGTTGGTATTGCTACAGTATTTTTGGCCAAAACTGAAGTTCCTAACACTTTTTTTTTTCTCCTGAAGCTCAACATTTCTGCTTTTCAAGAAAATCACTGCACTGTGCAATCTCCAAATGATATGCTTTCTGTTTTGTTGTAATTTGGAATATGTAGATTTTATACAGATAATTTAACGCTAATATTTACTTTTGAGATGCAAACATCTATATGTTTGAATTATAGCTTGCACGCACAGGCAGGTAAGGCTTTTTATTTAACTTGTACATTACAGTTTTGTTTTGTTTTTTACAGAAATAAAACTAACAAGTACATATTGTATTATGTGTACCTTTTTTTCAGTGCTCATAGATTTCCCCTTTAATAACAGTTGCTTATCAAGTTCATGGTCACAACCCAGATAATATTGGGGTATATTCAACTGTAAACATGCAAGTAGTGGTGTATGCCTCTACGCTTGGAAAAGTATAGAGTGTATGAAAAAATGAAGAAAAATAAACCATAAAGTCATAATGAATGGTTCCTCACAGAGACAGCACCCAGTCCAAAGGGTAGTAAGTCTGTAGCTCAGGTTTGGGTAAAAGTAAAATAGACTTTTATAATGACATGCAAAAGACCCAACGCGTTTTGTGCCTAAATGGGCACTCGCTCATGTAACCACTTACTCAACTGTAACCACAAATGATGAACTGTGCATGGGACCTGGTTCCAGCTAAAGGGATCCTGTCATGGGAAAACTTGTTTTTTTCAAAACACATCAGTTAATAGTGCTG
>CM044438.1:18357462-18376747 GCA_024363595.1 Xenopus borealis
TTTCAATGCAGAATTCTTCTGGAACAGCACTATTAACTGATGCCTTTTGAAAAAAAAAATGTTTTTCCCATGACAGGATCCCTTTAAGCGTATTTCAATAATTTAGGTTCTCTCTGTACTTTAAAGGAACAGAAACACTAAAACATTTTTTATAAGGAATGACAATTTAATGTATTGTTGCCCTGCACAGGTAAAATTGGTTTGTTTGTTTCAGAAACACAACTATAGTTTATATAAACAATCTATTGTGTAGCCATGGTGGCAGCCATTCAAAGCTGAAAAAGGAGAAAGGGGCATAGGTTACACAGCAGATAACAGATAAGCTCTGTAGTTTTACGGTTGCATGGTAACAATAGATAGCATTGTCATGTCTTTAAAAGTAATTTTGTTGGTGTTACTGTTCCTTTAAGGCTGCTAAACAACAAGTAATTGAAACTAACCCAAAAAGGATTAGTTATACAGGTATCTGGAAACAATTTATCCTGAATTCTCAGAAGCTTGGCAGTTTTGACACTGTAAATGTAGCACACTATGAGCTTTTAATTGGATGAAATAAAGAAAGGATACTTTAAAGCAATTTTGTGAGAGCATGCAGTGGATCCTGGGCAGAGAGTACTGGATATGTGCTAAACGCAGTTTTTTGCTGAGTGGGAGTGTCTGGGAAACGATCTCTGGGAAGTGAGAGGGTGAGCTCCTCAACTCGTCTATGAGTGAGTTTCTTTTTTTTTTTTTTTTATAAATTCTTTATTTTTATTTTCAAAAAGGAGGGGGTACAGAAGGAAAAAAAGGGGGGGGGAGGGGAGGGGTAAATATATCCACATAGTATATCACAACGCTGTTTATATAGACAAAAACAACAAGTTATTACTCTCATACTGTTCTGCTAATTATTGAATGAAAGTCATTATCAAGTTTCATGGGTCGAGTATTATCTAGGTTCCTGCTGCTTCTATGAGTGAGTTTCTTAAAGGCTTGTGTTTCAATTCTAATTTCAAACCTACTCAACTGAATGACCCACTTGTCCTGGATAGTTTTCTTCCAATCCATAAAAAAAGATCAAGGTTTACCTCCCAGGGGACTTTGAGATGACCTTCATATTTACCACCTCTCACAACACTTAGCTGATCATTTGGTCACAAACCACAAAAAAATGCATTGTCCAAAAGTGATAACATGAATAGGTTCACCCTGGTCTGTATTGTTAAGCTTCTTTGTATGAGGATTTATTTTACTTTAACCCTTCGCCTACTCCTCCCGTCCTGAGGCTTTTCCCCAGTAATCTTAGAAATGATCTTCTCAATGCTTTATCTAAACAGTAGTTCACCCTAAGGGCAGAGAGACACTGGCAGATTCGGGAAGATTAGTCGCCCCGCCACAAATCTGCTCTTCTTCGGGGCGATTCCCGCTGGCAAGAATGTAAATCACTGGCGGGATGGCACTCGGATCACTTTGTTTTTCAAAGTCGCCTGAAGTTGCCTCACTGCAATTTCCATTCTTGACACAGTCATAGAACCTTCCCTTTACATACAGTGTAAGGGTTGCCATTCGGCTTAAAAGGGTTACTTAGGGTTGCCACCTTTTATAGAAAAAAATACCAGCCTTCCTATATATTTAAGTTTTTTCCCTATTAATAATATTGGGATCAACCATCAAAAATACCGGCCTTCCTATATATTTAAGTTTTTTCCCTATTAATAATATTTGGATCAACCATCAAAAATACAGGCCAGGCAGGTAAAATACTGGGCAGGTGGCAACCCTAATCTCAAGTGAGTCTGCAACTTTCTATTAGACAGATGAGAAACGCCCGCAGACACCATGCTTCTCTTGCTTCAAGAAGTCAAAACTTTATTAAAACATCTGCATTAGCAGACAAAGATCATGTCGTGACACTGTGTCAGTATTAGATTACAATGGGATCTGTATGAGAGCGCACCCATTATTCAACCCCCCATTAAAGTGAAGTACTCATCTACCCCCTCTGTTCATCCCCCTCCCTGACTCCCCCCTGCAGTCTTACCCCTGAATCCTTCTCCCCTATTGACCAGAAAAGCAGAGTGAGTGCAGCGGAGCACACAGCTGCCATCTTCGGTAATCTCCGTACTTTTAGTAATCTTTGTGAATGGACAAAGCGTTTAGACGCATGCACAGTTGTAGACAATTTCCAGGTTTTGACAACTGTGAATGCACCAAAATGCCATTCACGAAGGTTGAAGATTACCGAAGATGGCGGCTGTGTGCTCCATTGTGCCACCTTTGCTATCTTTCTGCTGGACCCCCTAATTAATGCATTCAATGAGGAAAATGGATTTTCCATTGTTAAACACATGGACATGTTTTTTTCCCTTGGTTCTGACCTGCCTGTCCATCTGACACCCCACTGGGCCCCCTGCCCAACTTAAAGGGCTTAAATGAGCTTAAAGGGCGAGGAAAGTCTAAAATAGAATAAGGCTAGAAATGCTGTATTTCAGGGCCGCTCCAGCCATGAGGCAAGGTGAGAACGGAGCCACCAGTTTAACTGGTAACTTTAACTTCTAGTACAGCGAGCGCAACAGCACTAGTGATGCAGCCCCTCCTCCACCCACTCTGACGCTATAAGTTCAAAGCGCTGAGCGGGAGGGGGGCAGCATCGGGGCTGTTGCCTCAGGCGGCAGCAGCCCCAGAAACACCCCGGCTGTATTTTGTATACTAAACATAATCCTGCCCGATCGACGTTAAGGGATCACATTCAAAATTTTGTCCTAGTGAATGGCATTATGAGCAGCAATCAGCATGGCTTTATGAGGTCATGTCAGACAAATCAGATTGCTTTTTATGATGAGGTAAGTAAGATGTTGGACGGGAGGTGCAGTAGATGTGATGTATTTGGATTTTGCCAAAGTGTTTGATACTGTGCCCCACTAAACAACTGTTTTCTAAACTAGGGTCTGTTGGGCTTAATGAAGTCATTTGCACATAGATAGGAACAGTGGCGTAACTACCAGGGGTGCAGGGGGTGCAATTGCACCAGGGCCCCCACCCACTTGGGGCCCATTGGAACCACGAAAATAGTTATAACAGGCGGTTATCTAGGGGAAGATTTTACAGCACACATGCGATCAACACTCCAGCATGCCATTTATAGAGGTAAGGGCCCGAAAGGGGGGCCCAGGTGCCCATCCTGTACCAGGGCCCACCAGGGAGTAGTTACGCCACCGGATAGGAAACTGGCTACATGATTGGGTACAGAGGGTGGTTGTTAATGGTACGCTCTCTGCTTGGAGTAAGGTTCCTAGTGGGGTCCCTTGGGCTCGGTATCACTTTTATTTAACTTATTCATTAATTTCTTACATTGTAAGTAATGTATCAGTGTTTGCAAATAACAGCAGCATCAATGGCAAATAAGGTTTTGAGCTGTATTAAAAAGGGCATTGATTCACGACAGGAAGATGCCATTCTTCCACTTTATAGAGCATTGGTATGGCCCTGTCTAGAATATGCCGTACAGTGTTGGTCTCCAGTGCTCAAACAGGACATTATTGAATTAGAGAGGGTACACTGAAGGGCAACTAAGCTGGTTACAGGTATGGAAAATCTTAGCTATGAGGAAAGACTGGCCAAATTGGGAATGCTCACGCTCAAGGCCAACTTCGGGGCCCAATTGGAACAATTTTGGTGGGACCCCCTAGGGTGGGGTCTGGCTGTCTTTCACAGGGTCCCAGGGCTGGGTGGGCAAAAAGTGCCCGCCTTATCAAGTGACTGCTGCCAATCAGGGCTGGGGGCAGGCTGGGGATCATGTTCCCTGTTAAAGTAATATTCCGGATGTATTGTAAATAGTACAGGGGAATGCCAATGCTTGCATTCATTTATGGGATCTCTCTGTATAGACTATGAGCAAACCTAGGGGGCTATTCCTGCTGAATTGTGTTAGTACTGGGGAATACCTACGCTGCCATAGTTTTATGGGATCTCTCTGTAAAGGCTATGGGGTAAATTTACTAAACAGCAACAATTCACCAGTGGCGGCTTCACACCCATCACAACAGTTCGAGAGGTGAAAATTTGCTGGAACAACACTACTTTATTAAAATGTGAAGTTTCATCCTGGCCGATGGATGCTGGCGAATTTTCACGAAGATGTGCTAGTGTTATGCTTAGCACAAATTCATTAGAGGTCTTGAGCTCAGTGCCGCTCCTGCCATGAGGTAAGGTGAGAACCTTGCCTCAGGCGACACGGAGCAGCCAGTTACAAGGGGCGGCAAAAAGCCGCCTCTTCCTACTTTAAGAGCTGAATTTCCGGGTTTTAACCAGGAAATTCTTCTCCACTAGTGCAGAGAGCACCATTGCGCTCAATGCACTAGCGATACCGCCCGCTTTCGACCCACTCCGATGCTAATTTTTAAGTGCAGAATTGGGGAGGCATCGGGGCTGCTGCCTCAGCAGTGGCGGCCCCAGAAACGGCACTGCTTGTACTCAGGCTAATTTGCATACCGTGGGAAATTTAAAGTTCAATGGACCTAGGGTTTCCACCTTTTCCTGAAAAAAATACCGGCCTTCCTATATATTTTTCTTTTTTTCCTATTAATAACATTGGGATCAAACATCAAAAATACCGACCAGGTGGCAACCCTAAATGAACCTCTTTATGTTACATGTTGCATCTAATACATTACATAAACAGTGATAACTAGACATGTCCAGGGAATCTTAATAAAGTCAATAGAGTTGTTTTAATACCCTACACATGAGTCCACTGTAAAATAATGTTCCATGTGCTTTTTTTCCCATTTAAGGAGATCCACAAGAGACAGACCTGAATATAATTGAAGAAAGTTTATTATTACTATTAGGGATAGTGAATGTAGTTTTGTTTTTTTTGTTGTGATGCAATAAATGCACCAGGGGTACAAGCCCGGTTTGAATCGCTTTATGCGCCAGCTTGTTCTTCTCACTTTGAATTTGTGGGAGTCTCCCTAAAGGCTTTGAGCACTGAGTGGAACCTGTTTTGAAGGGCCTGAGAATGCGTGTGAATTTCTGTACACTTCACCATTCTGACCCAAATGCAAGCCTAACCTGCTATGGCCAAAATACAACCTGAACCCGGCTAACCAGTGGTAAACCCAGGAAACCCAGTGGGTTTTGTGTCAAACCACATATGACTGTACTACAACGCACTAAAGTCAGCTGCAGGCAATTACGTTATTCGTGATATAATACTCTGAATAGTTTTCCCTATGGACATAGATGAGCTTCTTGTTGAGGTACCTATTTAGACGTTAAAAGCAAGAGGTTTGGTGAAGATGTCATACCATAGCACAGTGGTCCCCAACCAGTAGCTCGTGAGCAACATGTTGCTCTCCAACCCCTTGGATGTTGCTCCCAGTGGCCTCAAAGCAGGTGCTGATTTTTTAATTACTGGCTTAGAGGCAAGTTTTGGTTGTATAAAAATCAGTACTGCCAAACAGAGCCTTCTGTAGGCTACCAGTCCATATAGGGGCTACCATACAGCCAATCACAGCTCTTATTTCACATCCTTTCATGTTTGTGTTGCTCGCAAACTCTTTTTTACATTTAAATGTGGCTCACAAGTAAAAAAGGTTGGGGACCCCTGCCATAGCACATGTACATTTTTGTAAGCCCAGGACAAAATATGAACCTTGAGCTTATTTTTTGATATATTATACATTAGAGAGAGCCTCTAATTCTAAACATAATGAGAAAAGTTTACAAATTTTCTTTTACATTCCAATAAAGAGTGGCCAATCCAGACTTTTTATTCCTTATGGCCTTCTATTTCTACACTACTCATACTGTTTCCGTCAGTGTACATCAAGGTCAAGTAACAGGTACAAGACCTATTTGAGGCACACACAAAATTACCTCCAACAAAATATCTTACTGCAGCATTTTATTTTACAAAATCAATGTGCTGACAGCAATACAAATGTGTGCATTACACAAAAAAACAGGGAGAATCCATTTTGCCTGATTATGGACTATTGTGAACTCATCAATTCAACACTCTACAATGCTGAGGTATTTCCGGGCATGTTGGCAATTTTGTGCGGGCAATAAAATGTCTGATCTGACATTTGTATCCAAAGCCACAAGAATAGACATCCCCAGCAGACACGAAACGCGTCAGACCTCAGATACTGCCTATAATTAATTGTTTGTTTGAATAAAGGATATAATTTTTTAACTTCATTCTGGAGTGGAGCGATCTATGAGCAAAAACCCAGGAGTGCGCTGCTTCTCATTGCAAATGATCTGACATTTGCCCTTTTTAATAAACTTTAAAAATATGCATGAAAATGTCTTTGTAATCTCGTTTCAAGCACAGCCAGACTTTGTAATAGTCTAGTTCTTTTGAGGTCAATGCGGGATTTATAAAGAACAAAGCACAGAAGAAACACAGTAAAAACCGCAAATAGGAAAGTTCACATTTATAACAACACTAAATATCAAATCTTGTTTTAGACCCTTAGAAATAAAGACATACACTTGTCTTAAGACTTATTTCTTATATCTGATTACCACAACTAGAGAAAGAATGTTTTTCACAAGAACAGTACCTGGAATACGTCTGTTTTCTTTTTGCAAATACTTGATATCATCTCATCACTCACCCCTCATCCATCATCTCTGTCTCATCATCTGAACTATTCCCTGCAGCTAATTCATAAGATAAAGACGCATTTGTTTTTCTTTAGAACTCTGGGGCTCAAACAGGCTAAGGGACTTTGGTGTTGGTTAAGGCTTCATACTCCAATGCATGGCAAAAGAATGTGCTTTTTGAATTAAATAATTCTGTTTTTTTTTTTTTAGGTTTTTATTTTTATATTTTCCAAAACACAAATGAAAATCAAAACTAAGAGGAAAGGAGAAAGAGAAGAAAAGGAAAGGTGAAAAAGAAGCATTAAGAGGAGGCAAGATTAGCAATTACCCCTCCAAATTGTGTCCGTAAGTTACCCTCCCATTTAGACTGTAAGCTAGAGTCCTGCAGCGGGTCGGGTACCCGCAAAATCCCGCGGTACCCTGCGGGTTGCTCATAGAATTTCTGGGTGAGGGTATAGAAGCGGGCCGGTGGTTCTGCAGGTTGGCGGGTTGAGGGTCGGGTTGCGGATCCTCGCTATAGCGATTTTTACTCCTTTTTCTGATTTTTTTTCTTTACTACTGATGATGTCACATCCGGTTTACAATGACAGCACTTCCTGTTTTACGCTGACCGTGGGCACTTCCGATGATGTCACTTCCGGTTTACAATGACAGCACTTCCTGATTCTTGATGGTCAGCGGGTTGCGGGTTCGGGTTGTGGATCGCGGGTTGCGGGTACGGTTCGGGTTGCGGGTCCAAGTGGGTAAGAATGCAGGTTGCGGGTCCGGGTTGCGGGTACGGGTCGGGTACGGGTCCCAAAAAATGTAAGCCCCAAGGGGTAGGGTCCTCCATCATCTTGTCTCCTCAACACTGTGTAATTATATTTTATATTTATGTGAATTGTATTTATAATAATGCATTTATTGTTACTTATTAATGCAGTGATCCCTTGTTTGTTACTACTAAATTATTGTTGCTGTACAGTGCTTTGCCCTCAAGGAGCGCTATACAAATAAAAATATACATACATACAAAAAAAATATACATACAATTACTTCATACCAGGGTAACACACAGTTAGCATCACAGATTTTGTAGATCCAGCCAGGTTCCCCATATGGCTTCAAATTTCTCTGGGCAACTTCTCGCTAAGTAAGTAAGTTTCTGTCTTTGGAGGGAGTCAGTTATCAATTTCAGCCAGAACTGCAAAGAGGGGGGATCTATCGAATGAAATAATTCTAATGTCAATACAGTGCTAGAAGTAGTTGGTGCAACAGGATAACTCTAATCCTTTTCTGGAAAATTGCATTACTAGATGTTCAGTGAGATTTTGCATCCTGGAGTTTTCCCTTATAAGTTGGGTGGCCACTTTTTTCTGGAAAAAAATATGGCCTTCCTATTACAAACTCACATACAGTATAGTTGCATAGTTAAGTTGAGTTTAAAAAAGTCCAAAGTCCATCAAGTTTAACCCCTCCAACTGAAACCCAGCATTCATCCATACACACAATAACACCTCTGTACACTCACATAAACAATATATACACATATCTATACTAATTGTAGATTTTAGTATCACAAAAACTTTGGATATTATGCTTGTCTAAGAACTCATCAAAGCCACTCTTAAAAGTATTAAAGTCCATGAAAGTCCATCTTCCCTACCAGATCTTTGAACAAATCCCTAACTGGGCTTTGTGTGCAATCCACATTCAACACAGGGAATTTGAATGGCTCTAGCAGCAACAATAATCTCCACCAAACACCAAAATACCAGAAATGTCTTTTTAAGCCTTGATGCAGAAAAGGCATTCGATAAAATAATATGGCCATTCCTATTTCGAATAGGGCACACCTTTGGAACATATATACGTAACCTATATATATCTGCCCAAACAAACTGCTAATAAAGGGAACCATGACTGACCCAATCAATATATACCGGGGGACCAGGCAGGGCTGTCCACTTTCACCCTGTTATTTAGTCTAACGCTAGACCCCCTCTTAGGAATCCTCCAAAATATGACAACCTTGCGTGTCATTAAAATAGAAGAGCATAAAACAAATCTCACAGCATTTGCTGATGATCTCTTATTATATATAACAAACTCCAGACAGGCCCTGCCACATATTCTATGCACTATCCAACAATATGGGACAGCTTCAGGATACTGTATCAATAAAGGGAAACCTAGATGGAGCAGCAAATACAATCTCACATGGGCAAAGGACTCTGTCGCCTACCTTGTCATCCAAATACTAAAGAAACCCCAGGAACTATACACCCACAATATCACACATAGCATAGAGGAAATAACACAAGATTAAAGATAAAAAGTTGGCAAACGTTGGCAAACGTATCACCTCTCTTTTATGGGAAGAGCTAGTTTGTTAAAAATGGTGGCATTCCCCAGACTATTATACAAGATACGGAAACTTTGTATGGAACGGAAAAAAAAAAGAATTATTTTTAAAAAATTACAGCAGTGCACACTAAATGGAGGCCTTAATTTCCCCAACATCAAGCAAGATAACATGGCAGCTACAATGAGGCACTTGAACTGGATTCATAACTCACATACACTACAGGAATAGCAATTCATCCAACACATGAGTCTATTATACATATTACATATGCACAAAGCAGAACTTCCAGCAGACATGACTGACAACCCCTTACTACACCATTGCAAACATGGAAAGAACTGAGAAGACAACATAACTTAAATAGCCACCACTCCCTTTACTTAATCCAGACTTTTAAAGAGGATGAACAATGATAGTGTATCAAGAATGGGGGAGAGAAGGGGTGACAACAATATGCCAACTAACAAATAGCAAAGACCACAAACCTCTCACACTAACACAACTACAGGATAAATCCCCCCATAGTGAACAATACATACACCTTTTTACAGGCCCAGACATACACCATCAGAATCATACGACTATTAACAGATAAGGATTGGGATAATAGTCTAGATAGCTTTCTCTTTAGAACCAATTCCTCCAAGTCAGCTATATCACACAATTATAGATTTTTACAGGAAAATATAGACTATGACAGTCTACCCTCAAGACCAAGACAATGGACAGTAGATACACCAGAATTAGATATGGAAGCAATACTTAAAATCTATAGACAATTTTGGAGCACCTTACCCTCCAGGCAACCTATTTGACATCAGACATTCTCTTCAAAGTGCATATGAGAAGGTGCAGTGACTGCCCAAAATGTGGACATACAAAGGCTGATCTAATGCACTGTTTGTGGGCCTGTTCATATACAAGAAAGTTTTGGAATCAGGTGCGAGAATATGCAACCTGTTAACTTGGTTAACTACGTCCCACTGTCATCAGCATGGGCACTTTGGAGCATAATCCCAAACACTTGCACTAGAATGATGTGGGGAGCAAAAGACTATTGCTAATTATGACAGCAGTTGCAAAGAAAACGATACTGCAAGTCTGGATATCCAACACCCCCCACATATTAAGCTATTCCTGGAAAAGCTAGTAAAAGTGTTTTATATGGATTGGGTAGAAGCATCCTTAAATAAAAACATAATAGTTCAAAAATGTTTTGAAACATGAGAAACATTTATTGGCATTATACCACAGAGAGTGAAGGTTAAACTTCATGAATGTTTTCACTATACAGACTGATAAATAACAAGGACCATCAGTGGAGACCCTCCAATAAACCTGTGAGTGGGAACAGAGGAAACACAGATAGTAATTCCAGCATAGCAGCATTCTAACCCGAGTCTTCTTAGAGACAAAACAACCTGTAAAGGCAGAAAGTAATTGAAATGATCCTCGAATTTTATCTAATTATTGATATGGTTAACGTGTTACTTTTGTTGAAAGGTTAGAGAAAAAAAAGCAATAATGTTTTTTACAAACTGTATTAAACACCCTATCTCCTAAACTAAATAGAATGGACTGAGCACAATGGGAAATCTAGAGTGCAGTTCTTAGAAATGTGTAACATCAATCACATTGTACCTAATATCTTGATGTATAGAAAATGCATACGATACTGTAAAAATGACACTTTATCATTATGAGATGGCAAATTTGTGTATGCAAACTGCCAGGGCCGGATTTACATGACGGGCGCCCCTAGGCCCACTGCCATTCATTGCCCCCACACTCTGCACTTTATTCGCACATTTTCATCATCAGGACTGGAGCAATGGGGATTGGGGCATGGGAAATTAAAAAAACTATAGTATCTCCTGCGTATCCCCAGTGTTGCTAAACCCATGTGGGTGTGGCTGGGAAGCATCCCGCCTCCTAAAATCCTGCCGCCCTAGGCCCGGGGCTAGGTGGCCTTTCCACAAGGCCTGCAAACTGCTCAAATAAAAATTATTTCTGAAAAAAAAAAGTCCACCTTCCCTTATAGACAGAAAAGAATGATTAAAAGTAGGACTCAAGGTCAGTCATATTCCCATGGTCTTATCTCTGGACAGAATTGTAGCAATGGCCTTGAGCTTCTGCTACATCTGTTTTAAAAAGATACACAAATTGAACAACCGTGGGAGCAGCCAGAAACTATTTAATTTCTTCTTCAGTCCCTAGGTAGGAGGGAGATAGTGGAATATTTTTTTTTTTAATTGTTCTTTTGTTCAATTTGGCCATTTTGTAATAAATTAAAAATGTACTAGTTCTCAAACGATGTGGAGGCAGGGTGTAGTGCAACTGTATTAAAGTGCTATGCACAATAATTGGGCACGTTTTTTTTTTATGCTTAACCAGAGTTCATAGTTTATTCACAACTTGATTCACACAGTTTCAGAGTTTATAGTGATAACAGGAAAATAGAGCAACATAAGATAGCATATACTCACAGCACCCAGCTTTCAGCCTTTTCCCTGAGTGGAACCCTCCGGAAGCTCTACATCCCTACGTCTGTACACTAAGGGGCACATTTACTAAGGGTCAAGTGAATTTTTGAATAAAATTTGAATGTCAAAGTAATTTTGGGCTACTTCGACTATCGAATAGTCCAAAATTTGATTCGAATAGAAAAAAATTTGAAAAATCTATTTTTAAAAAACTTAGAAATTCAAAGTTTTTTTAAAAATTGTTTGGTTCGAACAAAGCATTCGAAGGATTCAAATGATTTTTATTTGATCGAAAACTGACCTATTCAATCAAAATAGGTCCCCACAAAAAAATTCAATGGTCGAATTTTTAAGTTTTTTCATTTAGAAATTCAACCATTAGTAAATCTGCCCATAAGTCCCTACTTCTGGGCAATTAGTACCAGGGATCCCTCTGAATCTCCTCGTCGGAGCCTTAGGCTGCTCAGCGAAATAACCTTTCTGTCACTCCTAGAGAGACCTATTACAGAGGATAGCTTATCCTTTATTTACTAGGCCTAATATACATAACTTCCAATACCTATTCTCTTCCTGCCTGCTTAGGAAATAGGTTTGCTACCTTCTCCTGAAAAAAATACCAGCCTTCCTATATTTTTTATCTTTTATTCCTATTAATAACATTGGGATCAAACACCAAAAATACCGGCCATGCCGGTAAAATACCGGCCAGGTGGCAACCCTATTAGGAAAGGACAAAAGCAAAATGGACCCTGAGCACATGGTTACCCAGACATTTACACTATAACACAGTGCCATATATTTATATATATATTTATATATATATATATATATCTTCACAGAACCAGCACTCCCATATAAAATTCTTCAATTTTTTATTGACTTCTCATAAATATCTGACGTTTCGGTCCTCATTAGGACCTTTCTCAAGGATTATATTAGAAAGGTCCTAATGAGGACCGAAACGTCGGATATTTATGATAAGTCAATAAAAAATGTAAGAATTTTTTATGGGAGTGCTGGTTCTGTGAAGATATACATGTAAATACTTTTAACCTTGCACCCCGAAATTATACTTGGATACGCTATAACAGCGGCTGCTTTGGAGTGCGGACACTGGATTATATATATATATATATATATATATATATATAAAATATAGAAATTATGTCATTGAAAAATAACAGATATAAAACAAATACAAAAAGCTGTATTCTGATACATTCATTTGATTCATTCAACAACATTACTTATGTATAAACCAACTCACACAACAAGACATTGCCCTTTGTGTCAGTCATAGACTAATTTACAAGCTATGTATCTGCTTCTTAAACCTCTTAAAGGAGAAGGACAGCTATGGAAGCTGTTTATTGCCAATAGACCACAATAGTGCATACTACAACACTATATTTATTCTGCAGAATGCTTTACCATACCTGAATAAACAGCTCTAGGAGCTCCCTCTGCTTGTTTGCGATATCAGCTGCCATATTAGCTTGGTGTGACATCACTTCCTGTCTAAGTCTCTCCCTGCTCACTCATAGCTTTGGCTCAGATTACAGCAGGGAGAGGAAAAGGGAGGTGGGAAAAGAGGAGCAAACTGAGCATGCTCAAGCCCTAGCCCTGGAGGTTTAAGCTGAAAGAAGTAAGTCTGATACAGAAGTCCATAAATACACAATAGAAGGAAAGAAATGTGGTGTTTCTTTTGACAGAGGACTCAGAGCAGCATTACTTTGAAGGTTTACTTGTTTATTTATATAGACCTTTCTGATAAAGCTTACTTAATTTTAGCCTTTCCTTCTACTTTAAATACTGAGTTATTGGACATGCTCATTTACATCCCTCCTAAGGGCTCATCCAGACGGGAAAATTCGGGGAGATTTGTCGCCTGGCGACTAAGCGCCTCTTCTTTGGGGCAACAAATCTCCCTGAATGGCTTCCTGGTATCTCGTACCTGCTAGAGCTAAAGTCGCCTGCGCCTATTCACACGCGGCAACGCGTTTTTCAAAGTCGCTCGAAGTTGCCTCAAGAAGCAATTTCGAGCGACTTTGAAAAACGCATCGCCGCGCGTAAATAGGCGCAGGCGACTTTAGCGCTAGCGGGTACAAGATACCAGGAAGCCATTCAGGGAGATTTGTCACCCCAAAGAAGAGGCGCTTAGTCGCCAGGCGACAAATCTCCCCAAATCTTCCCGTCTGGATGAGCCCTTATGGACTGGAGTCCAAAACTGCACTGGGATCTTACTAGGGATCTATAAAGAGGCATAATTATGTTTTCATCCCTTGAGTTTATGCCCTTTTTAATGCAGGACAGAACTTTATTTGCTTAAGTAGCTACAGAATGACACTGCCCAGAATTAGAAAACTTGTTATCTATAAAAATCCCAAGATCCTTGTCACTTAAGGAAACTCCCAACACACTGCCATTTAGTGTATAACTTGCATTTATATTATTTTTGCCAAATTGCATAACCTTGCATTTATCAACATTGAACCTCATTTTCCAGATTGCTGCCCAGTTTCCCAACTTAGACAAATCACTCTGCAAAGTGGCAGCATCCTACATGGAACCTATAGTTCTGCACAATTTAGTAGCGTCTGCAAAAATAGAAACCGTACTTTCAATGCCCACATCCAGGTCATTAAAGGGCAAGGAAAATCAAAGAAACAAAATCCAATTTTTACTTTCTTTAATGAAAAAGAAATCTATCTCCAATATACTTTAATTAAACCATGTGTACCATTTTTATAAGAAACCTGACTGTATGTAGTGAAATTCTCCCTTCATTTAGTGCTGTGGATAGGAATTGTCAGTCGCTCCCTAACTTCTGGCAGGGAAACAATCATACTTATGAACAGCAGGGGGAGCTCCTGCCTTACTTACCAGCCATGCAGAACTCAAGCAGCTTTATTTTTGATCATTTATGACGATCCCTAAGAAGGCCAAACCACACTGAGCATGTGTATGTAGTCTAGTCTTGCAACGATGTATAACAAAGTTACAAGATGACAGCCCCCTGTGGCCAACTTTGAAAGCATAAATCATTTTGTTTGATTAGGCTTGTGGTGCAGTAAGTTCATGTTTAGTATACAAAATACAGCATTTCTAGCCTCATTCTATTTTAGACTTTCCTTGCCCTTTAATAAACAAGTTGAAAAGCAAGGGACCCAGTACAGAGCCCTGTGGTACTCCACTAACAACACTGGACCAATTAGAAAATGTTCCACTCTTTGTACACTCTTTGTAGACATGTGTATACATACTCAACCTAAAGGTTTAAAACATATTTAAAGACACACAAGGCATGGAAAATTGTGCTTCCCCACTGGTGATAAAGTACCTTTTCATTGCCTCTAACAGGAGCCCCCATGGGTAAAACAATTCAAACAAGAAATTGCATAAGATTTGCAGTTACACAAAGCACGTGTGTCTTGTCCACAACTTTATCAATTTACTGCATTCTCTATTTATAGGGCGCTTTTTCCCCAGCTGGAGGTGCAATTTCTCAAGGGGACAAAGTGGCCTGTGTGTCATTGTCCTATGTAGGGCTTTCTGTAAGTATCAATACAATGACTGTCCCAAGTTATTCTAGAAAATGTGCATAATTTTCAGCCTGAAAAGTTGTTACAAATTTGAATTGTGAATACAATCAACTGCATAGTTGAAACACGAGTGGGAGTCTGTCATCTTCGGTCAAACTGAGTTTAAAGTTTAGTGGTTTACTTACTTCTTTCCATAATTTGGATCTTCATACTGTAAGACTGTTCCAAAATAATTTAAATATTAGATAAACCCAAATAGGCTGGTTTTGCTTCCAATAAGAATTAATTATAACTTAGTTTGGATTAAGTACAAGGCACTGTTTTATTATTACATAGAAAAAGGAAATAATTTAAAAAAATCTGTCTTAAAATGTAATGTAGGGACCAGAAAAATCCTTTCCCTGTTTTTGTGTCTGTGACATCATCCAGACCAATTACAGGCTGAAGAGCCATCCGATTGGCTGGGCACCCCAGTGTATCCTTGGGATAGAGTGTGTGCCTGACTTTGGAGCCAAATGTAACCAAATGTACAGGGTCTCCAACAGAGCTGAACAGGGCCAGCACCAGTTGCTGTAAGACTGTCAAGTACAGAGAAGCTGTTGAATCTGTGGAAGTACAGAGAAAGCCCATCCTGTTCCCAGCCAAGCTGCTAGATACTCAGAAAGAGAAAGGGGCCACAGGTGAGATTGATCCTGCTGCAGAGCTGCCTGTAATCACCAGTGTGACTGCCTCTGAGAACACCCTAGTGAGTGAGCCACCCAAGGCAGGATACTGGCAAGGATACAAAGTTGGGTAGAGGTAGAACAATATAGAATAATTAGTTCAGTGCCATAGAATTCTTTTGTAAAAAGTATGGAAGTGGTACTACCAAAAGTTAAGGTTGAAAAAATCAAAAATAATTAAAGTGAAAAGCATAACAGGCATACTCACAGTTGCCCCAGTCCCAAGGTGCAAAACAGAAACAAATTTCAAAGTAGATTATTATGAGTGCCGCCAAGAAAAATAAAGAAAAATTTGAAAAATTTATTTAAGACATGACAGTCTGTCATGTCTTGAATACATCTTTCTAATTTTTTACTTATTGCTTTATTTTTCTTGGAGGCACTCATAATAATCCACAGACAAAGTTGGGCCCCAATTTGAAGAAAGGTTTTGTGCATTTACCTGCTACGTGGGAGCTGCTGCTAGGTTCCAAAGGGAGAGGTACTTTTGGGAAAGGTAGTGCTACCTGGGGAATAAGAGCTCTGGGGAAGGAGCATTCCATTTGAACTGTGTGGTTATTAACCCCTTCCAGAGGATTGGGACTTTGATAATAAAAAGGACTGTGTTGGAGAAACAGTCAGGTACCTACTAGTGTTTTAGGTAGGTCCCACATGTCCCCATCATTGTGTATTAGATTGCTCCAGTTCTTTATTACTGTTTTATATAAACAGATTTATATAAAATATCATATCCTTTATTAGTCAAATGAATACAAGTTGTCAGCATCGGCACATTGTCTCAACAAACTACTGACGCGTTTTGTGCCCCTCCAACAGGCACTTCCTCAGAGTGCCAATGCTGATAACTTGAATTCATTTGACTAATAAAGGATATGAAGATTTTAACAGATCCTGAATGAATTGTGCTTTTGCCTTTCTTGTTGGTGAGATTTTACTACAAGTATTAAGCAATACACTGCTAAAAACCCCTGACTCAGACTCATGTGCTAGGCAGATGGTAGGGATATAGGTAAGTTTAAGCCAAACACAGTTTTACCCTGTACACTTTAGAGGAAGTACAGCAAAAGGTTTAAAGGTTATTTGTATCTTGGTATGGATATTAGGCATGTTCTGATGGCACAAGTATGTGCATTTGTTGGGTGTGTGGGTCACGGGTCTGTACAGGCCCCCCTCTACTTCCAGCCCCCCCTGTTTAGTGACAAAACTGAGCAGTCCATGAATGTAAGCACTTGGGGCAATCTGAGAGCTGTCAAATTTCTGTAATTTTCCTTGCATGATAAAAGTCACTTTTAAAACCCTGTTATCAATGAAGATAAGATAGCATGCTAATGGAAACCTACAGAAGTTCTTTGCGTGAAACACATTTTATTACTGAAGGGCTGCAAAACATTTATAGCATACAGTGAAGGTTAAAAAAAAAAAGTAAGGCCTTACAATCTGCTACTCACATCTCAAAGTTGTCTTAAAGACATATACAGTTCTTTCTGCAGTGATCTCAGTTCTAACTCCCTAAAGGATAACTAATAAATATGGTTAAAAATGCCAAATTTTATGTACTGAACTTATTGCACCAGCCTAAAGTTTCAGCTTGTCAATAGCAGCAATGATCCAGGACTTCAAACTTGTCACAGGGGGTCACCATCTTGGAAAGTGTCTGTGACACTCACATGCTCAGTGGGCTCTGAGCAGCTGTTGAGAAGCTAAGCTTAGGGGTTGTCACTAATTATCAAACAGAAAATGAGGTTGGCCTGTAATATAAGCTGATGCTACAGGGCTGATTATTAAATTCTGATGCTAGTTACACTGTACAATGGTTTCTGTGCTGCCATATAATTATCTGTATTGATTAACCAGCTCAGTTAGTGACAGCTGCAGAGAGAGGCATCTTTAACACATACCTTCACTGCTTGTTAGATTGGTACAGAAGCCCAAAATATAATGTACAACATTTCTAGCCTACTTCTTTAGTTAAGCTTTAGTTCTCCTTTAACCTTTACCACTTTTGTAAGGCAAATTCTAATAAGTCACAGGAATAATAAATGAGCAGGACCTCCTCAGAACAGAAGGTCCACAACTGATGGGTCTCCTTTCTCTATAGTTACCCCACTGTTCACCATCAAACCTTCATATACCATAACATTTGACTGAAGCATCCCCAAGCAATAGTCTATAATGCAACCATTACATATTCATACAATATTTTTCACTTTACTTCACTTTAGTTCCCTTAATACGACTACAGGGGGCCCACCAATTAGATATTTGCCAATGGCCCTCTAGCACCTTAGACTAATGGCATACATGGTATTTTTTTCAGTCTCCAAAAATGGCCAGCAGAGACAACACCAATTTTCTCCTCAAGGCTCCTTGTTCACTAGTATTGTCATTGTTATCAGTGCTACTCACTAGTAATGTGAGGGTTGGCCAGAAACCCATGAGTCAGGTGGATACAGGCAGCCCAATTGTCCTCAGAGGCAGTTTGTGAACAGGTGGTGTGTGGATCTACTGCTACACGGCCACTCCCATGGTCTCTCTGCACCACACCAAGCTCAACAACTGACAAGGTGGAACTTGACAAAGTGGCGAGCGCATCCAATGACTTAAAGGGCAAGGAAAAGCAAAGAAACAAAATACAAATTTTACTTTCTTTAATGAAAAAAAAATCTATCTCCAATATACTTTAATTAAAAAATATGTACCGTTTTATAAGAAACCTGACTGTATGCAGTGAAAATCTCCCTTCATTTAGTGCTGTGGATAGGAATTGTCAGACACTTCCTAACTTCTGGCAGGAAAACAATCATACTTATGAACAGCAGGGGGGGCTCCTGCCTTACTTACCAGCCATGCAGGTTTTTATCATTTATGACGATCCCTAAGAAGCCCAGACCTCACTGAGCATGTGCATGTAGTCTAGTCTTGCAAAGATTTATAACAAAGTTACAAGATGACAGCCCCCTGTGGCCAACTTTGAAAGCATAAATCATTTGTTTGATTTGGCTTGTGGTGCAGTAAGTTCATGTTTATATTTAGTATACAAAATACAGCATTTCTAGCCTCACTCTATTTTAGACTTCCCTTGCCCTTTAAGAGAAGGGATAGGCAGCTGTATAATTTGGTACACCATGGCAGGCCAAGTGCAAGTTAGGGTCGAATATGGGACTGAAAAAATCTACCCACACATTACTACTACTACTGACTAGGGAATGGTAAGTAGAAGATGGGACATTTCTCCTCTGGTGTTTTTATCCTGTTGGAGAAAATGCCACTGGTACCTTCAACCTTAAAGGGGACCTGTTGGCAAAATATATTATCCCCAACCATTGGTGCGGGCTGACACTCCAGTTGTCGGTAACCCCCAAAGTCATGCACATAATGTGCAAATTGTGGGATGTGCATGTGTGTGCCCCAACATGGCTACTCGAACTGGGAGCTCCCTTCCTGTGTGGGTGGTCTAGCACTGGCAGGGGTATTTTTTAAACGGAAAAACTACTGTTAAAGGAGGAAAAAAAACTACCGAAGCAGGTTATTGCAAATAGATTAGCCACAATAGTGCAAGCTATAACACTACATTTATTCTGCAGAATGCTTTAC
>CM044438.1:18380361-18407876 GCA_024363595.1 Xenopus borealis
GCACACACAGGCAGAGTAGGTCACCCATAGACAGAGTAAGGCACACACAGGCAGAGTAGGGCGTGGAGACAGAGAAACCCAGCAGGACCACTCTAAGATGTACTTCATATAGTGACACAGTGCTGGTGTCCCATTAGCATTTTCTATAAGGTGTGAACAGGTGAACAATGTGGCAGTTTCAGTCTGGGTCTCAGGTTTGAACAGTACAGGACTTTTGGGAGTGAACAATAGAGGTGTTACAAGTGTAACCAATGCAGGGGGAGCCTGCAATGTCTGAATTTGAGGTTTAAACAATGCAGGGGGCAGTTAATCTCTGTAGTGATACCATTTAAATATTAGGTAACAAGAAATACCGGCACACAAAGCTTGATTTGCAGGGAAACCCTTGCTTTAATTCAAAGTGACTTTGAATTAAAGCAACGTTTTCCCTGCAAATCAAGCTTTGTGTGCCGGTATTTTGTTACCTGCATTATGGAGGTTTCCATATCCTCTATTACTGCGCACCAGGCTGTCACCTGAAGTTGTTGCTGTGGGTGTGCGTCTGCTCTATCCTTTTCTAGTGAAGACCATTTAAAACTTACACATAAGCACAGCAGGTTGGGGGCCACAGAAGGGGGAGGTCACATGCCGCCAGTTGGACAGCCCTGCTATATGCTCCCACAAATTTCACAGTATACTAATACTGTTAATACACCATAAAATAATAAACCCAAAGTTAAATTGAATTATTGCCAAAATATAGTATGTTAACAAAAATCTTGTGTTTTCAGTTTAATCCTGACAAAACAGAAGATTTTCTCAAATACAGGAAGTGGTAGGGAACTTCCTGGCCAGATAAATATTTGCTTTGTTTGGCAAAATGCTAGTTTCAGTTGTTAAATAACATTTTACCAAGACTATGGGATTGCTTCATTGCTGTAATGGAAACCACAGTTTTTTTCTGGTCACAATTCCATGCATTGTGTTCATCTTAAATAAAAGTATAGGGACTTTTTTTTATTTGACAAAACCAACTGAAAGAAATAATTTCCGGTTTCAGCTTTTCTTTCTTGGCTGAGAAATGAGTGGTCTCATGCCTCAGGAATTCTAGAAAAATCTAACAAAAGGGAGTGAAATGCCACATACCAAAATAAATGTAAATAGATAAAAAAATTCTGGAAGTATCTCTGCACTGCCTCATGCGAGCAGCTTGGGCATCAACACCAATGCATGGGACCAAATTTGAGTGGGGAAGAGGTTGTAAGGCTCAATTTCAAGGGCAGAATTCAAAGGGCAATTGCAAGCACAGATTGCCTCCTGTCAATCTGCACCCACCCAATCCCCACCTCCTAACTGCCCAACACTGGAGCAGCACTGCATCCTCTTACAGAAGGTAAGAGAGAGGTTGGAGGGGGTTCCAAGTAACTGCAGAGGACAAAACTTTTTTTAATGCTTATTGCAGCATTTCCCCATAATTCTATTGCTCTAGAGCAGTGATTAACCTTCCTAATGCTGCGACCCTTTAATACAGTTCCTCATGTTGTGGTGACCCCCAACCATAAAATATTAAAGTATTTTCGTTACAAGCCCAGAGCGGATTGTTAGGAAAGTACAGGAGACAGCGTAGCTGCGTAAAGGTTTGTTTTCCGTGCGTAGTGCGGCAAAATTTTTTGTTCATTTTGTGGTCACACCCCAATTACCATGTTAATTTTACAAATTTTAAATGGGCAGGGAGAGCTGTATGGCAGTCCCTACTAAGGGGATATAGAAAGTTGAAGTGCAACTGGCTTCCTTACACAGGTTACTGAACTACAACTCCCAGAACCAACACCCGGAGAGCTACAACCTTGCCCCAGGACTAGTGGGGAGAGAGATAAACCTGCTCCTGGAACACCTTAAGTGACCCCTGTGCAAGGGGCATTCGACCCCCAAAGGGATCCCGACCCCCAGGTTGAGAACCACTGCTCTAGAGCAATGATCGCCAACTAATGGCTCTTTAGCAACATGTTGCTCCCTGACCTCTGGAATGTGGCTCCCAGGGGCCTCAAAATGCAACTTCAAATATGGCACAGTTATGCTGAAAACTACTGGTGCTGGGATTTGGTCATTTCCACTGCTCCCCATCAAAATGACATCTGCACTTGATTCTTTATGTGTAATTGTGCTGTATTATTGACTCAGGCCTCTGTAGGAACCATGAAGAAACTGCTACTTTCAAGGTGATAATAGGCTCAAGGGTTCCCCTCATACGTATGTGCAATGAACACGATTCATCCAAAAAGACAGGGGCACATTGCTGCTTTGCATCAAAATGCACAAGTGCAAAATGGTAATTCATAGGCTTGTCCATTAAAGGGCAAGGAAAGGCAAAGAAATAAAATCACATTTTTACTTTCTTTAATGAAAAAGAAATCTATCTCCAATATACTTTAATTAAAAAATCTGTACTGTTTTTATAAGAAACCTGACTGTATGCAGTGAAATTCTCCCTTCATTTACTGCTGTGGATAGGAATTGTCATACAGTCCCTAACTTCTGTCAAGGAAACAATCATACTTATGAACAGCAGGGGGAGCCCCTGCCTTACTTACCAGCCATGCAGAACTCAAGCAGCTTTGTTTTTTGATCATTTATGACGACCCCTAAGAAGCCCAGACCACACTGAGCATGTGCGAGTCTTGATATTGCAGAGATGTCTAACAAAGTTACAAGATGACAGCCCCCTGTGGCCAACTTTGAAAGCATAAATCATTTGTTTGATTAGGCTTGTGGTGCAGTAAGTTCATGTTTATGTTTAGTATACAAAATACAGCATTTCTAGCCTTATTCTATTTTACACTTTCCTTTCCCTTTATAATCCAATGGGAGGCGTACAGGGATAATTTTCACAGTTGTTGGCAGCTTCCTGCCATTCAAGTTTTTTTATGGTTTTTTATGGTTTAGAATGAAGACGTGTAGCTGCTGATTACATCCTGAAATGAACAATGTGACATAAATCTCAGAAGGAACACTAGTGTATGAAATTGTCATCTAGTCTCAAGCCTTAAAGCAGCAAGTCAATAATTAACTTCACTTTTACTAACACAGTCTGAGTCACCAAGCAAACAAATATACACATGCCTGTGATTCATTTATTGGCAAAAAATGAATGTTAATTTTTAACAAAATGATAAATGATAAAATAACTGCTCCAGTTTGGAATTAAAGGAACAATAACACTAATAGGATGAGGTTATTTCTGAACTAGTTTGCTCTGCCATTCATCAATTTATATGAATCTGGTGTCATAAAAATAATAAGAATGTAACTTTAGAACCTCACTTCCCATTGAAAGCTTCCACCAGAGTGCTTGACCCTTCCACCTGAAAACAGTTTTTGCAATATGAAAGAAAATCTGTTTCTAAGCAACTTTCCAAAATACATTCATTAAAAGGTTGCTATGGAAGCCCTTCTATTTTTTCACTATAAATCTGTATTTAACATAACTGGAAAGCTGCAGCTTATATCTTTTTAGTTCTTCAGTTGTTTTCCCCCAGCTGCTAGCCTTTAGAACTATTTCTCATTTATATATTCAAGGGACCTCACAGGAATTCTTCTGAATTAACATTTTTTTTAAATGTCATGAAAAGGTGACCTGACCCTTCTTGTCCCAGGTGGAACACCTACCCAACAACCTTCAACCACATGATGTGGTCCTGCCCCCCAATAACAAGACGTTGGATTACAGTTCTTAGGGTACTAGCGGAGCATTTCAACTTCCCAGCAATTGTCTCTCCTCTTACATGACTCCTGGCTGTTCTAAATAATATTGTAATGTGCAGATATGCTAGAAATACATACAGCTCATTACTATTTTATGAAAGGAAAAACATAGCTGTCCAGCCTTTGATTAAGTGCCCACAAAACGCATACGTTAACCAAGATCAATTCCGAGGTTATGTGGTTCACCCCCTTTGCCGGTTCTAATATCTGTTCTCCTCCAGATGTACCTTTTTCAATACTACAAATACTCCTAAACGCTTGTGAGTATTAAATCTGCACATATAAAGGAGAGTCATTTTCCCCAAAGACGTTGGTTAAAGGGCAATTTAACTCTGCGGGTGGTGGTCGTTAAACACTGTCCTTAAACTCTAAAAAAAACATTTTCACAGAAGGGTGTAAAGGTGAATTGAACGTTACTACACTATATTATTTTTTTCGTATTCTTTTGTCTACCCCGAGCTTTTTAGCACTGGTTCATTCACATCAACAAAACGCTTAAGGTCACATCATTTGAGATGTTTCTTTGTTAAATAAAATTTACTTTCAATCGCATCAAGCAGCAGAGTGAAGTCTGGTTTATGCCAGTCCTATCATAATTATTAAATTGCAAGGAAAAACATAGCCATGCATCGGATGGGGCCCCAACCTCCAATGGTCAAGACTTGGAAACAATTGGTTCACAAGGCTATCCCCCTAATTAAACTGACCTATGAAACAAGAGGGACGCAGTCCAAATATGAAAAACATCTGGACCCAATAGTCTATAACTATTGCTCTTACCGTACCGAAATACTGTCTATCTGTTACTGATTTATTGCTCACTATTTGCTTTCCACTTACTACACCTCCTGAACTGTAATGATCTTGGCTAAATGTATGTCATTAAATATTAATAAAAAAGCTACTTTAACGCCGTTTTTCAATAAACCGTAAAACTGTTATTTCCTACTTTATGGTTGAGTAAGGACCCATTTCCTTTTCTTCTGTTTCTTCCTTCTTTTCTTTCACAATGATATTACATGATTGTTATAACCTGCTGCTTCTTCTGAAATATAAATAAAACTAGGGACTTCTACCATAATGCAAATAAATGTATTGACAAGACAATGTTTCTATGGTGTAAATGATGTGTGTAAATGTATTTTTTATGAAAAGCAATATGTGTTTGTCCCATTCTGTGCATTTGGTCCTGACTCACCAAGCACTGCTCTCAGCTTTACATATGTTAAACATCCAGATATTTACTGCTTTCAATATTAATTTGATTGACAAATAACAAATACATGTATTAATTATTTTATATTAGAGATGTGCTTAGCATTACAGTTTCTTTTATCATTCAGCCAATAATAAAGAAAATCACCAGTGGGAAAACTTATGCAAATACTTAATTTTACCACCAGCGATTTACTTTATCTTATTGGCGGGAAAGCTGTTTGGGGAGATTGTTGCTGTCAGGGCCGGATTTATATAGTGGGTGCACAATCCCTGCATTCCTTCTAACAATATCCCTGATGGGCAAGATATGTGGTTTCTTTTTTATTTTTCATTCCGAGAAAATTTAACATTGCATTTTAAAAAACTCAGTTCTCAGTGAATGCAATAGCAATACAACATTATCCATGAGCACTTGTTTAGCATCATTTGTTTTTTCTTTATTTCCCCAGAACTTAAGTTATGGAAAAGTAATCACAGCAGGGTCTTCAGTATGTACAGTACCATGAGTATGACACAAACATGACCTTTTTATGGACTTCATATATTTTTCTTGTCTAATGTTTCCTTTTTTAATTTAGACATAAATTGGATTACGTAAAAGCAAACACTTCAGGGTCTTTAAATATACCATGAACATAGCACAAAAAATACTTTTTAATGTCTTTCTAAAACAACATTTCTCAGATATGAACAGAGCTTTTACTTCTGCAAATGTAAATATGTGTAAAAAAATGACTTTATAAAACAAACATCACCCCATGCTGGAATTGTAATTGCTAATATAGAGTGACTAAAGTACCCCTTCTTGTTAATTATAAGGATATTATATCTTACCACTGAGTTTAATGACCATATAAGAACACCCTCATACATGGGCTACTATTTATTATAATACAGAAGTTTTAGCGAGTCATGTGACAAAAATGACATCACTACTCACTGTTTATAATGAATGACATCAGTAACTTCTTACTTTCGCTTTCAAGCTGTACAGAAAGTCCTGTGTATCCATTTGTATAAACACCACAGTACTATTTTGACTAATTAAGATGGCTGCATTAGCGCAGAATGTGTGTGTAGGTATAATGCCTAGCTTTGTGAGTAATAAATCAAAATATAAATTCAGAAATCAGACACCCTTTACCCTTACTAGGCTGGGGAATTAAAAATGATAATATAATCATAATATAATTAAATTATTAAATTATAGACAGCTATGAAAGAATTCAAAATAAGCTTGTAAACTGTATGTTGTTTGGTGTCATGAAATCCTGTGAATGCACAACAGTTAACTAGTTAAGCTGGCCATACACTGCAATATCCACTCGCTTGGAGCAGTCACTAAGTGAGTCTAAGCCTGATTAGGCCACCCACATGCTGGGCCAAATTGTAATTATCCAATTGATGGTAAAGTTTCAGTAGCAGAATGAGAATGCTATATGTATGCAATTTGTACTACTTTATATATTATAGAAAAGCTTTGTAGATTCTGAAACCAAAATATTGGTACAAGTAATTTGTGCAATTCCTTTGTCTCCCCACCCCCGTGGTAAGTTTTCTGTCTTTATATAATAGAAATCAATGGAGGCAAAGATAAGAACATACAGGCACCAGCTGGTAAGCTGCTTTGCCCAGGGTAGTACAGCTACAAACACATACATCCTTCTTTGTAGTTAGGGAACGATCTCAACTGTGATGAATGATTTCCCCCAGCTGATATTCCATTTGAAGAAGTAACCTGTGGCACACATACAACTTTGGATGAGCCAGCAGTGTACATTTGAAGGTGAAAAAGGCAGAGGAAAATGCTTTGCATATTTTAAATATGCCTCAAGAAGCAGAATTAGACCAGTTTAAGGGCCCTTACACATGGGCGTTTGTTACCTGCGCTCCCCTGCGTTCCATTTCAGCCGCAGGGGAGCGCAGGTCTAGACGCACCTCATTCTTTTCAATGAGGTTGTACCCACAAGACGCGTGTAAGTGCTGAACGCATGTTCAGATGCAGCATGTTGCAGAAACTTTTCAATTGGTCTTCATTATTTATTTTTCATAGTTTTTTAATGATTTGCAATTTTCTTCTGTTTCTTTGCAGCTTTCAAATGGGGGTCACTGACACCATCTAAAAACAAATGCTCTGTAAAGCTACACATGTATTGTTATTGCCACTTTTTCTTACTTATCATTCTATTCAGTCCCTTCTCCTATTCATATTCCAGTCTCTTATTGAAATCAATGCAGGGTTGCTAGGGTAATTTGTACCCTAGAAACCAAATTGGTGACACTGCAAACTAGAGAACTGCTGAATAAAAAACTAAATAACTATAAAACCACAAACAATGAAAAATGAAAACCAATTGCAAATTGTCTCAGAATATCCCTCTCTACATTATACTAAAAGTTAACTCAAAGGTGAACAACCCCTTTAAGGGCTGTGATTGTCTTGGGCTGGTACAGAAGCACAAAACATAATGTACAACATTTCTATCCCACTTCTTCAGTTAAGTTTTGGCCACCCCTCAAGGTTCTCACCGTTCCTCATGACAGGAGCAGCCCTGCCAGCATCAATACATACACATACTCACACTGATTCCCCCTACACACATAAACTATATATACCAAAATCTAAACTAATTGTACATTTGTCTATGTGTACAGCTGTTGCCCTAGGATAGCTGACCCTTCTCTTCCTCTTCTTACAGCCCACACCTCTGGCACCCCTGCAAATGCTTGAGGCGTATAGTTGCAGTTTAGCTGGACATAAGATATTGTCATGTAGCCCTGAATGGTTGTAAGACTATTCATTGGTATATAGAACATTAATAGGGATGGCGCGAACTGTTCGCCGGCGAACTTGTCGCGCGAACATCCGCTGTTCGCGATCGCCGGAAGTTCGCGAACGTCGCGCGACGTTCGCATTTTGGGTTCGCGTCAATTTGCCGCATTTTTTTTGCCGCATTTTTTTGCCCTCTCACCCCAGACCAGCAGATACATGGCAGCCAATCAGGAAGATCTCCCTGGACCACCCCCACACACCCCCTGGAAAAAAAAAATGTGCATACCTCCCGAGTCCCAACTGTCCCTCTTTTGCGAGCTCAACCCTCTGTCCCTCATTTGTACTGGAAAGACCCTCTTTTTGGAGGACCCTCTTTCACTGGAAAGACCCTCACTGAACAGCCAGAAAAAGAAGCAAAGATTTGAACTTGGCTTTTGGCAGAGAGTCCAGAACAGCTAACAGGTGCAGGTAAGATACTTTGTAACACTTTTGACATAAGAAAATAATGGATTGTTCTTTCCCCTTGATCCCCCTCTGGCATGCCACTGTCCAGGTCGTTGCACCCTTTAAACAACTTTAAAATCATTTTTCTGGCCAGAAATGTCTTTTTTAGCTTTTAAAGTTCGCCTTCCCATTGAAGTCTATGGGGTTCGCGACGTTCGCGAACCGTTCGCGCGTTTGTCGCAAGTTCACGAACGCGTCCGCGAACTTTTTTGCGGCGGTTCGCGCCATCCCTAAACATTAATGCGCTAATGTGACGATCACTATTTTGCATGATTTAGAATAGCCTTTAAATAACCCATATATAGGGAAGAGAATAAAATAAACTCAGGAATCAGTCATACTTGGGTGCAGAATAAATGCAGCAGTCTCCATTACACAGAAGTGTCATCAAAACAATTGGGAATTAGAATATGAATACTCAGATGCTTCACAGTTGTGGGAAGTCTACAGTGCCAAAAGCTAGGGAGTTAATTTTTTAATCCATGGCCAGTGTTTTTTTGTGACTTTAATGGAGATCCTGGCCACCAATGGTTTATTAACTTGAACAGACTGGCCACCAATTTTTTTTTTTTAAACTTTTATGGGGGAAGAGCCCTGGCGATCATTTGACCACTGATTTTTTTTTAACTTGTGGGGGCTGGGGTGGCCACCAATGCTGCACATTAAAATGTAGGTTGCTTTGATTTTTTTTGCAAGGGCTGCTTTTTACTCCCAGTCATGCCTGTAGTTAAAGGGAACCTGTCATGGGAAAAAAAAAATTTTTTCAAAACACATCAGTTAATAGTGCTGCTTCAGAAGAATTCTGCACTGAAATCCATTTCTCAAAAGAGAAAACAGATTTTTTTATATTTCATTTTGAAATCTGACATGGGGCTAGACATTTTGTCAGTTTCCCAGCTGGTCCAAGTCATGTGACTTGTGCTCTGATAAATCATTCTTTACTGCTGTACTGCAAGTTGGAGTGATATCACCCCCTCCCTTTCCCCCACCCAGCAGCATAACAAAAAAACTATGAGAAGGTAACCAGATAACAGCTCTCTAACACAAGATAATAGCTGCCTGGTAGATCTAAGAACAGCACTCAATAGTAAAAACCCATGTCCCACTGCGTACTATTCAGTTACATTGAAAAGGAAAAACAACAGCCTGCCAGAAAGCAGTTCCCTCCTGAAGTGCTGACACAAGTCACATGACCAGGGGCAGCTGGGAAATTGACAAAATGGCTAGCCCCATGTCAGATTTCAAAACTGAATATAAAAAAATCTGTTTGCTCTTTTGAGAAATGGATTTCAGTGCAGAAGTCTACTGGTGCAGCACTTTTAACGGATGCGTTTAAAAAAAAAAAACATGTTTTCCCATGACAGTTTCCCTTTAATGATCATGGGTGCTAATGCTGGAGCACTGAAGACTGAATAATTCTTGGTGCTCATTTGGTAAACACTTTGCGTTCAGAGTTTAGCTGCGCTCTGCAGCAATATCCTGTCTGTTGCAGCCTGTGCCTGCTATTGCTCCCTAACTTGTACCATCTAATGGGTACAGAGATGGATGGGGAAGACCTAGGTGCCTCCCTATGACCCCTCATGATTACAGCACTGCTGAATGCAGGCAGCACTGTATTCAAGGGGGTAAAACAGAACCAGCAGCCAGAGGCAGTTGACAAAAGTATGAAAAACTTGCATCTCATGTCTTTTTGCACTTTGCACATGCTCATTCATATACATTTATTTACATGTAGACAAAAGAACAAGGTGTATGTATGATTATAAGTGCACTTTGCCCCGGTGCCAGTCATGACTATGACACATGATGATTCTTATATTTCCCTCAAAGAGAAGGGAAAAAAAAGAGAAAAAGAAGAATACCCCTCAAGTACTGATTAGGATAGGCTTGATCACTTTTAGCTATAACCAATATTCACCATCAATCAATTAATTAATTAAGAGTGTGAATTAAAAAGAGCGTTTTTACTTGTCTGCTCTTTGGTTTTAAACAATTAATTCTCCATACGTTTTTCTTTTATGTAAGAGCGTGCAAGAAAATTTTTTTCTAAGGATAGTCCTGATTGCTGGCGGTTCAGTTCTCCTCTATTCTCCTCAAACTACCTACTCACAAGGGACCAGGATTTGTGGTTTTTTAGAATAGCTCTTTGCAATAAGTGATAGTTAACAAACGAGACCACAGTCCTGCTCACCCTGCCTGCCTTTGCTTTGTGATGTCCCTGAGCTAGCAAACAATAGGTAGTTGAACATTGGGACAACTTCACCGTTCTTTTTCTTCCTTTTCCTTCTTTTCTCATGAATTTGAACATGCCGATGCAATTTAATTAATTAATTTTATCTCCATTTAATATTGATCACTGGATGAACTTTTACCACTAAATTAATTCAATCACATTAATTTATTGAAAATCTTGGGATCTATGCTTTATTACTGCACTAATTAATTGTATTTATTAACAACAATGAATTCTTGATTAATAACGTAAAAAACTTTTAACGGAAATATTTTTAAATTCACAGGCTAAAATTTTAGCCACACTATTTAATTGGTTATACACACTTTAGATTCAACGTATTATTAATCTGATCTCATATTATCAATTTGGTAATTGAAATTTGATTTTAAATTACCACTTTTTAATTCACAATCTTAATTAATTGATTGATGGTGAATATTGGTTATAGCTAAAAGTGATCAAGCCTATCCTAATCAGTACTTGAGGGGTATTCTTCTTTTTCTCTTTTTTTTCCCTTCTCTTTGAGGGAAATATAAGAATTTGTTTCTACATAATTTGTGTTTCCTGATTTTATCAGACTTCTCGAGGTACTGAGAGATAATTAAGAAAGAATTTAGCATAAGCACTTGAATTTTGGTATCTTTTACTTATGATGATTCATTATCAGTACATCCTATATTGATATTTTATAGCAGATACCTGTGTGTGTGTTTTGCATGATTAATCAATAAATGTGTTGTTTTTGTTGCATCTCATATTGATAGTTTTTTTCACATCCCTGTCCAATATTCTAAAGGAACTTTAAAGGTTTATTATACATTTGGGGCTTTTTGTGCCATGCACTATTGCCATTTTGTTTTGTACAAATATGAGATTTGCAGGTCGTTCTTTCACAAAAACCATGTCTGTGAAATGTAAACATATTCTGTGAAATCAGTTGAAACGTAATGTTTTTAAGCAGAAACACGCATCGCAAAACTATGCATGGAATGTTGTGCACAGAAGTTGCCTTGTGGGAAATGGAAAACCTGGATCAGAAAAAAAAGAGGTTTTTCTTTTTTGATTGTTGTTACAATCCCATCTTAGAGCTGTTATAAACATTTATTATGCTGAACTCTCATTGGTGTTTTCCTTTTATGGAACCAATATTACATTGTGTTTCATAGTTCATCAGTGTGTTTCAGTGAACCTACCCAAACAAGAATTTATTGTCGTCTGAACTTCAGCAGCAAGACTTTTAACTGCAGTAACATTAGGCCCAGTGTATGAGATATAGTTACATTCCTCTTATCCCCTTGGATTTCAATGCTCAAACACAGTTTAAAGGAAAACAGTTTTAAAATTCAAATAATTTTTTAATTGTTGAAAAATGGAAACATTTAATCTTGGATAGGGTTGGGACTAGGTTGCCACCTTTTCTAGAAAAAAATACCGGCCTTTTTATATATTGAAGTTTTTTCCTTATTAATAACATTGGCATCAGCCATCGAAAATACCGGCCAGGTGGCAACTCTAGTTGGGACTTAAGCAAAAACACTTCAAAATGTTCCAGCTGAAATTGCTAATTCTAAGCGACTATTTAAATGTCCTTAATTTTTTTCTTTATAATAGTTTTTGAATTATTTGCCTTCTTCTTCTGAATTTTTCCAGTTTTCAAATAGGGGTCACTGATCCCATCTAAAAAACAAACTCTCTGTAATGCTACAACTCTATTGTTATTGCTACTTTTTAATAATCATCTTTCGATTCAGGCCTCACCTATTCATATTTCAGTCTCTTATTCAAATCAATGCATGGTTGCTAGGGTAATCAAGACCTAGCAATGCAAACAGATAGCAGAAATTGCAAACTGAAGAGTTTCTGAATAGAAAAAGCTAAATAACTCAAAAGCCACAAATAATAAAAAATTAAACCCAAATGCAAATCTCTGCATCATACTAAAAGTTAGTGATGGGCGAATTTATTCGCCAGGGGCGAATTCGCTGCGAATTCCCGCGATTCGCCGCTGACTAAAAAAAAATTCGCAGGAAAAACGAGTCGCACGTTGTTTTTGACGCGACGCGTGCCGTAAACGACGCGTCCCGCGACTCGTTTCACAAATTTTTCGCCGATTTGCGAATTTCGCTGGAAATTCGCTAATTTTTCGGCGAAGCAAATCTCAGGAGATTCGCCCATCACTACTAAAAGTTAACTGAAAGGTGAACAACCCATTTAATCCAAGCCGTGTCTCTAGTTACACCACTGGACACAGATGAGTAATTGGGGGCATAGGTGCATTAGGTTTTTTGTTTGTAAGGACTCCTACCTGTCCGCTCCACATATTTGCAGGTCTAATTCATTGGCATCATTTAATTAAAAAATCGTCTGAGGGGCCCAAAGCATACAGCCACTACCCAACCCCTGCCCACTAGTGTCCCCTGCTCTTGCCAGTTCAGTTGTAGGAGAGTAGCTGGGCAGGGGGATTTCTATACAACTTTAGAGGTAGCAGACCTGTGGTCAGTTTCCCCCCTGTGACCGTGGTGTCTGCTTTCTCAATACCAACATGTCTTAATTTGGACTAAGAGATCATTTGGAATTCCTTTGATTCTACACTCCAATAATTCAGCCCTAATTTACAGTCTATTTGACCCACATTATCTTGTACCTTATCTGCTTATCTCTTGTAGATCCCCTCGTAAATGACTTTGACACCTCACACACAGTTTAATATTCCTTTTTGTTGGTCATTTGATCTATGAGCTAAATGTTGTATATATACCAGAGAACACCACAGCTTCATTGTAATCAGCTTTAAAAAGGAACAAAAATGTTCTGAAAGCTTGTTATGATTATATTAGTTAGCCAATAAAGGTATCACCTTTATACCATTTTGTTATTTTTTATTTCAAAAGGGTTGACCAATAACATTTTTACTGGCTAAGACGGTACAGCAACTTTACCTGCTGAAACAATGTTAGTAACGTGAAGAGGAAAAGCTGCATATGTTTGACTTTTGCAACATCTAGTGGTGATTGAGTTAACTAAAACATCCCACATATGGTAACTTACTGTTGTTACTGGAACTGCATAGTTTTATCAAACCTGCAGTAATAACATCATTCATTTGCAGGATTTATTCCTCAAGATAAAATGTGTTTCTTGTATTAATCTGATAAGAATGAATTCACAGAATGAATATAGACCATGTAAGTAAAGCCAATGATTAAATACAGGTAAAGGCTGTAAACCATATTAAAGGAACAGTTCAGGGTAAAAATAAAAGCTGGGTAAATAGATAAGCTGTGCAAAATAAAAACTATTTTGAATATAGTTAGTTAATCAGAAATGTAATGCATAAAGGCTGGAGTGACTAGATGTCTAACATAATAGCCAGAATTCTACTTCCTGCTTTGCAGCTCTGACTGAGTAAAGGAGGCCATACACGGGAAGAAAAAGCTGCCAATATCAGTATGGGGGCTTCCGAAGGGTCTTCCTGATCGATATCTGGCCACAATATAGATTAGGAAGGTTTGATTTTGTTCCAACCAACCTGTCAGAGCCCAGGGTTTCAACATGTGTCTGAATATGTTTCATAATAATGATGGTACGAACTCTTGTTGGAGAACTGAGGCTGCACATTTTAGACTTAAACATAAGCAAACCATCTTCAAACGAGATAATGGCAATTAAAATAATTTTGCATAATGTACAGGGCCTCAACTCTCTAAACAAGAGAAGGATAGCATTTAATATATACAAACACCTTTCACTAGATATTATATGTCTCCAAGAAACCCATTTCACCCAGAAATCTTACCCAAAATATTTCCATAAACACTACCACCGTACACATCTGGCCTCTGCTATTAGTAAACATAGAGGCGTAGCTATATTCATCAGTAAGAATTTCCCCTTGATAACCCTGAAAGTGAGCATAGATGCTGATGGCCAATATATTATGCTTGAGGGTACTCTATATGACCAAAACTACACCATTATATATAGCTATGCCCCAGTTACTGAACCAATGTCCTTTTTTGACACAATGTGTAATACCTTACCTGACCTAAATCAGACCAGGCTCCTATGGGCAGGGGGCTTTAACTTATCCTTTAACCACACATTGGTTAGATCCTCATCCAGCCATCTAACAAGACATAGAATAACTACAAAAAAACTGAATCAACTACTCCACACTCCACAGCCTTATAGATTGTTGAAGAGAGAGCAATGGTATGAAACGGGACTATACATGTTATTCCCACTACGCTAGAATATAGATTATATCCTAGTAGATGCCTCAGATGCCCCCTCTCTCGTTGATTCCAAACACATACAGTGCGCTTGGTCTGATCATGATATTGTGTTGACAACACTTAAACTAAAAGCCCTGGCCTAACTGGAAATTAAGTAAAAGCCTACTAGCAGACCCCGACTGCATAGAATACATCTCACAGGAGATTAAAAAATTTTTTCAAGCTAATCTTACTCCTGAGGCATCGACAGACTGGGCCTGGGTGGCTCATAAAGCTTTCATCAGAGGGTGTCTAATAAAATATGCCTCCAGTAGGAAAAAAGAGAGATTGCGGGTTCAAAAGCACCTAGAATCTGATCTATCCATACTAGAGCGTACTAATAGACTACATCCCACAGCGCACAATAGGAAACTAATAGAGGAAACAAGACAAAAATTGCATGCATGCCAGGTCGAACAAGCTTTAAATATTTATAGAAAAGCTGTTAGGTCTGTGTGGAAACTAAAATATGGGTATGAGTAATTTGTTCAATATATTTTCTTCCTTGCCCCCCCCTGAAAAATTTCTTTCTGCAAGGAAGGGTACCCGCTGGTTTCTGGCAAAGACCTGTGGTACCCTGTGAGTTGCTTGTAGAAGTGGCAGAATGTTACAAATACAAATGTAAAGATAGAATTAAATCTAATAAGTAGTAATAACTAGGGATGCACCAAATCCGCTATTTGGGATTTAATGAAGTCCCCTAATCCTTTGTGAAAGATTTGGTCCAAAATTGAACCGCATCCTAATTTGTATTTGTATATGTGAATTTTTTTTTCACTAACTTGCTTTGTGATTACAAGTCACATGATTTCCCACCCTGCCCATAATTTATAAATTAGGATTCTGTTCGACCAGAAACAAGGATTCGGCAGAATCAAATACTGCTGAAAAAGGCAGAATCCTTTCTGAATCCAAAACCCATTCCAGGATTCAGTGCATCCCTAGAAATAAAATAAATACTCACCCTGGTAGTCTAGTGGTGCTCTTCTTAATCCTTGCTGGCTGCTCTATAGTGTGTGTGCGGGCTCACTTGCGGGTTTTATATGCGCTGGCACGATGACGTCGTATTTAAAGGGACTTTCAGGTTACACACATTGCCCATGATAGGTATTCATACCTGGTGCTCTGAGCTTGCATCCTGTTTGTTTCCTGCAACCTGCTATTGATCCTGATTGCTTGTGATTGACCCTGCCTGGCTTTTGACTACTCTGATATCTGTAACCTGACCTTTGCCTGAAAGTGACCTTGTACCTGCTTAAACCTCCTGATTGACGTTCTGGTTTTGACCCCTGCCTGTTATTTGACTCCAATTCTGCCTTACCCCATCTGATTGATTATCACCTGGTTTGATCCTTTGCCTGCCTGATGATTCTAGCTATCTGTCTGCCTCGATCCAGCCTGTCTGACTACGAATCTGTCTACTCCTACCTGTACCGTGACCTTTGGCCTTATTGACTCTATATACAGTCATGCCCCTTTGCCTATCTAGAACCTCTACCTTGCACCTCTCGTTTTAATCCAGGTGGCATCCAAGTAAGCAAAGGGCTCCTCCTGAGGCCCAAAGCCGGTCACACCATTGGTGAAGCACGAACCAAGACCAAGGTGCTTGGTGTTTGTTCTGGTGTTGGGTGCCGACCATTCGATTATCACAGGCCATGGAAGACAACGGTCACAAAGCTGCTTCTGCTCCTTCCACTTCCTCCACTGAAGCGCTACTCACCACTTTGCTTCAACACTTAGAGGATTAGGAGCAGAAACAAAATTATCTCCAACAGGGGTTTCACAACCTGACCCGTAAGCTGGAAACTCCACAGCAGCTGTCCAGTCCTGTAACCTCTCCTAGTGTGGGTTCTTCTGCCATGTGGGGTAACACCACTAGACCCCAAGAACACAAAATTGACTTTCCGAAGAAATTCTGTGGGGACAGAACCAAATTTTTCATTTTTAAAGAGGCATGTAAATTGTATCTTAGCTTTTTCCCTCACTCTTTCCTAGCTGGTGAGGAGAAAGTGAGATTTGTAATGACCCTGCTTCAGGGTGACCCCCAAATTTGGGCCCTCAGACTGCCCGCCTCTGATCCTGCCTGTTATTCCCTTGATTCTTTCTTTAACTCCATGGTAATTCTTTACAATGACCTGGATCGCACATCAACTGCCGATTCTGCGATTCATAAATTGCGCCAGGGGAATTGGTGTATTGCACCGAATTCCACCGGTGGGCAGTAGAAGCTCTGTATTGGGCTATCGGAGTCTATCAAGGAAAGCCTTTTGAATTACCCCTTATCTTCCAATCTGGATGATCTCATGTCACTTGCCATCCAGGTAGACAGGAGACTGAGGGAGAGAAGGGGTGAAAGGGGTTCTTCCAATTTTTATGGGGTGACCAACATGAGATCTAACTTGGCTACCAGTGTTAAGCCCCTCAGTACCTTTGCCTCAGGAAGAACCTATGCAGTTAGGTAGTTCTCATCTAACTCCTGAGGAAAAGGCACGCAGGCGTTCTTTGGGTCTTTGTATATATTGTGGGGGGAAAGGTAATTTTCTAAACCAATGTCCAATGAGGCCGGGAAACTCCCATGCTTAAATGGAGAAGGGGAGCTCCATTTGGGTGCAGGAGTTTCCTCTCTCCAATCTGCCTCAAGGGTTTTGTTACCTGTCAAACTAACTTGGCCTACGGGCTCAATTCTTGTGTCCACTTTTGTAGACTCTGGGGCTGCTTTTGCAGCCAAAAACAATATCTCTTTGGTTCCATTATGTTCAACCTTGAGAATATTAGTGGTGGACAAAAGACCCTTAGGGTCTGGTTTAGTGTCTAAGAAGACGGGATCCTTGTCTATGTGTATTAATAACCTGCACTATGAGGAGATCCCCTTTTATATCATCGAAGGTGCTTCTTCTCCTCTTATTTTGGGATTACCATGGTTGCAAAAACACAACCCTCATATTGATTGGGTAACCAGGGAGGTTCTTGGTTTGGGTTTAAAATGCCAAAGGTCCTGCATTCCTTCTGTGGTGGCAACTACTGTTCTTGAGGATTTACCTGCAGCTTACTCAGACTTCGCAGATGTGTTTTCTAAGAAAGCTGCAGAGACTCTACCCCCACACAGGCAGTATGACTGCCCAATTGATTTAATCCCAGGGTCTACCCCTCCTCATGGTAGAACATAACCTCATTGCCCAGGCAATGAAAGAGTACATCAAAGAAAAGGGGTTTCATCAGGCCTTCTAATTCTCCTGCAGGGCTGGGTTTCTTTTTGTAGGGAAAAAAGATGGTGGTTTGTGCCCCTGTATCGATATAAGGGTCTCAATAAGATCACCATAAAAACCATTACCCTCTCCCTTTAATTTCTGAATTATTTGATCAAGTTAAGGGTGCTAAGATTTATTCCAAGCTTGATTTTAGGGGGCTTATAACCTAAAACGTATTAGGGAGGGGGATGAATGGGGGATGAATGGAAGACTGTGTTTAATACCAGGGACGGCCACTACGAATATCTCGTAATGCCATTCGGTCTTTGCAACACACTGGCAGTTTTCCAAGAATTTGTCAGTGACATATTTTGGAACCCGCTGGGAATATTTGTAGTCTTGGGTGAACATAGAAACCATGAGGTTTTGAGTAGACTGAGGAAGAATAACCTTTATGCAAAACTGGAAAAATGTACCTTTGAGGTTACTTCTGTTCAATTTTTGGGGTTTAATATTTCCAGCAAGGGTCTTGAGATGGATCCAGGCAAGGTGAGAGCTGTACTGGATTGGACCCAACCCCTCATTGCGTGCAAATTACTATCGTCAGTTTAATAAGAATTTTTCCATAATTGTGGCTTTATTACTAATTTAACCAAAAAGGTGCAGTATTTGGCCCCCTAAAGCTGTATAAGCTTTTGAATTCCTCAAAAAAGAATTTAGTTCTGCTCCCATTCTTCTTCATCCTGATACTGCTCTTCCTTTTATTGTGGAGGTTGATGCCTCCGAGGTTGTAGCTGGGGTAGTCCTTTCTCAAATGCCTCTGAAAACCAACAAAATTCACCCCTGTGCTTTCTTCTCTAGGAAGTTTTCACCTGCTGAGGCAAACTATGATATTGGAAACAGGGAATTGTTGGCGGCTATTTGCCGCCCCTGGTAACTGGCCGCTCTGTGCCACCTGAGGCAAGGGTCTCTCCTTGCCTCATAGCTAGAGCGGCCCTGGGGGCATGGCATCAAACACTTTAAAAATCCAAATAGATCACATCTACTTCTCCCCCACTGTCCAGCTTCTTACTTAATTCATCATAAAAAGCATTCAGATTTGTCTGACATGACCTATCCTTCATAAAGCCATACTGAATACCGCTCATAATGCCATTCACTAGGACAACAGAATTTAAATGTGATCCCTTAACAAGCATGCAAATAATTTGCCCACCACAGATGTCAAACTTACTGGCCTATAATTGCCAGGCTGAGATTGTCATCACTTTTTAAATATTGGAATGGCATCTGTTTTCCTCCAATCCGTAGATGTCATATAAGATGAAAGGGAATCATCAGGGAGAAAATTTGAACTAAGCTCTATTAGAACACAGGGGCGTATGTCATCTGGCCCTGTTGCTTTGTTGATATTATTTATTATTTAAGCTTTATGAATTATATCATGAGTTAGCCACTGACTAGATTTAGATGAGCCAACAGTGCAACAATGAAGTGAGCCTGACTATTTTATACACTGAAGAAAAGAACTGATTTAGGACATTTGTATTTACTGTATCTATTACAACCATACAGGTACCATTATTTAAAGGAGCAAAACTCTTAACCCACATCTTTTTACTATTAATTTACTTTAAAAAAAACTTGGGGTTAGTCTTATCCTCAGTCACAATGCACTCTTCATTTGCTATCTTTATTACGGCATTGCTGTTTTACAACATCTATTATAGTGTTTAAATTCATTAAATGCAGCTTCTGTCCCCACAGACTTGTAGTTTTTAAATGCTTTTCTCCTCTTTCCTATTAACTTCTTTACTTCTATATTAAGCCATAAAGGATGCTTCATAGTGTTTCTACATTTATTGAGAACAATAATCATTTTAAATGACAACTATTTCTGTTCTGTTTTTAACTGAAAACATATATCTATATAAGTTACATGTGACTGAGTAATTTTTTAACCACAACATGTCTGGATGACAAGAAAAAGTACCACACTTGACCGGCTCAGTTGGAGTAACCGATTTTCTTTTTGTGTGAATATCTGGTGGTCTCCTGCTGCTTCCACTTCTTCTACCAGCTTATGCAGAATAGATGTGCTCACACCACTTCAGGTTCTTGCAGCGAGTGCTGCATCTAACATTATTGCACTTGATGCCCAATGCAGTTCTATTTACAGTAGTTCCTGGTTGGGATTTATAGGATGTCTGTTACTGACAGATGCTGTTCCTGACCATATCTAGTTTGCTGTCTTTCCTGATCTCTGTCCATTTTATTGACCATTCTCTTGGATCCTGTTTCTGTAGTGCAATAATGTTTTGACCTGGCAGGTGACCTCGACTATGTTTCTGACTCCTGATTTTTTAATGCTCCGCCTGACTGTCCCTCAACCATGCTACTTGAATAAGTCTCTTGATGTGCATTGTGAAGAGGACCAAAGCACCCCCCCCCCCTTTCTCTGCTATAGTTAGCTGGCGGCCAACTTGTCCCGATCCAGAAAGGGGATGGTTGACCACTAAGAGTCGAATTTGAGCATTACAGCCAGTTTGTCGGCTCCTTAACAGATGACCATGCTGTGAGGTTAAACTGAGGCTTGAACTCAGAACGATGGATTTAAACTCCAAACTAATAACCATTACACCATGAAACCTTGGTGTGTTGTTGTGCAGAAAGATCTCTAAATGTTTTTTTGCTCCTTCATTCTTAGTTTTTTTGGGGTGGGTAAATTCACAAACCACTGTTTATTATAGATTTTTTTTCTTGTTGCCAAAAGTGGTGCAAACTTTTGGCATTCAGTCATTTCATATAGGGGTGTCATAGTGTCAATTCAACTGGGATGATGAAGAAATGCTAGAGTAAGACATCTGCTGCTTTCTCCTTGGGGTGGCAGGCACAGAGAGCATGTTTTCAAGTCATTTCCTCCAGAAAGACTTCTTTGTAAAAGCAGCAATGGAATTTGCAGTGTGGCTTTTAACTAAATCTTGGCCTGGTTTGGATCTGAGCCTAGCAGCCTCAAAACTTGATCTGGATGATGGGAAATCAGCAAAGTAGTTAAAATGTCACAATAACAATTTCACCATGTTGCACAGGCAGCATTAGATGGTATGGCGTTTTGCTCAGTCTTGGCCTGGCTACCTAGCAACCACAAGACTTTGCAACCTGGTGGCAAATCAGCAAGTTATGAAGTTACAATTTCATTGTAGGGAAGCAAGTTCTGCAGCTAGTTCTTTGCGTAAGTCACCATAGATTGGCCAATGATCACAAGGGTACCGTCAGGTACTCTTCAGGAAATCTCTTTCTTGCAAAGTCACCCATAATTTTTTAGCTTTGCAGTAAGCTGAAGTGGGAATTTTTTGGACTTTGGCTTTAAAAGGTAGTCTGGAGGCTAAGCCAATTGTGTAATTTCCTTGCTTCATGAAAAAGGTTTACAATGCTAAGATGCAGAAAAGACCTTGTTGAGGCAAACAGCATCTTGAGTTGCATGAGCTCAGGAGGCCCATGTAGGGCTGTGGGTAGCCATGGGTGGCTGAACACTGTGTTTTTTTTTGGCATCACTATGGATGTTTTGTTTATGAAGCGAATGTGTTTTAGCACCAAGGGCTGGCTGACTCTTCCTGTTTAAAGACAGAGCAGGTTCCAACAAGATTTGGACTCAGATCACTCAGATCACTGGTCAAGAGTATTAACTATTACACCATGGCTCCAAGGCAAGCAAATGGCTTTCCCGGCCCCTCCTTGCAGCTAGTGTGGCAGACATAAATGATCACATTTCAAACCACAAAATGGATGTTCAAATTGGTGACTTTTCTATCTACTTGCAGCTCAGCTACAAAAATTGCAGCTCCGCTACAAAATGGCTGCTCAGGCCTTCACACAGAGAGAGCAGACTTTGGGCGAGTGGAAAGGAAGTGGGTGCAATAGAAAAGCTACCAAGGTTTGAACTCAGTTTAAAAAAAGCACAGCTTGTTCTTTGCGCAAGTTACATAGTTAAATTGGGTTGAAAAAAAGACATCCGTCAAGTTCAGCCCCTCCTAATGAAAACCCAGCATCCATCCATCCACCACACCATACTTTTCCATAAATTACATATGCCCATATCTATACTAAGGGGTTGATTTATGAAATTCACGTGAAATGATCGAAGTTCGATCGAATTTGATTGAATAACGATCGCACAAATTTTTCATGAAATCGTAAACTAAAATTTGGCCTCTTCGATCATCGAATAGATCGAATGATCAGATATTCGATAATTCAATCATTCGATGATTGAAGGAATCAAAATTTTAAATTCATTCGACTGCCTACTTCGCCATTTTGAACCTACCGAATTGTAATAGAAGCCTATGGGAAGCTCCCCATAGGCTTCTGAGGCTAAGTCTTGCTCGAATTGTATGAATTTTTCGGACTCTTGAACGAAATTTCACGATTTTTTCGTGAAATTGAACAATCGGTATCCGATCGTACGAATTCATCGAGTAATCGTATTGCGAGCAAAATGATAGCTTAAAACAAGTCGTTAAGCATTCGATGGTCAAATACTTGTCGAATTGTGAATTTGGTTGAATTTATTTTGGGGAATAATAGTAAATTTGCCCCTAACTGTAGAGTTTAGTATTACAATAGCCTTTGATATTGTGTTTGTCCAAGAAATCTTCCAAGCCCCTCTCAAGAGCATTTTTGTTTATAATGTCCACTAATGTACTTGTAAAGTGTAATCATGTCCCCTTGCAAGCGCCTTTTTTCCAGAGAGTCTACTCTCATAATTTAAGTCTTCCATCCCTCTAACCAGTTTAATTGCACGTCTCTGCACTCTCTCCAGCTCGTTTATATCCCTCTTAAAGGGGTTGTTCACCTTCATATAACATTCAAAATGTAACAGTTCATGTAAAAATAACACAATTTGCCTTATAAATGTTTAACCAAAAATGTGCAGTTTATGAGCTATCATAGAGCTATCATAGAGCTACCTTAGATGGATCCCTTTGCAGATGGGGCCATTTCATCATGGCCCCCGACCCCCTAAAAGCTACAGTGACTGCTGACATCTGTAGTGTTACACAATAACCATATACCTTTCTCATAATATACTCACACACAAATTTTGCTACCTGTATACCCTGCTCATCTACACTTACCAAATTCCAATATAGTTATATACCCGTACACATACCCTGTATTTCTAGAGTGTTATATATGAATTTCCCCTGTATATATATATAAAAAAAATTTTTTCTCAAAATGCACCCGTTAATAGTGCTGCTCCAAGCAGACTTCTGCACTTAAATCCATTTTTTCAAAAGAACAAATAGATTTTTATATTTAATTTTAAAATCTTACATGGGGCTAGATATATTGTTTCCCAGCTGCCCACAGCCATGTGACTTGTGCTCTGATAAACATGGGTCTGCATCTGTAAGTGGACACAGTTGGGTTTGTTCAGTTTATTTATTTTTTTTTTTTTTTGTGAGGCCAGATCATTTGAGACATTGCATTTTACTTCATTAGTTAAAAATTACATTATAGTGTTAATGTTGTTTTACTGTAATATATGGATATTATAAGTCTGAGGGGTTCTATGACCATATAAAGGCACATTGCTGCAGAATTACATGAATTACACTTAAGAGAGAAAGGCAGCTCTTTATGTAAATATTTTTGTGCAGTTTTACCCCAATATATGAATGAATGTGTACAAGACATGTGAGCTGCTTTGTTTTTTTTGCCTGAGCTGCTTTTTACCCCCAGTCCGGCCCTGGTTAAACATACTTTGCTGACCTGTATCCCTTCCCAAAGCATCTTATGATGACACAAGTTTTGGTAGGAAGGTGTTTTGGGAAATATGACATCCTGTTCCCCATCCACCATCTGGGATACACAGAAACCTGGATGGAGTCACAAGCCACATGTCATTAGTCTAACAGTTAGCACAGAATAATTCTCATTTATTAAACAATTAAGATAAACACTGTAATTATACCATTCTGTTGAATATTCATTTTTCGGAGTTTCAGGGATGGTCGGTAGAAAGGATGTTCAAGGAAGCAGAAACTTTCTTCAAGTCTGTTGACCTTTTTGCACTTAATAAAAACTTTTGGAATAATTCAATGCTAGAGGAGCCTAAAGATGGAAGACAAGTTGTATGTCACCCAACAGCCTGGGATTTGGGAATTAATAACCTCAGGTACCAGTTGCACTTTGCTTATAGTAACAGTGGGATAATAGTCTATGGGAAGGTACTGTGGGATAGTAGGTATAGTAGGCATAGACGGTGCCTATAGTAGCAGTGGGATAATAGTCTGTGGGAAGGGTCTGTGGCTGTGGGATAGCAGGTTTAGTAGGAAATGGTGATGGCTATGAAAATGGGGTTAATTGTTTCTTAAAAAGGGTCTTTGCCTTTATTGGGATAGGAGTTGTAACTCCCCCCAAATATTTTCTCAAAACCTATAAAGTTCTTCCAGTTGTTTAAGATGAGGGGCCTAATACATAGTAACATAGAAGTAACATAGTAACATAGTAAGTTAGGCTGAAAAAAGACTCACGTCCATCAAGTTCAACCTTTTTTTTTTTTTTTTTTTTTTTATTTTAACTGCCTAACTGCCAGTTGATCCAGAGGAAGGCAAAAAACCCCATCCTAAGCCTCTCCAATTTGCCTCAGAGGGGGAAAAAAATCCTTCCTGACTCCAAAAAGGCAATCGGACTAGTCCCTGGATCAACTTGTATAATGAACTATCTTCCATAACCCTGTATTCCCTCACTTGCTAAAAAGCCATCCAACCCCTTCTTAAAGCTATCTGATGTATCAGCCAGTACCACTGATTCAGGGAGAGAATTCCACATCTTCACAGCACTCACTGTAAAAAACCCCTTCTGAATATTTAGGCGGAACCTTTTTTCTTCTAAACGGAATGGGTGACCTTGTGTCAGCTGGAAAGACCTACTTGTGAATAAAGCATTAGAGAGATTATTATATGACCCCCTTATATATTTATATATAGTTATCATATCACCCCTTAAGCGCCTGTTCTCCAGCGTGAACATCCCCAATTTGGCCAGTCTTTCCTCATAGCTAAGATTTCCCATACCTTTTACCAGCTTAGTTGCCCTTCTCTGTACCCTCTCTAATACAATAATGTCCTGTTTGAGTGGGGCTGTACTCACACGAATGCATGTAGGCGCAAAAACGCAGGTTCAGACGCAACATGCTGCATTTTTCCTGCGTTCCGTGCCTACATGCGTTCCTGTGAGTACAGCCCCATTGAAAAGCATTGAGTGCGTCTATACCTGCGCTCCCCTGCGGCTGAACGCAGCAAAATGGAACGCAGGGGAGCGCAGGTATAAACGATCGTCTGTAAGAGCCCTTAGAAGGAAACACTGGGTGTTAATTGATTGTTAACTGATATGTGTGGAGTGTGACCCACAAGGTGTTAAATCAAAAGACACTGATTTCACTAAGGGTGTAAAAAAGAAATGATCTTGCACAAAATTATTACACTATATAATTCTTTCTAATACCCCTCCTCAAAAAACTTCATTTTTGGAGGAACACAGAAATCTCTTTATTGAAGAAGTTTACCCATTGGGCAGAGGAGAGCCCAAAGACTTGCTGGACTTGGTGGGGGGGTACCATCAGTTCCTGGGACTCTAAAATATATATTGACTTTAATTTATTTTATTATTTCTCTTTTTGTTTCACAGTGAGCCGGTCTGGAAATGCAGAAGCTACCTGGTTGCTAGGGTCCAATGTAACCTGGCAATCTGGTAGTAGTCTGAATGAGAAACTGAACAAAAAAGGCAATTACTATGAACAGGCAATTTCATAAATCTGGTTGCTAGGCTCTAAATGACATTGATTTGAACAGGAGACTGGAATATGAATAGGAGAAGGCCTGAATAAAAAGATGAGAAATAAAAAAGTCGCAATAACAATAAATGTGTAGCCTTATAGAGCATTTGTTTTTTTAGATGGGTCAGTGACCCCCCATCTGAAAGTTGGAAAGAGGAAAAAGGCAAATCATTAAAAAAACAATTAAGCAATACATAATGAAGATCAATTGAAAAGTTGCTTAGAATCTAAATGTTGACTTAAAGGTGAACCACCACTTTCCTTCTCTTTTAAACCAAAGCTTCCCGTACCACCCAGAAAGCGTAGGGTGAGGGTTAAAACTTTGTACTCCATAAAACAGTACAGCTATCAGTGTTATCGGTGTTGAAAATGTGTCATTGAAGCCGTTTTTTTTTGCTTTCAAATGGAGAAACTTTTCTTACCAAAAAGAGATTGACATCCTAAACACATTTTGTTGGTTTGGTTTTAAGTTTTTATTATTTGTGTCTTTTGAGTTATGTAGCTTTTATTTGGCAGCTTTCCAGTTTGCAATTTCAGCAATCTGGTTGCTAAGGTCCAACTTACCCTAGCAATCATTCATTGATCTGATTAAGATTGGAATATAAATAGCATATCAATGAATTGAAAAATGATTAATAAAAAGTAGCTATTCCAATGTGTAGCCTTAATGAGCATTTGTTTTTACATGGGGTGAGCTCCATTTGAAAGCTGGAAAGAGTCAAAAGAAGGCAAATAATTCAAAAACTATAATAGAGAAATAATGAAGACCACTTAAAAAGTTGCTTAGAATTAGCCATTCTATAACATACAAAAACTTAATGTAAAGTGAACCAACCCTTTAATAACACCAGAAAAAAATGGAGCCACCATTTCAATGGGAAACAAACTATAGCTGGCACACATCACAATGTTTTGTACAGCTTGGTCAGGTTTGAAATAAATGATTTGATGCGCATGTGTCCTCTCTCCTCCTGCTGATCAGACATGTGTCAATGAGCCAAAACAGAACATCAAGTCCCAAGAGGATCCAACTTGGTGCGTTTATTTAGTTATTGGTCAATTCAGAACAGAAAGGTCAGCAATTCAGTGCCCTTCTGAGAAAGAACCCGATAGGCCAATCAACTGGGTGACAGCAGGCCACACCTCTATCACACATGGATAATGATGTTGCACTAAACTACAAGACAACCATGTTGATTCCTAAAGAAATGCAGCCCAGTAATATGGAAGAGTATGGAGCTCTAGTAAAAACCTATTTTTTACCTAAACAAATGTTACCAATATATACTAACCAATTCTATTATTTTATGCTTTCCAAAAATGGGGTAGAAGTTAAGGAAAGATTCCAAGATTGGCGTATTTGCTATCATACAGTAAGGCTTTGCAGTGTAATATACAGCGCTACTAATAGTAAGGGTAGTTAAGCCTTCCCATGTGTTCTTTTGACATGCCAACACTCTATTCTACATTCTGGCATTCACCAGGTATCCTTAATCCAGAAACTTGTTATCCAGAAATCTCCTTTAAATCCATTGTAAGCAAATAATTCCGCTCACTATTTCCCTTTTTCCTGTAATAATATTAAAGTATAGTGTACAGTATTTGATCCTAGCTATGCTGCATTAATCGATATTGGTGGCAAAACAATCCTCTTCGGTTTATTTAAGATTTCAACTATTTTAAGCATGTCTAAGGTATGGCAATCCCAATGACAGAAAACACCAGGTCCCAAATA
>CM044438.1:18417826-18435102 GCA_024363595.1 Xenopus borealis
AGTAGGTAGGGGATTCCAATGGGAAATGTTGATATAGTGTAAAAATAAGACTGGACCAATTTCAGATTTTCAAATTATTGTAAGATTTATTGCTTTATATTTGGGCTCCAACCTGTTGTCCAACCTATTATGTAGAATGCTTGAGACCTGTGTTTTCAGGGTAAAGGATCTTTCTGTAATTTGGATCTCAATAACAAGTCTACAAAAAATCGATAAATAAACCCAGTTGATTGCTTTGCCCGAATATGGATTCATGCAGCTTCAAGTAATGTTTTATTATTACAGAGATAAAGAAATCAGATTAGCATTTTCATTCAAATAGACTCTATAGGAGATGAACCTTCCTTTAATTTGGTGCTTTCTGGATAATGGATCCCCATACCTGCTCTGTGCAAGGACAGATTCAGATTTGAAAGTGACAATTCAAGATTATGAGGATAATGCTGCCAGTGTAAATAATCTCTATGTGCAGGCCTGTCATTACACCTGTCTTTACTCTATGAAGTGGAAATACATTCCTGCTATGGTGAAAGCATACAAATACATTTTAGGTGTATTAAGGCCTTTGCCAGGACCCTCCCTGCTGCCCAGTCAATCCCATACCAAACCAATCCCAGGCCTCCCTATTAATAATTATAACAGAGTCCTTCCTTTCCCCCTTTATGGCAGCCCGGGGTGTCTGCAACAAGTAAGGACAAGAGCTGAAGAAAAAGTTAGACAGCGCTTTTAATATTATTATATATTCTCAATTTTACACATTTAAATAGATGGGTGATTAAGTACAGGAATACGTTGGGATGAGAAAATCAAGGAAGAGGTATATACAGCTATACCCTGCCTCCTTTTGTATATAACTAGACAATACATACTGTGGTGTAACAACTGCAACTGGATTACATTATCTTTACAGTCAGTCCTCCCATCAATGCTAGGATTTCATAATATTACAAGCAATATCTGCAATAGAAACAAAGCCTTTTATTCCCAGTACTAATACTACAGCAGTATAACAGAGTGTTGCTTTCATAGCTCTGCTCAGTGATAAAGTTGACTTATCTGAAACCCCAGGCCATTGCTCCTATCAGCAGAAAACTGCACCGGCCAGTGGTTAGACCAGTGAGCACCCGGGAGCACTTCTCTTCTATCTTCTGCTTTCTTCACCGGCTGCAATGCAATGCTGTTTTTTCCTATTAATAACATTGGCATCAAGCCAGGGGGCAACCCTACCAGCTGTGCATGCGCAGTGGAACGAAAAGCCAAACTTTAACTAAAAAGTCGGCTATTTTATTTGTGCATGAGTTTGCCCCAGAAAATTTGAAGAATAAAGAAACCAGAAGAGGATCACTCCGTGGTGCTCACTGGTATAACCCTGGGCCGGTGTAGTTTTCTGCTGATGGCCCTCATGACTGCCATGGGATTTATTGTCCAACCAACACACCTTTTCAAGATTTTATAACACTAACACACAGGAATATTTACTAAACCTCGATTTATTTGCTAGTTGACGTGTTTTGGCCGAAAACACATTTTTTTAGAAAAGATTTTTTCAAACTGATTATACCATGAAGCTGCAAAAACTCTGAATGCAAAAATCCACCATCTCAAACCAGTCCAGCTCATGTAGAATTAAATGGCAGAAGTCCCTTTCCCAATTTGAAGATATTGTGGTCTGTGCTGGGTTTAGCATGATAATCCGGGGCTATAACGCAAAAAAATTTAGCTGTTCGGAGGCAAAAAGTCCAAAGATTTGTGGTTCTTTATTGGCAGTCACTCAATACCATCTATAAAAATATTTACTAGTTTATGGGCAGGAATTTGATCCAGCTTTGCCATTATTCTCTTTACCTTTATACAACCCAGATGGGAACTTATACATTTGCCTATGTAGATTTGAACTACTAATTTGTTTAGTTGGACATCAGTTTAGTGAGGTTGGCAAGTTAATGTTATAGGTATATTACACAGTATGTATATTTCCTAATAGCAACATTGCTGTGTCATATTTCTTCAGTAAACTCTAAGGATTTTTTCTAAATTAGGTTTCAACATGTGACCCTTGGTTGATATTGATTCTGTGGAACCCTGAGGTTGTGTCACGCTTAGTGACAGTTTGTTGGTGTTACTGGTGCAAGGGGATTCCATTAAGGCCAAACAACAGGCCTGCTTACATGGAAATCTGTGATCGAGTTGCAATGGTGATGGTCAATGCTCATTCCTATGAAATCTCCTGTTGAAACATCCAGACATAAATACGTTTACACTACAGTGAATAAGCGTTGGGCTGATACAGTAACAAAAACCAAGTGCAACATAGAAAATGAACACAGTATAAAAACTCTGGTTATCAAGCTCAAGGAGTTGTGCACATATCCTGAAAGGAGTAACTATTTAATACTATGCTTAAGAATATCATATAAAGGATGTTACAAGCTACATTGAAGTAACCCGTTACTTGGGCACATAGTGAATGCTAATATTACTAATGCTTTAGGAAGGTCTAAAACCTGTTTGATTCTAAAAGGTTCCGAAGAGCCACATACAAATATCCCAAATAAAAAACCCAAAATCCTCAACTAAGCTCCAAAGCAAAACAAATGGATTTGGGCTATCGCACTTGTATAATAAACTTCAAATAAAACACAGAAATCTAGCTGTAACTGTATGGACTACACCAGACTTGTGCATAAACCTAAAGAAAAAAACATTGATCCCATGTAGTACAGTAATGACTGCAACTCTGGTATATATATGTGCTAATGAGGGCTTGAGTCTAACAACCACTAGAGGGCCACACGTGGGGAGACCCCTGTAACAGGAGCAGATTCACTAAAGGGCGAGGTGATGAACGCTAGCTAAAATTCATCAGCGTGATGTCATTTGTTACTTCGCTGACGAAGCAAAGGAGAGGTACGTTAGCTTTGCTTCGCACTCTAACACCAGGTGAATTTTTGCTCAGGCGAAAGAGCGTTACTGCGTCAATTCAATAAGATGTGGATTTTACTGAAAATTATTTCTTGCACCAGACTTGCCTTCACACCTCAGACCAGGCGAAGTGTTCATTAAAAAATATTTGAAAAAAGCGCTAGCGTCTTATTTTTACAGGGTGATAGGCTGCAAAAGATCGTAAAATTTTTTTTGGGGTACCTGGCTTCCCCCCTACATTTCCTAACATATGGAACATAAACTATAGAGTGGGTAGGGCAATATAACAACTCTATTTTCTTTTATTAGGGTTTTCCCGGGCTTGTGTAATGTAATGCATTTGTTGCAACATATACGTCCATTGAACTTTAACTTCCTGCCATATGCAAATAAGGTAACACTTGTGCAACTTCGCTTTGCTAGTGGTCGGCACCCTGGACAAACTTCCCACATTAGTGAATTAGTGTTGTCTGAGCGAATTATCACCTGGTGAAGTGTTGCGATGGCTGCAAAGTGAACGTTGGCAAAGTTGCTCCCTAGTGAATTTGCATTAGAGAGAAACAGATGGCAGCCAATACTAATAGACATAACAGCACTTACCCTGCATATGTGCGTTGATACAAGGATTCATGATCCAGACTTGCAGCATCAGCAGTTATTGCTTTGGCAAAGTTTTTCAGTATTTTTAAATTGCTCTGTGTGACTCCAGGCTGTAATATAGAAATAATAAATATCAGTGCCGACTACAACCAATATCCTTATTACAGGTGTCACTTGGTGCCTCATGATGGGCTTGGACTATAATTATCTGTTACACACTAGGGAACAAGGTAACCATCAGAGGTCCACGGCCTTTATAAAGAACCTGGCCTGCAGATTTCTGTTTAATATGGCAACAGAGCTTCACAATTATTTTTCATAATATAAAAACATCAGGGAGTACATTAAGCTCAATAGAATGACAGTAAGTTGTACATTATTCCGTAAGTGTATGTTAACCTAAGATACAATTTATTAACCAATGGGGTTGTAGACTGGGGATCATTTGCATAACCTAGGAATAAAGTGTTTCCCTAAATAAAGAAACAGACTGCTGGATGAACAAATATTATTGATATAATATGAGGCACCTCAATGTGACATACTCGGCTCAAGGCAAATGCATCAATAACAATGAAACAATAGAGGCAAACAGGGAAATAAAATGGTTCTGCACAGACAGAGTGTGCTACTGTTTGTTATTTGTTGATATTTTGGAGGTAGCTGGTTCACAAACCCTATTGTTTACAGTTTTACTTACAACAGATGGACGTTTCTATTTATTAGTTCTAGTGCCAGAGTCAAAGGCACTTGAAACTATATCATCCAACTGTAACTAAAAAATTTAAGTTAACAATTGACTGTACCCTTCTTCACATACATTTCCATCCTTGCAGAAAGCTTATCATATTTAATGCTTTATCCAAAATACCACTTCATGTACATTGTCTGACCAAAAGGATCCAAGGTGCAGAGCTCCACATCTCCTCCTAGCCAGTCTGGAAGTTATTTTGGCTTTACTGAAGAGTTTTTAGCCCCATGTTATTCCTCATCTTTATCTCTAAAAGTGCTGAGAGCAGTAAAGCAGCACACTGGTCAGTCATAAATTTAAAAACCAAAAAGTCATTGTATGCATTCGTTCACCACTTGCCTGATCTTACAGCATTAAATTAGACATTATACTGCCACACTGCCTTGAATCAAAGGTAAAAGCAAGGCAAAAAATCCTCATTAGAGCCACAAGAACTAGCTTCTAGTTTGCTGCCTAAAATTGATAGAAGCCTCATAAACCCCCAGGCAGATCCATTGTATCAGGTATGGGTTTTGTATACCTAAGGGACAGTTTCTGAGGATGAGTGTTGCTCTCAATAACCTAAAATACCTAGATCAGCAGTTCTCAACCTGGGGGTCGGGACCTCTTTGGGGGTCGAACAACCCTTTTACAGGGGTCGCCTAAAGGGTGTCCAAACTACCAAATTTTTTGGCGAAGCGAAACTGGGGAGATTCGCCCATCACTATCCAAAACATGAATATTTTATAATAAAAATATGACTTGCTGATTGATATAGTTCTTCAGAGTGATATTGTTGTTGATTTGTGAAGTTTGGAGGGTCTGGCAGTGCCTAACTCTTTATGAAATACTTGTAGTAGAGATTCTGGGAAAGGAACCAGGCAGGACTACCTGTAAAAAATTTTGAAAAGAAAAAAAAATCAACATCAAGATGAACATTTTAATTAAAAAACTACATTTCCCTATAGGAATTCAACAAAACAATATTGGTTAGTTTTATTTACACAACTCATAAGTACTAAGTTCTTTCTGGATAAATGCAAAAGTGTTCAGCCTGAGCAAATGTACTTTTATATTCAACTCCGTAGTCCCTTTCTTAGGTTACAGCCTCTTACAGCAGCTCTGTGGACTGGTAATTTGTTTTATCAGTTTCTTTTCTACAAAAATTGACTCAACAGAACAGTTTAGAAAAAATCTGCTGCACCTAATGAAACAACCCACTATAGAAACCCTGTAAATACCACCACATTCAGGGTGGCAGTAGCTTATGGATTGACATGTGTCAACAGGCAGACATATGAAAGCAATGTGGAAGTGTAAGAAACGTGTTTGGATGCAAATAACTTCAATTAACAGTAAAATATATTCACAGTATACAGTAAATATATTCTAGTGTCCATCTGAGCTCAAGAACACTGAACCTATAATGTGGTTTCTTCCAACCAAAAACTTATGACTTAATTTCAATCTATCCAATCCCCACTCAAGATAAGAAACACATCAGCACGTGAACCACAAATACAGATCAGAGTTCCATACCCAGGTAAGAACTTATCTCTTAAGGTGGCCATAGACCCATAGATAATAGTATTTTACGAAACAAAAAATTTTCTTGAAAAGATCTTTTCCAAGAAAGATAGTAATTGTTAAGTCTATGGCCACCTTAACTCAGGAGGCTTCTAGTGGGGTGACCATGGGTTATCTTAAGTGACACCAAATACCTCATTAGCATTGTTCACTGCATTTCAAATAAAATAAAAAGATCCCCTTTGAGATTTAGAATGCTGATTCACAGAAGAGATTGTCAGCCAGATAAATTGTTCCACTGGTCAGATCCTCAATCTAGTATTTACAGAAATGGTGACGGAGCACAAATTCTGGAAAGTGGCTGTAATTACAGAACAGTAAAATCATCATTGAGAGTTTGTCAAGAAACATTCATGAAAATATAAAAAACTGGTATTTGCTTAAAGGGAAAACAAACCCAAAAATAATAGGTTGTCCAAAGAGAATGAAATTTATTCTAAGCAGCTTTCCAGTATACATTAAGCAAACATTTACAGTTACATTGTTTCAAAAGTCAGAACCTTCATGCCGTCTACGGGAGACACAGGAGACAGATAGGGACTTACCAAAGTAGTCACAGAACAACCGGGCAGGCAATTCACTTGCATGATCATTGCACCACCAAGTGGGGAACCTTTCTCACGAAGGCCGCTTCTGAGGAAGTGAACTTGTCAAATGGTAAAATTTGGCAAAGGTATGTATGAACGACCATGTCGCCGCTCTGCAGATCTGCTCTGGTGAGGCAGAGCTGCACCAGGCCTATATAGTGCCCAGTGTTCTAGTAAAGTGTGCCCGTGCTGAACCAGATCCATCGAGAAATAGAAGATTTGGAAGTGGCCCTACCTGCTCGAGGACCTGAATGCATTACGCATAGCGTTTTGGACTGTCAGATGGACTTGGAGCGTCAGAGGTAAATTCTGAGTGCTCTCACCACATCCAGTTTGTGCAATCTCCACTCCTTATCATTCTTTGGTTCTGGACAGAAGCTTGATTAATGTGAATTTATGTGCAATTGACTTTTCAAAGAGGTCGTGGAACCAGGTCTAGATGGGCCAAAAGGGTGCTGTGATGATCAGTGTGGTGCAGGAGTGGCACATCTTCTTGAGGACCCTGGGTAACATGGGCAGAAGAGGGAATATGTATGCTAGGTCGAATTCCCACTGTTGGGCCATGACATTGACTCCTGGTGCCAGCGGATCCCGATACTGATCAAAAAATCGGGGTACCTTGGGATTTTATCTGGAGGCCATGAGGTCGATTTTCGGAGTTCCCCATTGGAGAACTGGGATAAGAAAGGCTTCCAAGTTTAGATGGTTGCGACTTAGGAAGTCACCATCCGTGTTGTCGATCCCTGGAATGTGTATGGCAGGTTGGCATGGTTCTCCGCTGCACAGTGCAAAATGCAAGGTCTGCATCAGTGACCGGCCTCTTCCATGACTTGAATGACTTACTGAAGATGCCCGAGTTGGCCCTCGGCAAAGGGAACTGCCTCTAGCATGGATAACATTGTTGTGGTTCTGGAGCGTCTGAATTTGGTTAGTCAATCTCATCTGCTTCTCTAGCTCAGGGTATCGAACTCCATTCCCAGAAACACCATCTTGTGCCTGGAATGGAGGCTGGATTTGAGCAAATTAATCGTTCAGCAGAATTCCTGATTTACTGTTGTGGCCTGATTCAGATCCATTTGAGCCTGGTCCATTGTCCTTGACTTTATCAGGAACCTGAGGAATTGGTGGTGATGCAGCCATATCGGAACATGTAGGTACGTATCCTTGATGTCCAGGGACATCAGGAGTTATTGTGGTTCCATTCATCGAATGACCGACCGAAGCATCGCCATCTTGAAGCAGACCGATCTGATGAATTTGTAGTTCATTCAGATTCAGTATAGGTCAGAAGTTCCCTTCTTTCTTCGGGACTAGAAATAGATTGGAGTACAAACCGAAGAATCTCTTCTGCGGAGGCACTGGCGCAATCGCACCTTCTCTTTGCAGTCCGGAGATGCAATCCTGGAAGCCTTGAGCATTTGCTGGCTAAGTGGGAACACTTTTTTCATGAGGGGGAGTCATGAAGTCTAAATGATAGCCTTTGGTGCACCCAGGAATCTGTAGAGTGGAGCAGCAATACCACCCGGAATCATAGGAGTCTCCCCCCTACCGACTCCCGCGACCTCCAAGGGAGTGCCCCATCAGGCTGAGGTTGATTAGTTGGATGCAGGTTTGCCTTGTGGCTTAGCAGATCTCCATCGCTTGTCTGGATTCCTAGGTCAAAGCATTCCATTCATCTTAGACCAGGGCTAGTATTTGCTCATGTGTCGGAAAACAGGAAGTAGTCTTCTTTGGCTGTTGGCCCTTGGGCTGCTGGCTATCCTCTGGAAGGTCAATCTTAAGTGTTTCCGTAACCCATCTAATGATCCCGCCAATATCATGGCTAGATCCCCAATCTACGTCCTCCTCTTCATTGTCGGTGAAGTGATCATCTGATGAGTAAATCTCACCCTCTGACACTGAAGGGTTAGACCTGTCTGGAGAGGACCCTGGAATGAAAGAGTCTCTACTTTTCTTGGGGCCCCCGTTTGCTTTTGTTGGAGGAGGAATCCCCCCAACTTTGCTAAGGCCTTCCCTAGCGTCTAAGCAAAGGAAGGAATGTAGTGGAGTGAAGCAAGTGAATGGGAAAGCTGCAATGCCCACAAGGGTGCCATGTCTAGGGGAGGCCTACCTTCAGTGACCTGGGAAAAAGCCCCCTGTGTGGGCCCCACAGAATCTGCACCAAGAGTACTGGGTTAGCAGTGGGCTGGGGGGCAGACTCTGCGTCCCTGGGGCATGAGCTGCAGTGAGGATCAGTTTGTCCCAATAAAAACTTAACCTGGCACTTGGTGCAGGCAAGGTAAGTGAACTGTGCAGGAGCTGTGGCTTTGACTCTGCCTCTCTCCCTGGTATGGGCCCTTGTTCTACCTTCCACCATGGTGCCTGATAGCCTGTTCAGGAAGATTGTGAGTGAAGGGACGCTGTCTGTGTAACCCCTGGAACAATTGGGCAGAAGAGTACTGGTGCTGCGACAGGATTCAGCGGGAGACCCAGGGAAGCAAACATAACAAGTAAAATGGTGGCGGTATGTCCAGATCCTTTACCACAAACACCTCTTTGTGCAGCCCAGAAGGAGTGTGTAAGTGGCTTTCCTGCTCTCCCACCCGCCTCTCTCCCCTGCCGCCCCACAATACTGTATTACGAGGAGAGGGAGGGCAACTGCTTGCCAAGGGGAGAGAGCAGCCACTAGTCACTGGAGGTTCTAGTCCTGGACCGAAACGCTGGTGTGGCAGGCTGATCTTCCTCCCTGAGGAGGGGGGGGAAGGAGGGGGTTAGAGGCAGTCTAACATAGTGATGTGGTAGCGAAAACTTACCACACTGGTGGACTCTGTACTGGCCAGAGCTTCTACACTCCCAAAGTGGAGCCAGGATAATTTCTGGATGAATTCTGCACCCCAATAGAAGCGGTGATATGCTTCGGAGGGTCTTCCCGCGTAGGGGGGCAACATTCAGTACAGGCATCCCCTGCTTTCAGTCGTCAGCGCTAATCACTGTAACGAAAAATTCAGAAGCACACCAATCTTGACTTAGTGAAATATGTGATTTATTAAGCCCATGTATATCCAAAAAATGGCTAATCACTGACCAAAGTTTTTCCTTGTGGAGGGTCTCACTAGGAATGGGAAATTGTAGGGCTAGGGGGTAAAGCACACCTGTCCCACTTACTTTGATTGCATCAAATGCCCTGCCTCCTGGAGGGAGGAGCTTTACCACAGGCTCAGACTGGCAATCTTTCAGTTCTGGCAAATGCCCGAGGGGCAGATTTGCATTTTGTTCAAGAGGGCCACTGAAGCGTCTCTGCTACACTATTGACTTGCCCCTTCACTGACACTCGGATCGTAATGACCGATTCCTAAAGAAAGTGTGACACACACCCTCTGCAGCCCAGGAAGTGAAGTTTCAGACTGAAGCTGACCCAAGTCGCCCGTGCAGGGAGGGAAGTGCGTGTCTGGCCGCTGCACAGAGAAGGCAGCCAGGCACGTAACAACAGAGGAGGCAGCCCTGTGGCATCGGACAGGGAACAGGGGGGCCCAGGGGGCTCTATTTTGAAAGGCTTGGAAGAAGATTAGATGACTTTATTCAGGGGGTTCAACGTGTTGGGGCGAGTGTCCGCGATCCATCTCCCTCCACACACACACGACACAAGCAGTCGCTGCGACCCTACCGCAATGGACTCATCAGTTGGCGCATGTGCAGCCCAGCTTTTCCTGCATCAGTGCACTCAAGCTCAGCCCAGCCTTGAACTCTGCCTCGTGGGGCCCCTATCCCTCCTGGGCCCCCCTGCAGTCGCAGGGTCTGCTTCCTCTGTAGTTACGCCCCTGCACACACTCCCCTCCTTCTACCTCTCTCCCCGGAGCTTCATGTAACAGGACTGGAGCTCTCGGACGCCTCCCAACCTATGTGCTGGCCAATCAGAGGGAAGCTGCCTTTCTCTGACAGATAGTCGCCTCCCAACCTGTCTGCTGGCCAATGAGAGGGACGTTGCTTTTCCTTGATTGATAGCCAGTCACAGGAGGAGGGAGGAGTATAAGGCAGCTCAGTGTTTGTTAAGGGAGAAGAGTCTGCGTTCTGTACTGCCCGGTCCATTTCAAAAGTAAGTGGAATGGCCCTTCGGCCAATTTCCCGAGCGGTCAGGCGACTCAATCTCCCCAAATTCTCAACTCTTCTCTTATTACCTCCTCACATGCTCGCATTCAAGACTTTGCAAGGGCTACACCCCTCCTCTGGAATTCTCTCCCAACATTTCTGCTTTTAAGAAATCTCTTAAGACGCACTTACCAAATGCAATACCATATATAGTACCACATCTATCACCGACTTAACTCTGCTCTTGCCCACTCCCACACCTTGTGTATCATTCCCTTCCCTTTAGATTGTAAGCTCTTTCTGTGCAGGGCCATCGTCACCTTTTGTACCTATATATGGAACTCCATATGTTCTATGTATATAATTCATGTGATTTAGTTGTGTAACCCTTTCTTGGCCAATATTAACCAAACCAACTAGCATAGGTAGAGCATTGGTTACACGCGACTCTTTCACTCTCAGGTAGGGCTTTCGCTAAATGGAAAATCACGTGTGAGGTTGTTGAACTACAACTCGATACTGCATATAGTGTGTAATAAAGGTTGTTGGACGCCAGGGGTTCTTTGTACAAACAAATAGAACAGTTTATTTACAATAGCAGCACAGGGTAGTATATACTCACAGACAGTGGTATTATAGCAGAAATGCTTAGTACAGGCACAGCATAGATTATACCCTCAGGTAGGATACCAGGATGGGAGTTGTAGTTGCACCAGCCAGGTTATCAATGCCCATGTGGTCCGGATCCCACCAGCGGTTCAGGTGACTCAGGGGTTAAGTACTCTTCCTGCAGTCCCTATGTCTGAGGTCCCTTCACTACAGGCAAGGTAGAGCCTGGGGGAGAGCTACTCCCTACTATCCTCCTTGATGGGGCTTTGAGCTGCCCTTTCTCTCTTCCCTCTCTATCTCACCTCTCCTAGAGAGTGCTATGACAGGAATATCTTAACTCTGACTATTCCTCATTCACGGGGCCCTGTTCCCCGACTTAATACTTGTAGTACCGCTAAAGGTGTGCTGTCCCTTTAGGGTAGAGCGCCTCTGGGGCCCGGTTGGCACCCAGGCTCAATGGAGCACTGCCCCTCTCCTCTGCTGCAGGCCAAAGAGGAAGTGCCACTCCCTGCAAGCACCTTTATTACAGCACTGCAGGGGGGGTGGTCACTACCTATAACCAATAATATGAAACAATCTAGCCACCTGGACTTTAGTCCAATAGAAGGCAGCTAGTGAAAGGGCAAGGGAGGAAGCCATAAGGGCCATGCTTCTTATGGGTCCCTACAGTTGTATAATCACATTTACTTTACAGCGCTACAAAACATGTTGGCGCTATAGAAATACATGTTAATATTTACTTGGTCATAATTTTATTTAATAATACATTATAAATGGAAAAATACTATTTTATATAAAATAAACACATTCATATATATTCATTAGTGTGGCCACTAAAATCTGCTATAAAAAAGATTTAAAGGGGGATTGTGGGGGCACTCTACAGGCTAAGTGAAAGTATATTTAAGTATAATGGAAGTACTACTTGCAAAGCACACTCCCTGGGTATTAATTTTGTCTCACCCAATGATAATGGGTGATGGTTTATAAGGCAATTTTTACAAACTTTAGCAAATTGCCCCCTAAGTATCTGATAAAACAAAAATTGCTGAATTCTTGTTAAGGAGCAAAGTTTTAAGAATGATAAGCATAGCTCCAATCCAAGTCAAGATTTATTGACGTTCACACAGAACATTCTACTTCTGCCTGTACAAAGAAGTAAAGTTATTCTGATACGGTTTCCCTTTTATTTGCCAAATCCTTGCCAAGCTGAACACATTTTAAGGTTGCTAGGAAAAGATCCAAACCAGGTGAATATTTACTGAAAAACTGCAGTGCAAATGCCAATGCTGCATTTATTTCTGCTGGAATTCAATTGAAATTACTCTCTATACACATGAGATGTAAAACTCTTATTTTAATCCCGGTTGAATGGGCCAAATAATGTTCCTATCTAAAATGACCAAAACTTTACTTGCTTATAATAAACCAGAATAACAAAAAAGTAGATTAGTTAAAAAAGACTCAGCTGGTGCAAAGTAGCACGGCCCATACAGGATCCCAACACATGACCTTAGCGTTATTAGCACATAGCTATCTTACATTATCCAGGGTAAGGGACCCACTAGTACTGGGGGTTATTTATCAACAATGGGCAAATTTGCACCTGGGCAGTTACCAATAGCAACCAATCAGGTTGCCTCATTCAATGTTTTACTTGCAGCTGGCTTCAAAAAGCTAATCACTGATTATAGGTAACTGAGGCAACTGATTATAGGTAACTGCCCATGGGCAAATTTGCCCATGGGCATGAGCCCCATTTAATAGGGCTCATGCCCCATGGGCAAATTTAATATTCATATTAATATTCAAATTATAATTATACGGACAGAATAAAGTTCTCAATTAGATAGGAATTGAATTGTTTTAGTTTATTATATTAGTGGAAAGAGCAGCAAGTATTATATACAGCTCGGAAAAAAACTTATTAACCAAAAACAAATATTACACATTTACAGAAATAATTGAATCATAATACCGACCAGTATAGTTTGTAAAGTATTACTGAAACTGGGGTAATAGTACAAAAGAATATTTATGTCAAAACTAAAAGCTAATATAATTGTTTTTATAAATGTGACCATTATAAGACATAACCTGTTGTATCCACTGCTAGTTTCACAGCATGAAAAATCATTGCCAAATTTAATATTGACAGAAATAGATAATAATCTTCAACGATCACAAAAAATGTAATTTCAAAAATAAAGTTTTGTATGTTTTTAAAACTAGGGTCCAATTTATCAAAGCTCAAAGTAGATTTTTTTTTTCCTTTGAAATGTAATGGTTGTCCTGCATGTTTAATTTTTTTGTCACAGTTACTCTTTACCAAAGCACATTTTTTTTTTACCAAAGTAAAAAATTGACACTAGCTCATTTATAAAGATTTGCCAATATCATATTGTATTAGCCAATAATTAATTTGTGAAAATTTTTTGCCAATGTTCAACAACAATACAAATTTATGGGGATTATTTGCAATGCTAAGGGACATATTTATACATTTTCAAGGTTGAGAAAAAAAACAACTGTCAAAAAAAAGAAAAAAATTAATGATTTTTTCTTACATGGTAGATTATTTAAAATAAAAAACGACCAAATACTTGTGGGGGTAAAAATCGCAAGCCAGCAAGAATCACATTGTTTCACTCGTTTTTATGGATGCACCGAATCCAGGATTCGGTTCGGTATTCGGCCAGGATTTGGCCATTTTCAGCAGGATTTGGACGAATCCTCGTGCCTGCCCGAACCGAATCCTTAAAATCACGTGACTTTTTTTTTGTCACAAAAACAAGGTTTTACCCTCCACCTCGCTAATTTGCATATGCAAATTAGGGTTCAGATTCTGTTCGGTATTCAGCCAAATCTTCCGCAACAGATTCGGGGGTTCAGCCGAATCCAAAATAGTGGAATCGGTGCATTCCTACTCATTTTCAATGACACTGAAAATCTGTAATGTTTCTCTAAACTGGGAAAATAAATATAGTTTTCCAAAAAGAATGCTAAATACAGGAACAGAGATCTCTCTGCTGATAAAAAAAAAATGTAAAGGTTATTCTTTTGTTTTTTTAAAACATTCGATAAATCTACCCTGAACTATATAAAACAAGGGGGAAGAAAATTCTCAGAGAAAAAAAAGGCCTCCTGGTCTCTGCATGCTTGAATATGTATCCTTTCTGTAATCTCTTGCTCAAAGTATAACGAATTTGTGATTTCTATTGCTTGCGTTTAGTAGTGATGGGCGAATCTCACCCGTTTCAGTTCGCCAAAAAATTAGCGAATTTCCAGCGAAATTCGCGAATTGGCGGAAAAATTTGCGAAACGAGTCGCGCGTCTTTTTTGACGCGCGGTGCGTCAATCGCGGCGTGTCGCATTCGACGCGCGCCGCGTCGTTTCCGTCACGTCATTTTCGGCGCACGTCGCGTCGTCAAAAACGACGCGCGACTCGTTTTTTTTGTAGAATTTTTTTGTCGAATTTTTGCTGGCGTTTCGCGAATCGCGGGAATTCGCCCCTGGTGAATAAATTCGCCCATCACTAGTGTTTAGCAAATGTTATTGCACATCCGACGCCTAGCTTCAAAAGCTTTCCTGCTATATGTTCTCCTGTTTGATTATTCTTGTGTGTAAGCAATACACACCTACATTTATATGCCTTTTTCAACTTAGAAAAAGTAGAAATACATTTAGTCTATTTACTTTTTTTTTCTTATTGCAAAGCTGTAACAGAGAATTGGTTTGCTTTCACACTTAACAAAAGCATTTTTCCAATTTACATTAATTTGCAGTTGGCAGTTAGAAGCAGTTTATGACTGCTAGGTAGACTTTCAGCTGAAGTCCCACAACGTCACCGACCCTAACTTTGATATTTCAATGCAATTTCTGTATTCAGATATCCCTCAGGTTGCTGACATTTAGGGGCAAATTATTTTCAATCGAAAAAAAAATTTGATGGTTGAATTTCAAAGTTTTTTAACTTCAAAATTCGACCATCGGATTTTTTAGTGTTTTTTTAATTGAAAACGGACCGTTTTAGATAAAACAGGTCTTTTTTCGATCAAACTAATATGATCAGAATGGTTGGAACTATTTTGCCCAGAAAAATTACATTTTCAAGAATCTCCAAAAACACTCCTCTAGGAGGTCTCCCATAGGCTAAAACAGCAATTCGGCAGGATTAAGGTGGCAAAGGGTTGAATTGGATTTTTTTAAAGAGACACTACTTCGATTTTCTAATGGTTGAATTTTTCAATTCAAATCAAATTTTTTAAATTTGAATCGAATTTTGGCCTATTCGATAGTCGGAGTACCCAAAAATTACTTAGAAATTCGAATTTTCACTTCAACCCTTAGTAAATCCGACCCTTAGTTAAGCCAAAAGCCTGGTATTAGCAGCCTAAGACTCATTTATAAAGATAACTGAACCATGATTTTCTGGAAATTGATATTAAAGGAACAGTAATAATAATAATAATGAGTGTTTTAAGGTGCCGGCAGATGTGGCTACTGGGGGAGATTAGTCGCCAACTGACAAATCGCCTCTTCTTCGAATTTGCCTCATGAGGAAACGTCATGTGACTTCGGAAAACAGAAGGCATCCGAGTGCCATCCCACCGATGATCCACATTCTAGCCGGAGGGAAGGCATTGATGGGAGATTAATCAAGGAAGAGGTGATTTCTCCCCCAGTAGTCACGTCTGTTGCCAGCCTTAAAAGGAACAGTTTTTTTTTTTTTAATTGTTAGTATAGATCGCAAAAAAAACACCATCACAAATTTAAAATAGCAAAGCCTTTATTAAGAAATAACTTACAGAAACTCCATATCCGGTCCTCTTCAGAAAAGGCGACATGGCCCCACGGTCATAGCACCGGCAGAGACAGTCACAGCCGCCTCCCGACTGTCCCCACACAGTCACGTCTACTTTGCCGACTTCTCCCCGTACTCCATGTGCTGCTGCGAACTTTGCCTTTCAAATCAAAGGAAACGGCTCCCGGCGGTGGCCCGCACCTGTTAACACCAGCCACTTCCTCCTTCGCTTCTACGCTCCGCCTGAGGCTGCCTGGGTTTAACCATCTGTGACTTCATTGCCGGCATGTGGAATTGTCCTGCCCGTGCCAGATGGCTCATTGCAACAAATACAAATAGGTTTAATATGCCCTGAAACAAACGGGAAACCCAGGCAGCCTGAGGCGGAGCAATGGAGGAAGTGCTATGACTGTCACTGCCGGTACTGAAAGGTGCTGGATGCCTCTGAGAGCAGTTTCCTTTGATTTTAAATGCAAAGTTGGCAGCAGCACGTGGAGTGTGGGGACAAGTCGGTAAAGTCAGCCGTGACTGTGTGGGGACAAGTCGGGAAGCGGCCGTGACTGTCTCTACCGGTGCTGGCCGCCGCTGGGAGCAGTTTCCTTTGATTTCAAAGGGAAATTGGCAGCAGTACATGGAGTGCAGGGACAAGTCCAGCACAGCAACTGCCCAATACACCAGGGGCGATGGGTTTCGATGACCCAATCTTGCCGGCAAACAGAGTGCTACAGACATAGGGCAGCCAGGAGAGAGCCAGGGATGAGAAATCAACTGCTGCGGGATCGATGGTCGCCATGTCGCCTTTTCTGAAGAGGACCAGATATGGAGTTTCTGTAAGTTATTTTTTAATAAAGGCTTTGCTATTTAAAATTTAAATTTGTGATGGTGTTTTTTTTTGATCTATACTAACAAATTAAAAATTTTTTTTTTGATGTTACTGTTCCTTTAAAGGAAAGACAATATACTATATATCAGAACAAAAATCTGTGCAGCAGACTGGGAAAAACAACAGAAAGGATCATAGGAGAAACTCACCCACCCATCTCCCAACTCTACTGGAAACACATTATACTGCGAAAAAAATAAAAGACATCTCCCATCCATCTCTCTTCCTTCTTCCGTCGACGATTGGCGGTGCATGCGCAGTAGGACGCATTTTCCGGTTTGTACTACTGTGCATGCGCCCAAAGTTCATGAAGCGCAGTAGTACAAACCGGCAAATTCGTCCTACTGCACATGCGCCGCCAAGCGCAGACGGAAGAAGACGTTGCTGTAGAAGATGGTGCCTGGGAACCTGGCTGGAGGGGACCTGAATGGAGGGGTAAGTAGCAACTTAGGGGCATTTGCCCTGGGGGAAAGGTAGGCTGGGGGGGGG
>CM044438.1:18436734-18470962 GCA_024363595.1 Xenopus borealis
AGCCCTTCAAAATACCGGGCTGTCCGGTTCAAAACCGGACAGGTGGCAACCCTAGCCCAGGGGGCCCCAATAATTTTGTTGTACGGCGCCCTGAGATTTCTAATGGCAGCCCTGCATACTCCACAACCAAGATGACCACACCCTCTCAAGACGTATTCTCTTCTAGAAAATGGCAGCCACGTGCAACTTACCCCCAAACATCAGCTGAACCCTGCCTGAAAGTGACTGAGCACTCCCTCCACACAAGGCTATTCTTCAGCACTCCCCAAGTACAAAAGTGACAGTTTTCTCCTTACAAACCCCATTATAACACAGATAATCACAGTCCCTTCACAACTGCTCCCTGCTCCCTCATTCAACCCCACACAAGTCTGTGCACCCACAGCCTCCTCTTCCCCACCATGAAAATGACATGCCAGCCTCCCAAAACACACAAAGAACATAAAGGTCACAAAGAACATAAAGGTCACAAAGAACATAAAGGTCACCTCCTTCAAGTCAGCCCCTTCACATAACACACATCTCTGTGCATACATGCAGCCACACCAAGTCCTATCAGAGGAGTTCTCCTCTCCTCACGTTGGCCCAGCCCCACCCTCCCTTACAGAGCAGTGTGTATGCAAATTAACCACACTGACTAGGGATCAGAAGCAGACTGACAGGAGAAGCAGCCAATCGGAGTTAAGCTTCTGAAACTACTGCATGTGTGCACTTCCTGCCAGGAGGGTGAAAAGTAGAAGTTCCTTAAAAGTAAAAGTAAGTCTAGTTTGGTATATAATTTTGAGTCAAAGGGTAGGACTATACGGATGATTTAACTACATTTTCCGCGGATGCAACGCGAAAACTGATTCGACGAGTCTGATGCGACGGGAACAAGGTAAGTAATAGAAAAGTTGGATGGTGTCGTAGGGTTGATGCGACACGTCACAACTGTCGGAGGAGGATGCAGCTTTTTCATCCAAGAGTCGTGTCGCGTCGAGTCAACCCTGCGACAACATCCGACTTTTCTATTACTTAACTTGTTCCTTTCGCAGCAGACTCGTCGCATCCGATTTCGCGCAGACCGTCACATCTAAGGAAAACAGAGGTAAATATTGTAGTCCTGCCCTTAAAGGAGAAGTCAACCTATAATGCGTTAAACCCCCCTCCCCCCGACAAATGCCCCTAAGTTGCTACTTGCTACCCCCTCAGCGCAGGTCCTGACCATGAAGTTTGCAGGAGCCATCTTCTTTCTGGATTCTTCGTCACTTGGTGGCAAATGCTCCTACTTCGCATGCGCCGCCAAACGCTGATGGATCCTGGAAGACGACTGCGAAGAGAAGATGGCGCCTGCAAACTCCACAGTCAGGACCTGCGCTGAGTGGGTAAGTAGCAACTTAGGGGCATTTGCCCGGGGCAGGGGAGTAGGCCGGTGGGGCTTGCTGGGGAGGGGGGCATGGGGTTTAGCGCATTATAGTTTGACTTCTCCTTTAAGTTAAAAGAATGTATGTTTATAGTGCATTTGGTTTGGTGATTGTTGTATGGAATGTAGCAATAGTTGTGTAGGTCCAGGTAATTGTCATTCAAGTAAATTGTGGTGCAATTTCAATCATCTTTAAACTATTTAGGTTTAGGAACATATGACATGGTATTGTGCCAGCCATTGTGCTCCCAGTAGTGATGGGCGAATATACCCTGTTTCGCTTCACCGAAAAATTCTCGAATTTCCAGAGAAATTCGCAAATTGGTGAAAAAATTTGCGAAACGAGTCGCAGCACGTTTTTGACGTATGTCGCATCGTTTTCGACTCGCGTCACGTTGTTTTCGACGCACGACTCGTTTTTTTTTAGCATATTTATTCGCCAGCAGCTCCCAGGAAGAACTGGGGTAGTTAAACACCATTGAACAAGAGACACCAGGGAACACCTCTACATAAATTTGACAAATATTGAAGCAAAGACAATTACATTAGGAATAGCTACCACATTTTGTAATGCATGCATAAAAACTGCCTAAATACTTTGTACTGATGATTTTATGTTTGTTACATTAATATTATTTGAACATTCAGAGATTTATGTAAATTGACCATTGCTGCTTTAGTTTATTTTTACAGTAAGGGGCAGATTTATTAAGGGTCGAATTAGAATACAAAATTTTAATTTTCTATTTTTTTATGGTTAAATTCAACTAGGGAGTTATTCAGATTTGATTTGAGTTATCAAGTTTTGGACCTTTAAGAATTCTTATTTGACTATTATTTTAACAGTGTCCCTGGTGAAAATTCCCAAGCGAAGTAGATAGACTGTCGCAACGTCGCACCCTTACGCCAGGCAAAGTAACTACGCTTATTCAAAAAGATGCCCATTTTACTGAACGTTTACGCCATTTGTTAAAGGTACTTGCATCTAAAGCCATTTCTTGCATTTGAGTCTGTTTGAGTGGTTATATCACGGATGAGGGGGGACCCTGGAGCAACCACCTCCTTGAAGATACTGCATATTCATGCATACTTGTGCCTAATGAATACTCACTTTGTTAAATACATGCTGTGCCATTTTATTTGACACATCAGACTTTAACAACCCAACAAAGGCAAAATTCAATAAAAGGATGTTACTACTCTAGTGCAGTTAAAAAAATCTGTGCAAATATAGAGGGGGATACTTGACTACGAACATGTTTCTTCATAAACCCCCAGGCCCGGATAGCCTCCTTCAACACCCCTACCCAGCCAGGTCCTAATGCCCCCCCCCCCCCCCCCCCCCCCCCCGTGATCGCATGCGGCAGTTTGCTGTTGAACTGCAGCTACCATGTGTTTCTTAGGATGCGGCTGGGTGGCATGCTAAAAAAAATAAGCTAATACATATGCTATAATTAATAAACTGCAATTCCTTAAAAGATTAAAAAAAGATAATTTCTCCTTGCTGATTTCAATTACAGTCTGGAATAAACATTGTTCTGGAATAAACATTACTTTGCTAATGTTCTAAATAAATTAGAGGTGGATATAACAGAAATGCAATTGTTATTGCTGGATACTACATAGCTTTACCTTATTTGAAGAGCTATCCCTCTTGTCCATTTTAATAAATTTTAAAGGAACAGTTCAGAGTAAAAATAAAAACTGGGTAAATAGACTGTGCATTCGGTTTCTTCATGCATGTGCATGCACAGTTTGACGTGCAGGCCTGTGGTTTTCCATGTGTGCGTCTGTGGGGGCTGCCTAGGGCTCCTGGCCGGGGTGGCCCAGCGCTGCTGCCTGGTTACTGAATTACCTTGTCTATAATGTTGACTTTAAAATTTATACTCATGCATGAATGCAGAAGTACACCCACACATTGCAAACTGCAAACTATGGGGTATATTTACTAAAGGAACAGTAGCATTGTTTTTAAGGATAATATAATTCACTGCTAACCTTCACTGGTGTGTTTGTTTCAGAAAAAAACTCTATAAACAAACTGCTGTGTAGCCATGGGGGCAGTCATTCAAGCACAGGATATTCAATAGATACCATGATTACCTATGAAGAATCCCATTGTATACTGCTCAGCTTTTCTGCTACCTGTTGTATATCCTGTGCCTTTTCTAATTTTTCAGCTTTGAATGGCTGCCCCCATGGCTACACAGCAGCTTTTTCATATAAACTATGGTAGATTTTCTGAAGCAAACAAACCAACAGTACAGGTATGGGATCCATTATCCAGAAACCTGTTATCCAGAAAGCTCAGAATTACGGACAAGCTGTCTTCCATAGACTTCATTTTATCCAAATAATTCAAATTTGAAAAAATTATTTCCTTTTTACCTGTAATAATAAAACAGCAACTTGATCCCAACTAAGACACAATTAACCCTTATTGGAAGCAAAACCAGCCTATTGGGTTTATTTCATGTATTCATTATTTTCTAGAAGACTTAAGGTATGAAGATCCAAATTACAGAGAGATCAGTTATACGGAAAACCTCAGGTCCCAAGTATTCTGCATAACACATCTCATACCTGTACCAGTGCAGGACAACAGTACAGTATATATTCATTACCTTGAAACACTTGTTTTTTTTTTGTTCCTTTAAACTGTGTACTAAAACTCCACACATTGCCACCTGAACCCAAGACCAGGACTAGTTATAAAGACATATAACCAGCAGTTGTTTTTTTGTGTCTTTTTGAATTTCTTTCCTGTCTGAGGGGTAAATTTATCAAAGAGTGAAGTTCAGCCGCTCTCCATTCATTTTTATGGGATTTTGAAAGGCCTAATTATCAATGGGTAAGGTGAAAGTTTGACCCTTTGATAAATACGCCTTCAAAAATCCCATAGAAATGAATTGAGAGCTGTGGAATTTCCCTCTAGTGGCGGAACGTCACTCTTTGATAAATATACCCCATTAAGTTTCATGAATTACACCAGGCCTGAGGCAGTGTACAAAACAGTAAATACCTGCAGTTGGGTAGCGTAGACTAAAATATACAGACTTTTAATATGCCATTTTGAACTAAGTAAAAGATTTGAGAAATTTCAATGATGGCAATGTATGCATTATACCATTATATACTTAAATGCAAAATCTTTGATACAGCTTGAAAAATAGGCCCCTACATATTATTATATATATATATATATATTATATGTCACAAACAGCCGAGAAATTAGACTAATGCCAGAGATCCACTGTGTCTGGCATTAGCATTAGAGTGTATATTGCTTAGCTTTAGCAGATTTCTGGTGATGCTAAACATGTAAGCTTGTCAATCTAAAGATTATGCTGGATAAACCTATAACTATGGGCCCATTTGTCTAGATTGTAAAATGAGGTAATGTTTGCCTAATTTGGCCATATTGTCAATAACTGGATCACCACTTACTTTGGTAAAGTAATACATCAATGAGCTCATACTATTGTCGCCCACCTATAACTTCAAACCTGCCAGAAAAATATTTGCCAATAATTATTTGCTCATACATGGCAAAATGAGTAGCAGTCTTCATCTGGAATAGCCAAGTAAGCAAATAGTATTGGACTGTGCACGGTCAGTTTTAATGACCCATGTAATTCAAACTAATGAATGGCGATTGAGAAAACAGGAATTGTTCAGTATAAAAATAAAAACTATATAAATAGACAATAGGTTGTGCAAAATAATTTTTTTTTTCTAATATAGTTAGTTATTCAAAAATGTAATGTATAAAAGCTGGAGTGACTGGATGTCTAAAATAATAGCCAGACTACTTGCTTTGTAGCTCTCTTGGTTTCCATTGATTGGTTAACAAGCAGCGACTTGAGAGGGGGGTACGTTGATCATAGCCGTTTGCTTTTTAAATCTGAGCTACGTGCTAAGGATCAATTGCAAACTGAACAGTTTTGTCCCATGTGGGCCCCCTTAAAGTCACTGACTAACTCAGAGTTAAAGAGATGACAAACAGGAAGTTTAGTTCTGGCTGTTATGTAAGACATCCATTCACTTCAGCCTTTATACATTACATTTTTGGCTAACTATATTAGAAGCATTTTTTATTTTGTACATACTATCTATTTACTCAGTTTTTATTTTTACTCTGAACTGTCCTTTAAAGTTATACTGGGAAACGGATCAGTTTGCTGGATAAGTAATTTGGAAAACTGACAATAAGGATATTACATCAGATATATCAGGTATAAGACAATAAGGAAAATAAAAGAAAAAGCATTCACAACACAATACATATAGAGGAAAAAATGTAGATGCAATACTGTTCGAATGTATTATAAATAGTAGTAACAAAGGCACACTCACTTCAAAAGCTTCTGCAAAGTATTAAGAATTTTCTTATTTATTCATGGTGAGATCTCAGCAAACGTTTCGGGGTCCAACCCCTTCATCAAGTGCACTATCGAATGTATTATAATCCTGGTCAAAATGCACACATAAAGAAATTTTTTTTACCTTTGCTTCATTCAATACAAATCCCCACTGTTATTGAAACCTCTTAGGTTGTACAAATTGTTGTCCTTTAAACAAAATAAAAAATTAAGCACTTTGTGATTATTTTATAACAATAGCAAACGGCTCCTTTAAGCAAATATTCTGCTAACAACTGTATATAAAAGCAGATGACAATCCTTATAGTTATAAATTCCCTTATTTATATGGATCGCTCCACATTTTTATGTCCAGCATAAAAATGGCCCACACACAGCATAATTTAACAAAAAGCATGATATAAAAAAAAAAAATTCAAAAAGTTACAGACTTAGGCAATTGTGCCATGGTAGCATGATGTGAATAAAAGTTATAAAAGTTATTATCTGAATGCGCTTTGGGAATGCTCCAATGTTGAGCTACAACTTTTGGCTTTGCAGTTTGTGGAGGATTTTGTTTTTTTTTGCATGAGTTGCATCCATTCACAATGGAGGTCAATGTTTCATGATCTGCTTTCTCCCCTTGTTCCTTAGATGCACTCTGGACAACTGAAATAAGAGGATGTTGAGGACTATCAAGCAATGGACGGGCTACTTGTCTGTTGAGAAAGTCCCGTGAAGTTGCACGAGACACTTGGACTGGAGTAAAAGTCTTTATCACTTGGCAAGGAAAAAATTGCGCTGGTATAGATGGCGAAGAGCTAGTTCGAGCAGTGGCAGATTCCTGAAGATCAGGACTATTGATAGGCAAGGTTGGCATACTTCCCAATGGCCCTCGGTGGTAAGACATCATAGGTTTTATCTGTGCAAGGATTTCTGTTTCTTTTCTCCTTTCCATCGACAAATCCAGTGCATTACAAATATTTGCCTGGCATTCATCGCTTTGTAACTCAACAGCACTTGTGTCTGTTGGGCATAGTGGCCACTCTCCCTGTTCTACATCAGATGCATTCTCATATTCAGAAGCAATGGAAGGACATCTATTACTTTCTGCTTCTGGAATTAGAAGGGCAGCCATTCCTCTTGCAACAATACATTCTTCTTTTGTAGTAGGATTATCACATTCTGGTGATACAGGGTAACTGGTGAGGGAAATACAGGGAGAACTGTCTTTAATACTTAACATTTCACTATCACTTTGAGATGAAGACAATATATCAGCAGGACATGCTTCCAGTTGTGATTCTTCTCTAGGGGCTGTAGTTTCAGCAAAATCATTGATTGGTGGTATTTCTTCAGATGTATATTCAGGCTTTACAACACTGTTCAGTATTACACTGTTTTGGCATTCATTTGGAGTATCCATTGCTGAGAATTTTGTGTCGGATGAGTAATGGACATCTTCATATTTCACAGATGTTAATGAAACTTCAACACAATCTACCACCTTAAGTGGTTGAGAAACATTGACCTTGTTAACTTCATTATCTTCTTTCATTTCATGATGTTGTATAATGTCCTGAGTAACCGGTAAAGGAATTTCTGCAAAAACACACTCTTGGTGCTTTACATCATTTTTGCAAAGATCAGCTTCGTGATGTGTTTCCACATTAGCTTTTTGTGTGCTTGTTTCTCCCACAACTATAGTGGTGGGTTTCCCATTATATTGTGGGTTGGGAGATAGGTGTTTAATCTCATCCCCAGTGTTTGAGTTATTATAATTAACTGCCATATGAAGGTGCTTGGAGATCTCTGGGGTGTTCTCACATTCAACGATCTTCTCTCCACTCGCTCCCTTAACAGGCTGGAGATCAACAGGAATATCTTGTCCTAAAGTCTTTTTTGGGAATTCCTCAGCTTTTCCTGAAAAAAATATAAAAAAAATATTAAAATTACCAATACTTTTTTTTCTTCAATTTAGATTAGATGAATGAATTGTGAAACCTTCGGAATTCCTTATGCTGACAAGGCTAACAAGCTCAGTCAAATACATGTAAACATGACACAGCCTTGATAGAAGAGAGCACTGTATGTGCTTCTTATGTAAACAGCCACATACATCATTCACTATATTTTTTTGCAGAATTTTACACAGCACTTCTGTTACAAAGTAAGTAAGCAGGACAAAAAAGGAAAATTCACTTTACAGAATTACGTGGCATCTTGCATCACAATTTTAAGTGCAACAGTCACTACTGACTCTTCTTTACTGATGAATTTGATATGTTCTCATTACAGGCATTACAAGGCAGACAAATATTAACATACTTGTGATGTTGCCGATAGCAGCCAATCAGCAGTTAAATTTGAACAGTCACCAACAAGTTAGAAAACCAAAGCAAAGATGTGATCCAGATTCCTCATGGAGTGGATCAAGTTAATGACTAATCATAACTTTAGTCTCTCTCCTTTCCACTTATATTGAGGATCATGTTCTATAGTAACTACTTCATAATGAACATAAATCAGTTTTGCAGACATTTCATTTTCTTGCACCTCAACTACGGAACATGATCCATTTCAGCATCCCATTATGTACAAATCCGAGAACCACCTTGGAAGCATCACAATTGTCAATTGTTTTCCAATCATCTTTCTGTATTTTCAGTTAGACTGTAAGTGGTGCTTTTCAGGGGTACTGTATAGCCCCATACTATCTATTATCCTTTACATCTATAGAGTTACAATTTGTGTCATTCATAGACACATTTTTCTTATATTTATTCACTATGTAAAGTAGAACATATATACTTTTTTGGGGTATATTCACTTTATCTTAATACTAGTAATTTCCCAACTACAAATTACCTGGAGGAGGAAGTTCAAGTTTCATTTTGCGGAGTTCTGCCATGGAAGTTTGTAATTGCTCAACCACAATATCATCGTCATAGCTTAGCGATCTAGCTATCTGCTCCTGAAGAAAATCCCGCAAGTCCTCCATAGGCATCTTAAGCAAACGTTCTGCAAGCAGTCAGAAACACAGATTTGTGGACAACATACAGAGATCACTTTTTTTTCCAAAAAAGCAGGAGAGAAATATATGCTCAGGGTGAAGAAAAAGCTTTAGCCATTACAGAGTGATCAGCTTCCAGCTTCTTCTTTCCTCGTGTGAATGCACAGTAGTGTGAAAAGCGGAACTTTAACAAAGAAGTCATCTATTTCGTTCTACTGCGCATGCATCTGCCCCAGGAAATTTGAAAAAAGAAGAAGAAGGAAACCAACTAATCTGTGGTGCTCACTGGAAGAACACCTGGACTGGTGCAGTTTTCTCCTGATAGGAGCACTGGCCCAGGGTGTGTGGTAAGTATATATATCTTGGGGGTAACTTTTGTCACCCCCAAGTAAATAGGCCTTTCCTTCTCCTTTAAACTCAGAGAGATTAAAGCACAGGTATGGGATCAGTTATACAGAAACCCGATATCCAGAAAGCTTTGCATTACTGAAAGTCCATCTGCCATAGGCTCCATTTTATCCAAATATTCCAAATGTTTTAAACTGCTTTCCTTTTTCTCTGTAATAATACAACAGTACCTTGTACTTGATCCAAAATAAGATATAAATAATCCTTATTGGAGGCAAGACCAGCCTATTGGGTTTATTTAATGTTTACAGGATTTTCTATTAGAAGAAAAGAAGATCCAAATTATAAAAAGAACCATTATCTGGAAATCCACAGGTATCAAGCATTCTGGATAACAGGTCCTGGGCATTCTGGATAACAAGTCCCATACCTGTACTTACCAATTAATTTGAATTATTATTTTATTTCTCCCTCATTTTCTATGACAAAGGATTGTTTAAGACCACAGTTTGTCAAACTTCTGTGCACAACCCCTACGGAAGTATGTCCATTGATATGGGGGTACTGAAACTTTAAAGGAGAATTCAACCTCCCCTTGAGGTTAAGTGCTCATCTGCCCCTCTCTGTTTGTCCCCCAACCTGCCTCCCCCCTGCAAAGTCTTACCCCTGAATCTTTCTCCCCTAGTGACTGGAAAAGCAGAGTGAGCGCAGCAGAGCACACAGCCGCCATCTTCAGTAATCTTCATAATCTTTGTGAATGGACACGACATTTTGGAGCATGCTCAGTTGTAGCAAAGTTCTGACAACTGTGCATGCGCCAAAATGCCGAGTCCATTCACGAAGATTAATGAAGATGGTGGCTGTGTGCTACACTGCGCTCATTCTGCTTTTCCGGTTGCTAGGGGAGAAGGATTCAGGGGTAAGACTTTGCAGGGGGAGGCAGGGAGGGGGGACGAACAGAGGGGGGCAGATTAGCACTTAACTTCAAGTGGGAGTTGCCTTTAACCATTTCTAGACCCTTTCAGATAGGTTAGGGCACATATAAGTAATGGCCAGATTCATCTTGTGAAGTCTATGAGGGGTTATGTAGGATTTATGAAGGTACATGAATTTAATCTTTTTGTCTAGAGAACTAATATTGAGGGTTTACATTACAAAATATCATTGCATATTTCCAGTGTAAGTTGTGGTGTATCCTGTAACCACCCATCAATTTATTTTTTTTAGGTTGTTTGGCAGGGAGTAGAATTGGGAGGGCTGTTCACATTTAAATAAACTTTTAGTATGATATAAATATTGTTTTTCTGAGACAATTTGCAACAGCTATCCAGTGTGGTTGTTCATCTGGTTGTCTTAATAACCCTAGCAACCAGGCAGTGGCTTTAACAAGAGACTGGAATATGAAGAGGCAATAAGTAATAAAAGAAACAAGAACAATAAAACTGTAGCTTTACACAGCAATAGTTCTTGGCTGTTGGGGTCAGTGAACACCATTTGAGGACTGAAAAGAGGCAGAAGCTGAAGACAATTTAAAAGACATAAAGAAAATAATGAAAACCAATTGCATAGTTGCTAGGAATAGGGCATTCCATAAGATATTTAAGAGGAGATTTGTCACAGTGTGAATTTAAAGCCCCCTCATGACAGAAAACACCCACTCTAATCATTTCAATTGGATTTTTACAAGCATTACTTATCTATGGGTGAAAGTCAAAATTTACCATTTGATAAATACGCTACAAATCAATGAACAGAAACTGTGTTTTTCTATGATGAGTTCAAAAGTCACAAATTGCTATATCTGCCCCTAAAAATTACCATAAAGATGAACAAAATGTTTATATGTGGACTTACTCCTAATCAGCAGCATGTTGATACAATGAAAAAAATCTACTGTATCCATAAGCATACTTTATATGCAATTATTTTTATATTTATGCTTAAATACTAATATTGCATACTTTTGTGCAGTTTAAGTATGGTGTAAGCCATGGCTGGAAGAACTCGTTCACCCTCCAGTATGTAGATATCCCAGAGCCTCAGGGTAAGGGTGAATGGTGTCTAGAAGTAAGAATGAAAGGTATTCATTACAAAACTGGAAATTGAATTAGAATCGCAGAGCCTCATGGCAAGAATTTGCATCTAGAAGAAAAGTTAGCTACAGTTCTTATCATCTATAACAGGGGTCCCCAACCTTTTTTTTACCCATAAGCCACACTCAGATATAAGAGGTAGGGAGCGAAGCTTGGGTGGTGCAAAGTAAGTGTTGTGATTGTTCTGTGGTTGTCCATTTTTTGGACTGGCAGTCTACAAGAGGTTCTGTTTGGCACTGCACTTGGTTTAATACAACTAAAACTTGCCTCTAAACCAGGAATTCAAAAATAGGCACCTGCTATAATTCTTAGGTTGCATTTCATAGTCCAGTCATATTGGGTATGGAGCCTTAGGGCAAGTATTAATGGTGTCTAGAAGCAAACTTAGCTACAGTTCTTATCATCTATAGCAGGGGTCCCCAACCTTTTTTTACCCATGAGCCACATTAAGATGTAAGAGTTGGGGAGTTAAGCAAGCATTAAAATTGTTCCTGGGTGGTGCAAAATAAGTGCTGTTATAGTCGATTTGTGGACTGGCAGCCTACAGGAGGTTCTGTTTGGCAGTACTTGGCAGTACTTGGTTTTATGCAACCGAAACTTGCCTTCAAACCAGGAATTCAAAAATAAGCACCGGCTTTAAGGCCACTGGGAGCAACAACTGTGAATCACTGATCTATAGCAACCAATTAATAGGTCACATTTCATAGTCCAATCACATTGTATATGGTGGCTTGATACGCTACATCCAAAAGTTCGCAATGAAAATTTGTCTGACATTTTTTGTAATTCATTTATAGGACCTGTTATCCAGAATACGGAGGACCTGTAATTTGGATCTCCATACATTAATGGGGTTATGTAATAAAAGGCCCAAGGGCAGTAACCTATAGCAACCAATCAGCAGGTAGCATTCACTAGTCACCTGTTTAAATGCAAGCATCTTATTGGTTGCCATGCGTTACTGCCCCTGGGCAAACTTAGTGCTTTATATTACATATAGGGGTAAGTCTGTTAAAAATTATTTCCTACCAACAAGGAATATTTATATCTTAGTTGGGATCACGTACAAGGTACTGTTTTGCTCACAGAGAAAAAGGAAATATGTTTTACATTTTTTAATTATTTGACTAATATGAAGTCTATGGCAGATGACCTTCTCATAATTTTGAGCTTTCTGAAATGGGTTTCCAAATAATATATTGCCTACCTGTATACATATATGCATTCCAAGCCACTTTTTGAACACACGGGCTGAAGGCTCTGGCTGAGGTCAGCCTAAATATGCAAAATGAGTCATTTCTGGACTGACCTCAGCTTCGGCTCTGCTGTTTGCGACCGGATCGGACTCAAATCAATGGAGCAGGGACACTGAGCAGATCTGCTTCTCTCAGCCTGCAAAAACACACAGACCGACAACAGCAGGAGCCTTCAGTCTGTGTGCCCACGGCATCATCGACTGATTGGATTCTGGGAAAAGGGTGATGGGAGTTTGCTGGCTTTAAAGGCGTTGTACATTTTTGGTGTTTCATACTGAAGAAGGGCGGGTTGAAACCCCTCCCCCCAAAACTTTGATGCACAGGTGGTCATAATAAATAGGCTAGGTGCAACCTGAGGAAGGGATTGGTCCCGGAAAGCTTGTGCATCCAATACTTCTGCAATAAATGCACTAAAGGCATCACCCAAGTGCTTCAGTGTGCTCCTTCCATAATTCAGAACTGCTCCATTATATCCAGCCTCAGACTGGGGCAGAAATGGCCCACCAGAGCTCTGACTTTAAGGACCCCTCACGATCATCAGGGCCCCCTTTCCGAAGTGGAATTCATTTGAAAGCTTTGCCAGTTGGAGCAGGGAGGGGAGCCGATCTGTGGGGGCCTATGAGGGCTGGGGCCCACCAGGTTTTCTGCCTGAGTCCTGCCGACCCAGTCCAACCCTGATTCTATCTTCTTTACTGGACATAAAGCATATTCCATGATGGCAATACCACCACCTACAAAATCAAAGCAGCCAATGCTACATTTGATTTGGTTTGTCAGTGCTCCATGCAAGTCAGACAGTGGGCTCTTCATTCAATAACATTAAAAGCAGAAAAGGTGTTTTAACAGCTGCTGCTTCTGACACATGGCACCAGCAGTCATAACATTTCATGTGCAATTAGCCTGAAGCTTCAATGCATATGAATACATTATGGAAACTATACCATATTCAAAATCAGCATCCATTTTTTTTTACTATGCACGCCGCTCAAAAGCAAACATGTTTTTAACACTATTCTGACATTTAGGGAAAGTGTATTTTTTGTTTGTAGAAGAACCAATAGCAAGACATAAGCACTAGTGTATGTTACTGTGATTTCTCACCCGGTCTAGGAAACACTGCAGAAACCATTTTGTTGTGTAAATTCCAGTAGACATGTCTTCTTTGTCCTGAAAAATAAAATGACCTTTAGCTTTTAAGTCATGTTTATCCTCCTGTTTATAAATGAAAACACGGTCATTTAATGGTCACTGTCCAAGGCAAATAATTGAAATCTATAACAAAAAATGGTAATCGTATATTCTAAAACATACTTAAAGTTAACGTAAAGGCGAACCAGTCATTTAATCGTTATATCACACTGCAGAAATCAAACTGCACCGCTGCACTAACCACAAAACTCACTAGGCAACCAGTTAGTAATACAACTCGGCTAGTTTAGGCCTGCATCTATACTCCTATACTAGTGGAGAGAAGCTCATACATACCATGTGTTTTTTTAGTTTAGGAAACACTTTGCTGAGAATCTGCTCATGGTGACTCTGAAATCTCTGGAGCTTTGGGAAACCAGGGATAAAAAAGCCTGCAGAGAGAACATTCACACAAGTGACATAATTATTAGCAAGGGAGGGATATATAACATAGAAGTTTTCCTGATAGGCATGGATGTTTGTAACAGAAATCCTAAGGAAGAGAAGGAAAGCGACTGAGGCATTTTATTGCCAATAGATTAGCTGAAATATTGCAAGCTAGAATACTATATTTATTATCTAGAATGCTTTACCATACCTGAGTAAAAAGCTCTAGAAGCTCTCTCTCTGTTTAGGATAGCAGCTGCAGTTTTAGCTTGTGTGACATCACTTTCTGCCAGAGTCCCTCCCTGCTCACTTATAGTTCTGGGCTCACATTACAGTAGACGGGGGGGGGGGAGAGAAGCAAACTGAGCATGCTCACGCCTGGGGCAAGGAGGTTTAAAGGACCAGTAACATCAAAAAATGAAATTGCTTTAAAGTAACAAAAATATAACACAGTGTTGCCCTGCACTAGTAAAACTGCTGTGTTTGCTTCAGTAACACTACTATTGTTTATATAAATAAACTGCTGTGTAGCCATGGGGGCAGCCATTCAAAGGAGAAAAGGCTCAAGTTGCACAGCAGATAGCAGATAAGCTCTGTAGAACATAATGTTATCTGTTATCCATTACTTATCCTGTGCCAAATAGCCTTTTTTCAATTTCCAACATTGTTACTCAGCAGCTTGTTTATATGAATTATTGTTATAGTGTTTATGAAGCAAACAGATCAGTTTTACTAATGCAATGCATCACTACATGGTATTTCCATTACATTAAAACACTTACATTTTTTGGTGTTACTGTTCCTTTAAGCTGAAGGCAGGGAGTCTGATACAGAAGCCATTGTGTACACAATAGAAGAAAAGAAATGCTGTGTTTCTTTTGACAGAGGACTCAGAGCAGAATTACTTTGAGGAGTTACTGGTAAATTTAGGTAGACCTTTCTGATAAGGCTTACTTAGTTTTAACCTTTCTTTCTCCTTTAAATGGAACCTGTAACCAGAACTAAATTATTCCAAATCCTATTTTATGCTATGTTATTTTTGTTAGTCAAACAGAATAAACTTTAATTACACATTATAAATAATCTGAATCCTGTGTCCTTCATTCTGGGAATTCATAATCACAGCTAGCAAAGAGGAGCCATTTTGTGGACACTGTTATTAAGGCAAGCCTTGTATCATCTCAAAATCTTGTAGACATGTCTTGAGAAAGGTCCAGACTGGACCGAAACGTTGACAAATAAACTTCACCTTGGTTGATTCTACTATGAAGTCCTGGAGTGCGTCATTCTTTGGAAAAGGATTATATATATATATATAGAGAGAGAGAGAGAGAGAGAGAGAGAGAGAGAGAAAGAAGGATCCGCACACTCCTTGTTCTGAGTGCTCAATTGTGTTTGTTTGTTGAATTCACATCCAACGTTTCGATCCCTCTCAGGGATCTTTTTCAAGGATATATATACACATATGCACTGACCCATTTCCAGCAGGTGTTCAAAAATTCATGGTATGGGGTATAAACCTTTGTTCTCACCGTGCATTGCATGCCTTTGGTTGGTTAGCAACTGTGCCAGAGCCCAAAATGCATCCTCCTCATTCAGATACATGAGCAGTACAGCTGCAATCTGACTCATCCCCTGGCAGTAACTGACTTCCTGTGGAGCACAGCAACACATTAGTGAAAACAATGAATTGTAGAAATGTAGTAGGCCAGGGATGTCATTCATTCACACATAATGATTAAAACAGCACCACCTTTATCAATTTATTAATCGGCAATAAAACATTCCAAGAAAAAGATCTATATTATGTTCACATTTTCAAATACATTTGCCTGGGTTGAAACCATAACTTAACACTATAAAGGGAGCTGGCATCACTCTGCAAATTGCCCTGTAGGATGTAACCAATCCCCGTCTTGTGGGTGAGCAGTGAGTGGCTCAGTTGCCTCTAGCAACTGTGGGATTTCTAGTAGCCTTCCTTGTCAGAGGGAAAAACTGAGATTTGTTTAGATTTAAAGCACCTACATCCCATTGTGCTTCTAGGGAATTCAGTGTTATTTAAATTATTTGCCTTTCTAACACAATAAAGATCACTGTACATCTGTACAATGGTACCTTTTCCTGCAAAAGTGTTGTGCCTACACTGGCTGCTAGTGCAGTTTACACTATGCATTGGAAGCAGTGTTAAACTGGGGTGTCTGGGGAACAAAAGGGGCTCAAGGCTCCACCACTCCACCTGCAGACCCCCCCAACCTCTATTGCAAACCTGTTCCTAAACCCATCATTGCCCCATCCAGTGCATTCAGAAACTGTCTGGAAGTGATGCTATCTACATACAAATTCAATAAATAAAGCTTGTGATCAATTTACAAGTGAATGCTATTTAGTAGGCATTTGCAAGATTGTTTATGAGCAATATGTCGCTTAAAGGGGAACTATCGCAAAAATGAAAATTTTATAGAAGCTTCAGCATACACTGAAATAATAAGTTCTCTAAATACAATCAATAAAAATGGCTACACAACAGCTTATTTATATGATAAATAGTAGTGCTTCTGAAGCAAACACTGCAGTTTTACCAGTGCAGGGCAACACTGCATTATATTTGTATTACTTTAAAACTATAAAATATTTTAATTTTACTGGTCCTTTAAATGACAAAATGAAGAGAAACAAATGCTGAGAGAGGGATAGTGAACATAAACTTGATTTAAGAAACTATGCAGAATATTTAATTGATTGTACTTAGAAAGTTTCTTATTTCAGTGTAAAGCTTATATTACATTTTTTATTTTTGTGAAAGTTCCCCTTTAATAAGATATAATAAAATGTATAAAAAAATATCCAAAGTCCCATGGTCATTTATCCACAGATAAATGTATTTTGTTTCTAATGCCAGAAACATTACAAAAAAGTATTTTGTTTGCCGATAGTCTAGTATGGCTTATAAGGAAAATACTACCAGATGCAGACCTTTATTACGCCTGAACTCGTGTATTACTACTCATAAATAAGTATCTATGAAAGATATGGTTTGTTGTGAATAGAATGGGGGGGGTTCAAGAAGAAGAAAAGTAGCACTGACCGCAAAATGGGAGAGAGTGACATTACTAACTTATTGAATATATTCCAGTATTCCAGGTACTTAGTCATAGGCATTATGCTTATGACTAAGTACCTGGGAGGTACGAAACGCATAAGGCGGAACAACAGTTGGTCTGTATGCCTATACTTTTAATTTGTGACTAATAAATAGTGATTTTTTAACTTAAAAAATTTTTTTTTTTGGAATATATTCAATAAGTTAGTTGTGTGTGCCCGTGGAACTGGGGGCTATATTCCAATTTATTATGGCCCTTTAGACTGGCCTTAATCGAGTGGGTCCCAATGACCCGACTAGGAAAGCAGGGCTTGACGGGGATTAGGAGAGAACCTATCCCCGCCCCGCTTCCGGGTTGCTGGGTCCTGATTGGCTGGCGTCCCGGGGAGGCGTGGCGCAAAAGAGAAAACAGCGCGGTTATACCTCATTCGGCGCCGGGACGTGGAGGCAGCAGGACGCAGCATCCCACCCCCCCTCCCTAGGATTGTAGGAGTTTTTTGTCGCAGTTGGCGGAGGGTACCTTGGCAAGGAGCCCCAGGGCAAGTTAAAAGAGGAAGTAACCTGGTAGGCCTGGGTCCTCATGGGAGATATACAGCCCAGTTTAGGGTTGGGAATGGTACAGGAATCAACCCAGGCAGTTGGGGCACAGTCAACCCCCTTTTCTTATACTTAAAGTTTGTTATACAAAGGGTTGATAATGTTATATATATATGTTTACCTGTAAAGTATTATTGTATGTAAAAGAATAAACAACTGCGGCCATCTCTCTCCAAACCAGTGGTGTGGTGTGTTTATCAAGGGGTTGGTGTTGGGCAGGAGGGATAGGTGCAGACTCGACACTACACCCGTCATGACATTAGGCAGGCTGAGATGAGCTGAAACTATACTTAAAGGGGAACTATCTTGAAAATGAAAATGTAATCTAAGCTTCATCATACTGAAATAAGAAACTTTCTAAATACAATCAATTAAAAAATCAGCATTTTTTCTGAAACTATCAAGTTTATATTCACTATTCCTCTCTCAGCATCTGTTTCTCTTCAATCTGTCTTCATGCAGCAGTTGGGTGTCAGATAATCATTGATGGTTAGATCCACTATATCTTACAGGGGGCTTCCTTATTTAGAAAGTTTCTTATTCAGTATGCTGAAACTTATATTAAATAAAAATTTTTGCGATAGTTCCCCTTTAAGCATGGTGATGCCATTTTATAAAGTGCTTCTGAGTGTGTATACTATGAAATTTGTTATGTATTGTGCATCTTTCCATTATTTAGGTATTTATTTACACTTCTGTTGAATATAACAAAAGAAGGCTGCAAATCAACTCACCGTGTTGTAGACAGAATAGGCAGACAGCACACCAAACAGCGCCCTCTGTCTGTGGAGAAGTGCAATTCATTTTTTTTTTTTAAGTATTAAGCCATTCTAATACAACAATACGAAAAATTAGGCAGGATTCCATTTTGAGATTTAGCTGAATCTTGGAATTGGTCTTTGTATTGGTGCCAGTTCTTTTGTATGAAGGCGTAAATATATAAGCAAGACATTTAAGAGGAATTAAAAAAAAAAAACTCTTTTATACGATTACCTACATTGGATGAAGAATATGACAAATTATGGGCCATCAAGACTTAGGGGCAGATTTACTAAATTCACATGAAGGATTCAAAGTTCGATCGAATTTTCAAAAAGATTCGAATTTGAATTTTTTAATGTTTTTGAAGACCACTTCGACCAGTGAATTTCGATCGAATGATTCGAATAGATTGAATAAAAATCTATTTGACTATTCGACAGTCGAATTACTTCCCCTTTACATTTTTAATCGACTGCCTAGTTCGCCAGATCAAAGCTACCGTATTGGGTTTCATTATTTTAATGATTTTATCGATCAATCAAATTATTTCTATTCGATCGATCGACCAATCGAATTGCGGTAAAATCCTTCAAATTCGATATTCGAATTTGAAGGATTTTACTTCCCACACTATTCCTAGCTATTCCCATGGTCGAATTTTAGGGTTTTTTAACCCTCGAATTCGACCCTTAGTAAATCTGCCCCTAACTCTCTTCACAAGAGAATGCAGTATATACTGTAGTGGAAACAATTGCTGTTAGGGATTTGGAAAGAACACAATCCAAAATAATTTCTCTATATTCCGGACCTGTACACTGCCAATGACTACCTGGCTAAATAGTCCATAGGCTATTTATTTGTTTGTTATTTGCAACATCAACATTAAAGCCAACAGATGTTTCTTCATACAATGTATTGTAAATTGTATTGTAAATATTATCATTAATATTGAGTGCTAATGTTCTATGTAGGTCACTTCCTCTTTTCCCATTTTCATACACACGGGTTCCAGTCTGGTTATGGTCTGCTAAGCAAGCCGAATTCATATAAGGATGATTCCCTTTGTTTACTGAGAATAACAAACTTTGCATTCCCTCCAGCAGATCATATCCTGATTAATTTACAACAGGATGTTCCAGCCTGCCCAATCAGTATATGGGAAAGCCCTGATCAGGCCCGGACTGGCCATTTGTGGGTTAGGGCAAATGCCAGAGGGGCTGCTATAAGGTCCCATAGAAAGTCAGTGTTTAGTGGGCTGGTGGGGGCTGTTTGGGCCTCTATGTGGGCTGATGGGCCTCTTGTGTACCTGAAATGCCAGGGCCTATTTTAATTCTCAGTCCAGTCCTGGCCCTGATCACATATCAATCCAGGAAGGCATACATTTTGGTCATCAGGCTACCAACTTACTTAGAGGTATCCACTCTTTTATCGCCAACCTGAGGTTGTCCATCATAGTACAACAATGGCAAGCACTGGAAAGAAGTTATCACTTACTTGACTCCGTAGCGCTCTCGAAACATAATGTGATTGCGAAAAGTCCGGTTTATATCCAAATCAATTTGTTTAATCTCTGTCGAATACGTCTTTGCCAGATCTTTAATTTTCTGCAGGGAATGATCAATATTTTTTACAAAGACCTAAGCATTAACAAATGCTTTAAACAGGCGATTGCATAATACATAAAAAGTTCTGTACAGTTTATGAGCTCACTGAAGCTTGAGGGAGGATGCTCGAAACAAATCTGAACTGGAACAATTCTGCCATGACCCTGGCTGAATTCACAAACCAGATTCTTATACTACTGTACAAGATCTGCTGAACGTATGTGGAAAAAATCCCGTACACAAGCAGACTTTATTCACTATACATTTCTACTCTCATGCCTCAATTCTGCCTTGTCGAAGGCCAAGCAGAAGTACTACAGTACCTTTATTAACAATCACAAATCTAATCCACGTTGCCTGTATTCTTTATTCAATACTCTTCTCTGTCCCTCATCAACAGTATCTACTAACTGGACGCACTCTCCTCAGGACTATTACAAACCAGCTACTCCTTTCTATACCCTTCTTCTTCATGTCTTAATTCCTTCCCTCTGGTAACAATGTCTGAAGTCTCCAAGCTTCTCTTATTCTCCCCACTCACAACTTGACCTTTTGACCCCATGCCTTCTTCTCTGCTCAAACACTGGGTTGCAGAGCTTATACCACCACTTACTCACATCTTCAATTCTCTGTAGCTTCTGGAACCTTCCCTTCTCCTTTCAAACAGGTCTGTTTAAAGCCTATTCTTAAAAAGGCCACACTTGACCCATCCTGTCTGTCGAATTACTGTCCTGTCTCACTTCTACCGCTTGCCTCTAAACTCCTAGAACATATTGTGTTCTCCTGTATTACTAACTTTCTACACACCCATAATGTTTTGGATCATTTGGCTTTAATTATCATCTGTATGCTGATGATACCCAAGTATATTTATCCACCACTTCATTAACAGCTGAAACAGAGGCTCAAATCTCTAACTGCCTCCTAGCAATCTCCAACTGGATGAACCAGCACCACCTCAAGCTCAACCTAACAAAAACGGAACTAATCATCTTTCCACCTAAGCCTGGTCCTACTCCCCTTTTTACTATCTCTACTGATGGCATGCTCATTAACCTGGTCAACTCAGCACGCTGTCTGGGGGTAATTTTTGACTCTTATCTCTCCTTCTCTTATCATACTAATGCCACTGTCAAAACCTGTCACTTTTTCTTGCGTAATATTGCCAAAATCTGTCCCGTCCTTTCACCTGCTACAGCCAAGATGCTCATGCATGATCTCATCCTATTCCTACTAGATTACTGTAACCTTCTACTAACTGGCCTCCCTAACTCTCCCCTCTACAGTCTGTATTAAACTCTGCTGCCAGAATTATCCTCCTATAATCCAAGAGTACATGCCCCTCCCCTATTGAAGTCATTATCATGGCTTCCTATAAAACAAAGAATAACTTATAAAATCCTCCTCATAACCTTTAAAGCCCTTCATTCCTTTGCACCTAACTACATCTCATTTCTTGTTTCTCTATATGTTCCTGGCCGTAACCTCCACTCCTCTCAGAGCAACCACTTGGTTGTACCACCCACTACTACTGCTCTTTCCCATGTCAAACCCTTCTCTCTTGCGGCTCCTTATAATTGGAATGCCATTTCTGAATCTCTCGGGAGAGAATCCTCCTTTAATGTTTTTAAAGCGAAACTCAAAGACTACCTCTGGGAGCACCAGGATAACATTTGAACTGGGAACTGGCACTTATATGACAGTGTCACCCACTGTAAACTACAGCACTTCAATACCCCTCCGAAGTCTGTCCATAAATTACCCTCCCATTTCGACTGTAAGCCCCACAGGGGGCTTGTATTTATAATAATGCACTTAATAATGCCCTCAAGGAGCACTAAACAAATAAAAATATACATACACTTTGATGTCACTGAGGGTAAGCCCAGTAAAAGGCAAACATTGGTAAGAACTCCTTTTATTTCATAGAAAAGCAAAAAAGGTGTCAAAGCATAATATAGACTTTAAGTAAAAAATACAATGTAAAGAGAGTGGGGCACTAACAAAAAAAACAATACAATGTATAGATGTCTCAGCAGAGAAATGGAAGCCTACTTACAGTGACATGACAACAACAAGGTATTTAGTTCAGGGCACAAAATACATGTTTTTTCTTTTGATCTATCCCCTATTAAATTGTGTTGTTCTCATACTGCAAATGTCTTAGATACACTTTATGTTCCTGCTCTTATATTACATACCTCATATTTGCCCTCATGCTTCAATTTTGTTTCCTCAACGTCCAAAAGCAGAGACCAGACCTGGCCTCTCACTTGTAGTGGGATACCTTTATATACTCTTCGGTACATCTAAAACAAAACATTTGGGTAATTGTGTAATTAATATGCATTAAACTATAACAAGGGTGACAACAAAGGGGATGGACATTCTAAAACTAAAATTGCAGCTATGCTTCCTTTTTATATGATATTTGAGATCTTTAAACATTTGTTTCATTTTGAATTTCAGCAGCTATCTTGTTGCTAGGTCCAATTTACTCTGTAAAGCCCCGATGCTGCCCCCCCTTCCCTCCTCTAACTTGTAGCATCGGAGCGTGTGGTGGAGGGGCCGCATCGCTACTGCAAATTGTTACCCCTGAATCCTTTGTCCCTAGCGACCGGAAAAGCAGAGTGAGGGCACCAGAGCACACAGCTGCCATCTTGGGTAATCTTTGCAACCCGGAAATTTGCTAAAACTGCATGCGCTAAAATGCTTAGACCATGCACAAAGATGCAAAGATGCAAAGATTACCGAAGATGGTACTGCGCTTACTCTGCTTTTACGGTCGTTAGAGGGGAAGGGAGAAAGATTCAGGGGTAAGACAGGGAGGGTGGTAACTTAAAGGGGGGTTGAATTCTCCTTTAAAGGTATGTCTTAATATGACAAACTTTTTTCACATGAGGCTGAGTATCACTGCGGTGAGCTTTTTTCAGTGTGCTACCACCATTATGTGGGTTTCGTGTTTCTTGTGATAATATAAATGTGGAGTGGGAGTGGTCAAGACTGGCTTCCATTATTGACCCTCAACCACATAAATCAGGAAAATTGCATCCCTCAGTACCACAGAAGTTGGACAGCACTGCTGTAAAGCAAAACAAGACTTAATGAGCAGCAAGAGGCTCTGTGGTCTTAGATTATTTTTACAGGGGAACTCCGGCTTCCAAACCAAAATTTGATAAAGATGCCCACATAACACAGAAACTCCGATATACCTATATCAGTGTTAACTGTTTCTTCAAAATGTATGAATACATTTTCTATGCTGAAATCCAGCTGTTTAAAAGTCTCTTCTCTTTCTGCATCATTTGAAATCCTGGCAGGAAAGGAGGGACTAAACACTGATGTTACAAATTGCAGGGAATTGTTGGATTTGAATGATGCAGCCAGCTCAGCAAAGTAGTCAGACAGATCAGCAGGTGGCTAGGCTTAGGGAACTGTTCCAAACCATTAAAAATCATGAAAAGTCTCCATATTTTTTAATTGATGTATATTGCAAAGTTGCTTGAAATTATGTTTACTTTTCAAAAAGCTTAAAGGGGTTGTTCACCTTTAAGGTAACTTTTAGTATGTTATAGAATGGCCAAGCAAGTGTAAATTGAAGAGCTGCTTAATAAAAAGCTAAATAACTCAAAAATAGTGATGGGCGAATCTCCCCCGTTTCGCTTCGCCGAAAAATTCGCGTTTTTGACGCGCGTCGCTTCGTTTTCGTCGCTTCGTTTTCGTTGCGTCGTTTTCGTCGCGTCACGTCAAATTTATTCGCCAGCGGCGAATTCGCGGGAATTCCCCGCGAATTCGCCTCTGGCGAATAAATTCGCCCATCACTACTCAAAAACCTTAAATAATAAAAATTTAAAACTAAATGCAAATTGTCTCAGAATATCACTGTCTACATCATACTAAAAGTTATCTCAGAGGTGAACAACCCCTTTAAGTTATGTTTGCGTGGCTTTCCCCTTTAATTTTAAGCTATTCAATACCTTTTCGCTGTTCCTGTACTTGTTCCATTTTTTGAGCATCTTAAGCCATTTATCCACTCGTTCAATCTCCTGCAGTTTTTGCTGTAGGTCAGAGGAAAGTAAGAGTTCATCATCAAAGACATCATGGCTTAATTGCTTTTTGTGAAGAGCTAATGTGGCCTGAGTGCCATATAGATGATTTTTTTTTTTTTTTTATATAAGGGGCAGATTTACTATTGGTCGAATTTCGAATTGAAAAAAAATTGAAATTCGACCATGTGAATAGTGAGGGAAGGGAATTAGAAGGATTTTACCGCTATTCGAATATTCAAAACGATCGAATAGGAAAAATTAGATCGATTAAAACTGTCAAATTTTTTTTAAAGGGGAAGTACTTCAACCATCGAATATTTGAATACAATTAAATTTGAATATTCGAATTGATCGAGTTTTGAAAATTCGATGGTCGAATATGCCTCATTTGCATATTCGCATTTGCAGTAAATCTGCCCCTAAATGTTTTTGTTACCCATGGGCACCATAACTGTGTTGCAGTTGTAGGTGTGCATTCCACTACTGAATTATTATCAGAACATATCACATTGGAAGCTAGAACACATTGGGCTAACAAATGAAAACCACACAAAACAAATTTAAGAAGTAGAAAGTAAGGACAGAACTATAAAAGGTGTCATGTGAATTAAAATAGTAAGTAAAGCAAGTATAAAGGGTAGAAGATGGGGCATACAGGTATAGGACCTGTTATGCAGAAAGCTGGGGACCTGGGATCTTTCTGTAATTTGGATCTTCGTACCTTAAAGGAGAAGGAAAGGGATTTTACACTTTGGGGTGCTAAATGTTAGGCACCCCTAAGAGACTACTTTTACCTACCCGAGACCCCAGGCTGGTGCTCCTATCAGCTGAAATCCGCACCGGGGTTCTTCTAGCGAGCACCATGAAGAGATCAACTTCCTGCTGCTTTGATTTTCAAATTTCCCAGGGAAATCACATGCGCAGTAGAGCAAAATAGCTGACTTTTGCATTAAAGTTCGGCTTTCTGCTCTACTGCTCATGCGCAGCCCTGAGACAATGAGATGATGTAGGAAGTTGATCTCTCTGTTGTGCTCGCCAGAAAAACCCCGGACTGGTGCGATTTCAGCTGATAGGTGCACCGGCCAGGGGTATCAGATAGGTAAAAGTAGTCACTTGGGGGTGCCTAACATTTATCTCTCCGAAGTGTAAAATCCCTTTCCTTCTCCTTTAAGTCTAATAAAAATTCATGTAAACATTAAATACACCCAAAAAGTTGGTTTTGCTTTCAATAAAGAGTAATTCTATCTTATTTTGAATCTAGTACAAGGTACGGTTTTGTTATTACAGAGAAAAAAGAAATCTGTTTTAAATATTTGGATAAAATGGAGTCTATGGGAGATGGCCATTCCGTAATTTGGAGCTTTCTGGGTAACGGGTTTCTGAATAACGGATCCGATACCTGTATAAATAATGGTGTAAAAGAAGCAGCCGGAAGTTTCTTAAAAGGAAGGAGACAAGACATACCTTTTCCTCTTGGGCACTACGTGAAGGCAACTCATGTTCACTGCAAGTGTAAAGAGACTAACAAGAATCAGTTCATGTTCATTTTATCATTAACTAAGTATAGTATTGGTTTCACATATGAAGACATTAAAAAGTAAAACAAAAAATGTAATTATATTTATATCTAATGTCTTTTTAAATGATTACATGCTTCTTGCTAAATAAAAAAAAATCTATGTTTGCGAGATGTATAAGAACAGTTAGTAAACAGAGGTAAAGTGCAGCAAACAGAGTAATGTGCCATGTTTTTTGGCCACAGGGCGGCTTTCTCACCGTTTTTGAGACCATTGTTATCATGGACATTTAGAGGCATATTAACTAAAACTCGACTTTTCTCACTTTAGTAAAAAAAAAAAAAAAAAATGACCAAATTCTGAGAAGTCCTTAAAAGAGATAAAAGAGAAGTCTTCTTCCCCTTGGGGGTCCCAAATGTTAGGCACACCCAATTGATTGTATTACCTTCTATGAAACTCTGGGCCAGTGCTCCTATTAGCAGAAAACTGCACCAGCCTGGAGTTCTTCCAGCGAGCACCACAGAGCGATCCTCTTCTGGCTTCAAATTCCCCAGGGCAGACGCATGCGCAGTAGAACGAAATAGCCAACTTTTTAGTTAAAGTTCAGCGTTTCGCTCTACTGTGCATGCAGAGCCGCAAGAAGACAGTAGAAGAGGATCGCTCATAGGTGCTCGCTGGAAGAACCCCGGAGTAGTGCAGTTTTCTGCTGATAGGAGCACCACCCCGGGGGTTTCAGGTAAGTATATACAATCACTTGGTGGCGCTTAACATTTGGCGCCCCCAAGTGAAAGAAGACTTTACATCTCCTTTAATTTACCAATAATTACTTTATGGGAAAAAGTCCCAAAAAAAAATCGAGCGTCAATTTGTATCGTTTCGTTTGTTTCAAACAGTCGCTCTGAAAACGCCTAGCCCTAAACTGTCACGAATCCTGAAATAAAAACTAGGTAAATAGATAGGCTGTGCAAAATAAAAATGTTTTTAATATAGTTAGCCAAACATTAATTCGAATGAATTATTCGATCATTCGAATGATTCATACGATTCGAATGATCGAAGACTTCGATCGTACGAATCCTATTCGATCAGGACTTAGCCTCAGAGGCCTATGGGAGGGTTCCCATAGGCTTCTATTACAATTCGGTAGGTCCAATCTGGCGAAGTAGGCAGTCGAATAAATTAAAAATTTTGAATCCTTCGCTGATCGAATGATCGAATATTCGATCATTCGAATCTATTCAATCATTCGATCGTTTGTTATTCAATGATCAAATAAGCCTTATTTGCATATTCGACCAATCGAATTAATCCTATGATCGGAATTCGATCGAACTTTGATCTATTCACGTGAATTTAGTAAATCGGCCCCTTAATGTATAAAGTCTGGAGTGACTGGATGTCTAACATAATAGCCAGAACACTACTTCCTACTTCACCTGTCTTGGTTTCCACTTGTTGGTTGCCAGGCAGTAACCAATCAGTGACATGAAGGGGGGGCACGTGGGTCATAATGGGTTGCTTTAGAATCTGAGCTGACTGCTAAGGGTCAATTGCAAACTCACTGAACAGTTATGTGACATGTGGCCCCCCTGAAAGTCACTGACTAAATCAGAGTTAGAGAGCTGAAAAGCAGGAAGTAGTGTTCTGTTCTGTTCTGTTAGACATCCAGTCACTCCAGCCTTTATACATTACATTTTTGGCTAACTAACTATATGAGAAACATTTTTTTAATTTGCACATCCCATCTATTTTCCCAGTTTAATTTTACACTGAACTGTTCCTTTAAATCTCTAAAAATGTGAGGTTTTATTTACTCTAGAAATTCAGAAATTTGAGGCTTGATATATTTGAGGCTCCACTGTATGGGGCATTAAAGTTTGCACATGACAGGGCCAGGTGCACTAGCAGATCCATCTTGTACATGCACATCCATATACTTGTGTGTAATTTTTGAGGCATAAAAATGAACACCTGTTGGCAGAAGCTGTATCTAAAGCCTGCAGTATACTACCACACTGAATCATCATATAATATATCATTGTAAATCTACATACTATTAAAGTGCATGAACTTTATACTATCTGCTGTACATATATTTCAAATTCCAGACCTACATAAGAAAAATAATCTACAGCAATATCTTGTAAATGAAACATCACTTCTGATTCATTAAGCACGGAGGTTAGTAATAGAAAAGGAAGTGAAAAAAGACCAAAATATACTTACGAGTACATTTAAGGAAGCAAGGAAACACATTGTCACCTAGTCATGTAGTGTCTCTCCTGCCCATTCTGCTAATGTTTGTGGTCCCTACTGCACTGTTCTTGTAATTCGGCACAGACATATACAATTTAAAGGGGTACTGCCCTGACACAATTTCTCCAGTTGAGTTTATTTAAATAGCTCTTTGGAGCGGGTATTAATGAAAGAACATATTTTAGTTGTCCTACTTTTTCTTTATTTTCTTACCTAAGGCATTTTGGTCATTAAAAAATTGACAGTTCACTGCCAAAGTATTACATTTACTTGACAGAAACTGTGGTGCTTCTACGAGCAATAACATTTTTCTTAAAGGAAAACTATACCCCCTGAACAATGTAGGTCTCTATAAACAGATATTGCATAAAACAACTCATATGTAAAACCCTGCTTCATGTAAATAAACCATTTTCATAATAATATACCTTTTTAGTAGCATGTCCCATTGGGTAATCATAAATAGAAAATTGCCATTTTAAAAAATAAGGACAGCCTCCTGGGATCCTAGGATCCAACGGTGCACACAAACATACCAAACAAACTATAAAGTTAGGTCACATGAGCCAATTAACAGACAGAGTTCTGTCTTTTGCTTCAACACTTCTTCCCTTTACAGTTAAGAGTTGAAATATTTCTGGTCAGGTGATCTCTGAGGCAGCACACAGACCATCACGAAATGGTGGTTCATGGCAAAAGATGTAAAAGGGCAATATTTACTTAAATATATATTCCAGTTTGATAAGATTCTTTAATATGTCACTTGATTTGACATAAGCTATCTGTTGCTCAAAAATTCATTTTGGGGGTATAGTTTTCCTTTAAGGCCTAGGTTAAACAGTGTTCACTGTAACAATGCAAACACAACTACTCACCCAGGTCTTGGGACCTGGTGATTACTGCTCATAACAAGGACATTCTGGTTGGTATTACAAGTATCAACTATCAAAACTAAGTGGGGTATAGCCCTAAAACATGTATTATGCTATTTGATTGATAGTAACAGCTTCATACTTCAATTACCATTTATTATAATGATACATGTGCCCCATTAGTATAAAGCAGTGGTTCCAAAACTGTGGGCTACTCTAGTAGTAGTTTAAGGGCAAGGCCAGACGGGGAGATTCGGGGGAGATCTGTCTCCTGGCGACTTCTCGCCGCGACGAATCTCCCCGAATAGCTAGTCAGCGCTGCGCACTCGCTAGGCGTAAAGTCGCCTGTGCTTGTTCACACGCAGCGGCGCACTTTTAAAAGTCGCTCAAAGTTGCCTGGCGAGGCAATTTTGAGCGACTTTTAAAATCGCGCCGCTGCGTGTGAACAAGCGCAGGCGACTTTACGCCTAGCGAGTGCGCAGCGCTGACTAGCTATTCGGTGAGATTCGGGGGAGATTCGTCGCGGCGAGAAGTCGCCAGGCGACAGATCTCCCCCGAATCTCCCCGTCTGGCTTTGCCCTAATGCATAGAAACTTCTGGAAACACAGGTTGCTAGGTCGATTAGAATGAGATATTGGGTGAACATTCATTTGCTGCCTTCTTTGAACTATGAATGAATGACTAATAAGGTGATCCCTACATATGGCTGTTACCTTGCTATGGGGACCCCTGAACAAATGTTGGTGTCTCAAAAACGTCTAGAAACAACTGGTCTATTTGGATGTGAAGAAAAACATATACCTGACTTCAATGAATGCTTTGTTATATAAATAGCTGAACTATAAGTAATATTGGACAACTGAAACTTGAAAGCAGGTAGAGACACCTATAAGAATATTTGGACATATCATTCCCTTTTTTGAGCAGAAGATACAACAAAAATATACAAGGAGTCAACATAATGTAAGGTGCAACTACTCCAACAAAAACTTACTGTAAGAATCCAAATCTATCAGTGACTTTATAAAGAGAAAAGTTGGAATCCTCCCATGGGTCTAGCTGAGCTCCAGGCTGCCGGCCCTGTGGGAAAGCAAGAAAGTAATTACGGGGCATACACATAGGGCAACATACAGAACAGAGGAAGTTAGCACACATGCAATACAGCTGCTTTTTATCATTAAACAGACTAGCCAAAAGAGTGAAATGGCTGTTTCTCTGCCTGCAGATTAACATGAGGTTCACATACCTGCATGCATGTGTTTAAACACACTTGAAAATGCATTCTCTAGTGTTTCTTCAATGAAATCTCCAACAGAGCGTCTGTACCCAGGCTAACATCATGCCCAAGGGTACAGAAATATCACAGAGCAGAGATGAGTCAATCTGGCTGTTTCTCAGCCTGCGTTTATCTTCAGGCTGAGTAACAGTCTGGGCTGACTATAGACATAAGTGCCAAATAATAGTTCCGGCCAATCTGCCCAAGCACTTGGCTGTGTAAATTATGAATAGACTCTTTTGGTGCCTCACCAAATAAACTGATCTTCATTAGGAATCTATAATTTAAGAACTGAATTAACCACTGCCTCTTTTTGCAAGGTTTGATTTGGTCAGATCATTGCATTCAATGATAACTAACATTTGTACAGCTGCAGAAGTCGTACTATCTTATAACTCAGCAACTAATCTCCCCGAATCTCTGCCTGTGTCTCTGCCCTAAGGATCCCTGTTTTGTCAGTTCTAAATAAGTGCAGGGCTTAGGAACCCAAGTAACTTTCCCACATACCCAAGCCTATAGTTGATATCACTGAAAACAAATGTACTTCCTAGAATAAAAATCACAAGACTTGTGCTTTCTTATCTTGTCATTTATACTACCTTAGCTACACAAATCAAAAGGCAATTGTCTTGAATCTAAGAATAGGGTTCCTCAGCACCCCCCCCTGTAAGCACCATCAATAAGTAAATATATATAGAAAGAAGTGAAGATCTGAACAATTCGGTGTATTTCATATATTGTTAATCATATTGTGAATGTGGAAATGAAATTGCTTCAACCACAATTTTGAAAAATGAGACAAATGTGACATAATTTTGAATTAGTGTATATCTGCAGTATGTGCCTTAGCTAGTATGCTCGATCTCTGCTCTGTTTTGGGCCTTACTAGTGAGCTGTTTAACTTTGTCAGATTATCCTTGACAGATTTTTTTTACTAGCACAGCCATTGACATTCAAATAAATATAAAAATGCTACATGTGCACTACAATATGCCCTTAGTGAGGCGGCATGCACATGGACTTATTATTACTGCCATTATCAGTTGCTATTATCAGGCCCGGATTTGTGGAAAAGGCCACCTAGGCCTATGGTGACAGGGTTTTAGGGGTTGGCATGCTGCCCAGCCACACTCACATTGGTTCAGAAACACTGAGGATATGCAGGAGATACCATGTTTTTTTTAATTTCCCATGCGCCAATCCCCATTACTCCAGTCCTCATGATGAAAATTTGCGAACAAAGGGGGCGATGAACAGCAGTGGTCCTAGGGGTGCCCGCTATGTAAATCCGGCCCTGGCTACTATAGTGAATGCTTAATAGTTATCCAATCGTGCACTGCAAAGAGCTTCCTGGCATTTCCAACCTAGTTTCAAACCCTACCAAAATGTAGTTAAACTAAACTTTAGAAATTTTTTATCCAAACTGGTAAATAAATTTAATTGATATAATCACACGTCATTCTAAGCAGCACTTACCTTCTCATACTTGCTTATAATCTCAGCTCTTTCCTGGGCTATAAGACTCGCAATGTCTTTCTTCATGTCACAGACTGAAAAAGAAAATGTAAAATCATTTTAATGGAAGTAGATAACTTATTATTGACAAATAGTGAAACTTTTGTACCTTTTGAAGCATCTTGTGTGCTTAGGGTTGTCACCTTTTCTAGAAAAAAATACAGACCTTCCTATATATTTAGGTTTTTTCCCTATTAATAACATTGGGATCAACCATCCAAAAATACTGGCCAGGCAAGTAAAAAAACGGCCAGGTGGCAACCCTATAGTGTGCTGCAAACAGATCCTTTCAGGGCCATCAAGCAGCTGTCAAAGCAGTGGACCTGTTACCCCAAAAATATATTCAAAATCATATTTTATCCGATTAGTCAAGCAAAATGAACATTAATTATACTATATAAATTATTTTATTCTTGTTTTCTTCCGTCTGGGAATTCATAATTATAGCAAGCAGGCAGGAGCCATTTTGTGGACACTGTTATTAAGGCAAGCCTTGCATCATCTCAGAATCTTGTTTGTGCACCAGAATGGGGGACCTGATGTCTATCCCCATGTCCTGGCTACACAATTAAATGGTTAAGAGAACTGGGGGAATGTGTGGGGATCAGTGACATCTAGGAAGTGCTGAATGGAAAGTGAAAGTAATTATCTGCCCCGCCTCTATGCCTAAGGCATAGAGGAGTGGCAAACAATATTTGATTGACAGCTGAGATTTTTAAATGAGCTTAAAACAGCTATGAATGGTTTAATAAAAATTTGAAATTGGATTTCATGTTTAATTTGAAAAGGACTTTTATTATACAGATTTTTGTGTCTGGGTGACAGGTCCACTTTAATTTAATTTAATTGAACAAGTAAACACTGCACTCCCTAGTCAATGAAAGCAAAAATCAGGTTGGTTTCCATGGGTTACTGCCCAGAGTCAGTCTAGTAATTATATAAGATTTGTTTCAGGTTTAGCGTGAGCCGATGCAGAGATTTGTCGACTGCAAAAAAAATGCACAACAGCGGGCGACACATCTCAAAAAAAATCTCCACCAGCAATAACTGTAATCGCCAGTGGCAAAACCGACACATTGTGATGCAACTTTGGGTGACTTTGGAAGAACAAATGTAGTTTAAGTGCCTTGTGTGTGCTTTTTTGATTTTCCTAATTATTTCAAATTTAAAGGCATCTTCTCATTAGACCTGTAAGGTTGCTAAATTTCCTGCACACGTTGCATTGTTCACACTATTCCACTTTAGCAACTACCTGTATATCTATTAATTTAGAAAGCCAGAAAAACAATAACAAGAATGCAAATGCATACCCCCCAACATTTGGAACTCTGGAACTGAGAGTTTCAAGCTGGGCCACATTCTCTAGTTAGTGCAGGAGATCAAAGAGAAAGTCAGGACATTTCAGTAAAAAACCCAGGACTACGGGCTGAGCTGTCAAAATCAGGAGGTATTTCAAATGTGTCTATTCCAAAAGTAAAACCGTCCTACAAATGTTTTCAATTGTACTTTATAAACATGCCAATAGAGGGCTACTGCTTGTGTACAGAGATAGGGATGCACCAATTCCATGATTCGGCCTTTTTCAGCAGGATTCGTATTTGGCCAAATTCTTCTGCCCACTGAACCAAGTCCTAATTTGCATATGCAAATTAGGGGTGTACTTTGTCGTGAAGGAATCATCCTTTGTCTACAGAGTATAAGATAGTTCAGGAGAACACTTTTATAGGGGTCATTTACGAAGTTCAGGGCACGCTATAAAGCAAAAAATGTGTGCAACCCTTTATTGCACACAATTACCTAGGGCACAAGAATTGGAGGGCACCAGACAGGTCCAGGCTGAGAATTAAAATAGGCCCTGGCATATCAGGTACACAGAGGCCAAATCAGCCCACACAGGGGCCCAAACAGCCCACTAAATACTGATTTTCTATGGCACTTTATAGCAGCCCCTCTGGCACTTGCCAGAACCTACAGATTGCCAGTCCAAGCTTGGCACCAGGCACATACCTTCTCTGTACCTTCTCTGTTGCCTTGCCTACCCCTAGTCCTGCCATTGTCCCTTACTGAGCAGTTTCTGCTCCACCAAATGGTCCTTTTGCTCCTTATCACACCCTTGCTTGTACGTGAGCATTCTGGTTTGCGCACGTGATGCGGTAGCAGCGTCACTCATGGCTGGATTTGTCTAGGGTGCCCAGCCGGCCTGGCCCAGTACTGGTCATTTCCACCCTGCCTTGCAATTTTGTGAATTGCCTCAGGTTTTTGCAGTTCAAATTAGAATGCAGAGACCTGCGCACAGACCGTGAATACCACACTGCCTATGTTTGATCAAGAGGGGCAGGCACCCAGTGGTGCATTTCTAAACTAGAGCTAGATGCAGAGTGTAGCCACGCCCCAAGACATGGAGGTAGTAGAAGTAGAGGAGGAGCAGAATTTAGGCTGCAATGTAGTGATGTGTGGGTCGAGAGTTTCTCGACTCGCACCCGACCCTAACCTGCCCCCTCCCAATCCACACCCAGCCCGCTGCTGCCCCTCTATTTATACCACACAATATTGAAGCGCTCGACCTCTGTGCTTATGTCCTTTTCGGACCAGGTGCTCAGCAGTCGTTCACCCACTCTGCCATGGGTTAAAG
>CM044438.1:18473023-18512843 GCA_024363595.1 Xenopus borealis
CTATATTCCCGACTCTATCATTCTAATCATGAGTATGAAATATAGTGGCCTGATTAACCCAATATTGGGATAAGAATATGTTTTTAAAAAAAAATTTTTAGAATTACACAGAGTGACGGATCACCAGTAGCACATATTAAGCTTTGACATATGTTTGTAAAAAAAAATTTTTTGTACTTTATTGTATCTATTTGCATCTTGAATGTATTCACTATTCACGGTCAAGGCACACTAGACATACAAATATCTACCTAGGAATGGAAGGTTCCATGAGAAATGAACTTTGCATGAGAAATGAACTTTGCACAATTTGCTACACTTTGGCACTAATAGTATCACCTGTTGTCAATCATCACATGTTCCCACCTCTTCCCCGCCCTCACCTAAAGCTATTTAAACACTGAATGATGTATATAATCACAGGCTTGATAAAGGGTCCTGTGTGGCCCGAAACGTCGCCTAATTTTTTGTTTGCTTGAAATGAGCCAATAAATACACAGATTTAAACACTACAATAACAGTGTGCTGCGGTCATATGGACATTGCCCCTCTATTTATAAACCTGCCCCACAGTGACATCACAAAAGGGGTGGGTGCAAGTCTATAAATTTCAGAAGTGCTAGGTCGTGGGTGGGGAGAGCAGGAGAAGAGTTCCATCCGGACGTGCTTGTGACCCAAAGAAACAAAAAAAAAAAATTCATTATATGGCTGTACTGATATAAACTGAACTCCTCTGAATTGTGTATTTTTCTCTGCTTTTTCACATTATTAATTATCTGACTGTGTCTTGCCCTATTGTAGAACATTGAAATGGCGCTTAACATCTGTTTAAAACAATTTTTGGAGCTAAGTCTTTAAGTGGAAACAGCTCAGCAGATGTGGTTTCAAAACATTGCGATGAAATTTAGTGATTTATTCTTGGGAGGGGCAAACATCAAGTAGTGCAGACATGTATCTTCGTTATCCTACGCACAGGCCTTGTATAATAATAGCTCTGCTGGATGAACGACGCACAAACTAAATAAAGAGTAATAATTAAAATCAAGAATAACAGAAAGCACTTTTTTTCAGGTCTTCAAGCTAATGTAAAATATATTTAGGCCTGAAAGATATCAAACTTTAATTTATACAGACAACACCCATCTTATTCTATAGCCAATGCCAGCAATCTGAGGTTTTATATTTGGCTTAGTACATCTTTTTATTGCTTATTTGTGTTTTATTCTAAATGTGACTTTTATTGTTTAAAAGTTTAAAATCAGGGAGCATACCTGGAGGTAGGGTTGCCACCCAGCCGGTAAAACACCAGCCAAGGCCGGGGCCGGTATTACAAATTTACCGGCAATGTAGCTGCCGGTAAATTTGTAATACCCCTTAAAAAAAGGCCCTTGCCTTGCCTTATTTCCTATGAAAACTTACCTTTCTCGCGTCTTCTGCCGATCGCTCGCCGTGGCTCTGCCCCTTTTGTGTCGACATGCCCCTTTTTGCATCACGTCCCGCCCCTTTTCAGCTCCGCCCCCCTGCTGGCCGGTAATAAATTTGGCAAAAGGTGGCAATCCTACCTGGAGGAGTTTACTAGGGGCCATAGCTGCAGCCTCCACAGGAGTTGGGACATTTTAGGTTAGGTATCGTTTGGGGTCCAGGGTTAGGGCAGGGTCTATGTCCCACTATGGACCCTATTATTATTATTAACATGTATTTCTATAGCGCCAACATATTTCGTGGCGTTGTATATGTTTGAATATACAGACAGACCTAAATAATACACTGAAAGGTAACATGTTGAGGTGCCAATAATAAAGCTTGCTTGTATCAGGTGGCTTATTCTTATGCCTTGTACGTAAGTTTGAAGTGGGGCCACATAGTTGACCAGTTGTAACAAAACTCTAATCAATGGTGAGGAGGCACTAATCTAATTCATGGCAACTGCTTTCTTAACATAATATAACTAGTGATGGGTGAATTTGTCATGTTTATCTGCAAAATTTGCGAAATGGTGAAAAATTTGCGAAATGTTGCAGGGATCTCGTTTTTGATGCCGGCACCCATTTTTGGATGCCAGGTGATTCGCAAATTTGAATGCAGGAATTCGCTCTTGGCAAATAAATTCGCCCATCACTAAAAATAACAAGATTTGGGACCTCCGTCAAATATGATGTGAGGGAACTATACTATATAAGACCCCCAGGAGTCAAGTGGCTGGTGCAGTGGCCCTGAGAAAGTCTACGTTATCTGTAAGATAATTAGAGACTTGAAACCAAAAATCAGGAACACTTTCAAATCTAAGACCCCCAGGAGTCAAGTGGTTGGTGCAGTGGCCCTGAGAAAGTCTAGGTTATCTGCAAGTAGGCTGTAGTGATACCTTTTAAAGACTTGAATCCAAAAATCAGGAACATGTGGGCACTTTCAAATCAGAGTTAAAAAGTCAGCTGCCAGCTCCCTGCACAGCAGGGAGTTCAGCCCATTGTATTAAGCCTGATGGGAGTTATGCAGAGATGGTCAAAGGTTCTGTATTGTCTTTAATCACAGTCATCCTTCTCAAAGTCGGGGATTATAAATGCCCCCCACTCCTGGTCTATTACTTGTAATAAGGTGCTCACTAGTGATGTGCGGGCCTGCCTGATACCTGCTGGCCAGTTGGGTTTAGGTCAACCTCGCACCCCCCCTTTTCAGCCTTACAAATGACGGCTTCCGAATTCAGGGTTGAGATCTTATAGATCCGTGCCTACACGCCCACCCCTTTTGTGATGTCATCGGCAGGGTGCCATGGGTCTATAAAAGAAACCTGGAAGTCGGGGTCAGGCAAGCAAGGGTGCCTGACTGCACATCACTAGTGCTCACACTGGGGATCATTTATCAACCAATCAAATTGGTTCATTGTTCTACTTGCAGCTGGTTTTAAAAAGCCAATCACTGACTGGTTGTGAAGGTATTTTTAGCACCCAGGCCTCGTTTATAAAAATGATAGTATTCTCCCAACAGAGGTCTATTCAGGTAGTCCACTTCAACTGTATTATAAGGATGTGTCACTGAAATGTAAATCAACTATGTTAAACAGATATACATATACATATTTTTTAGCCATGAGCAATGGGGAAGATCATAATGGATCTGCATTGAATTAACTGTTAAATGCCCTTATGAGCTACTGTTAGCTAACAACAGATTTCATTTCACATCACTCATACAAATAACTCTTTAAAATAGTCCTGGAAAACTTTAAGCCATTTTAACTTAATATATTCACTCTTTAATGTTTCCCACTTGCAGATTTTAGTATCTTCCTAATGTGCATGTTAGTGGCCTGTGCTGCACCAGACAAGGGAGGGTGCGGACATGGAGGGAGTGAATCACTGACCAGTAATGTGTGTGGGATGCGCTCCAATATGTGGCAGCCTTTTATGGAAATAAGGAGAGGGGGCTTCTCATCATTGGCCTTTTCGTCTTCTTTGTGCTTATTGCGCAAAAGGGAATTCTCACGATTTTTCATTTCTGGAACAACGTGTTTGAGTTTAGAGTGCTTTTCTGCAATTTGTGTATGGTACAGAAAATCACAAAGTTTTACATATATATGAACTTGTAATCTTGTACATTTCGGTCACCTCGGTGTAGAACAGTGCTGTCCTACTTCTGTGGTACAGAGGTAGGGTTGCCACCTTTTGCGGAGGCTGAACAGGGACAGGGGGCGGGGCCCATGATGTCGGTGGGCGGGCCTGTGACGTCGGTGGGCGGGCCTGTGCCGTAAGTGGGCGTGCCCGTGTTGTCAGTGGGCGGAGCTATGATGACACGATCGCCAATTGCCCGATCGCTTCGTCAATCAAGCTAATCCAGTCCGGTTTTCCTTATTTGGAAAACTGGGCAGGAAGCATTGACCCGGGCAGCCCTTCAAAATACCGGGCTGTCCAGGTCAAAACCGGACAGGTGGCAACCCTATACAGGCCCGAACTTTTTCTGACCTACGTGGTGGAGGGCCAATAATGGAAGTCAGTGTTGACCACGCCCCTTTTATACCACACCCACTGTAAACCACACCCATGTTACCACAAGAACTTTTAAGATCATATTAACAGTAGTTGCACACCAAATGGTTGGTCCTCACTGCAGAGATATCCCTCATCACTAATATATGAAACATTTAAGTCAACCATATGCCTAATCCTCTCCTGTGGATAATATAAAAACCCCCCAATACATGATTAAACACCTTAGGGACCCCTAACAGGCCCGGACTGGCCATTTGTGGGTTAGGGCAAATGCCAGAGGGGCTGCTATAAGGTCCCATAGAAAGTCAGTGTTTAGTGGGCTGGTGGGGGCTGTTTGGGCCTCTATGTGGGCTGATGGGCCTCTTGTGTACCTGAAATGCCAGGGCCTATTTTAATTCTCAGTCCAGTCCTGACCCCTAATAACTATTTCCAAATACTAACAAACACCCAGAACAAACCCCTACCAGGTTTACATCCCATAGGTAGCATAGGGCAAGCACATGACACACACAAGCAGCACTGGGCAAGCAGAGTATGACCCACACAAACAGAGTATGGCACACACAAGCAGCACTGGGCAATCAGAGAATGGCACTCACAAGCAGCACTGGTCAAGCAGAGTATGGCACACATAGGGAGCATAGGGAAGGCATAACAGAGCAGGACCACTCTAAGATGTACTACATACAGGGACACAGTGCTGGTGTCCCATTAGCATTTTGTATAAAGCGTGAACAGGGGTGTGAACAATAGAGGTGTTACAAGTGTGAACTATGCAGGGGGATCATAGGTGTGAACAATACAGGGGATGAATCTGAATTTGAGTCTTAAACAATGCAGGGGCCAGTTACTCTCTGTAGTGATACCTTAAAGCTTACACATGGTAAGCAGACACAACAGGCTGACTCTCATGGAGGGCCATAGAAGGTAGGGTTGAAAAGGGTCTACTTCCAATTTCATAATGAGCTGACACAGGGCCAACCAGCCATGAGGCAAGGTGAGACCCTTGCCTCAGGTGGCATGGAGTGGCCAGTTACCAGGGGCGGCAAAAAGTCCTAATAGCACTCGCTCCACTAGTGATGTGGCCCCTACTATATCTGCTCCGACGCTATAAGTTAGAAGCGCGGAGGGGGGGCGGTATCGGGGCTGCTGCGTCAGGTGGCAGCAGCCCCAGGAACACCCCTGAGCTGACAGCTAAAACAGTGTTGCCCAAGTGGGTGCCAGGACCCAACACTCCTCAGACTTCTTCATATGCCCTCATTGTTTTTATTACATTCTGCCCTGAGCATAAGGAATATTTATATTTCATAGAACTACATATAAAAATATGTACATCTTAGGTGCCCTCCTGTGTCAGGCAAGCTCTGATGAGCCCTACTATTTCATATTTACCACCCACCAATCACAGGTAGGTAGAAGTGCTTAGTGTATGGCTCTCTTAAGAGGGCAAATAGTTGCTCATATCAGCTGGGAAATTGACAATATGTCAGATTTCAAAACTGAATATAAAAAAATCTGTTTTCTCTTTTGAGAAATGGATTTCAGTGCAGAAGTCTGCTGGAGCAGCATTATTAACTGTTGCATTTTGAAAAAAAAATGTTTTCCCATGACAGCATCTCTTTAATGGTTTTAAATCTTTCATTGTAGCCCCCTTGTGTTAAAAGTATATCTATTCATTAACTGAATGTTTTTTATTTTAAGCTTTAAAACTGTTTTGATGAGCAGTCTGAATGAAGTTCTGCAGAATATTTTGAGGCAATACAAGGGAATAAGCAACATATGTTTAAGTTTTAATGAATCTGATATAATATCAGATATTTCATGGATCACCACTTAACACGGACACATGCAAAATGCTTTCTGTGGAATAATGATGAATTTCTGGAGCTTTTTTATTAATTCAAACAGTCCTATTTAAATAGATACAGTCAGGGCAGCCATCAGGGGAAAGAGATAATAGACTCGCCCAGGGCCTGCTAAAATCTTAATCGGAAGTGGGGCCCAACGCATAGTGAAAGTTACGTAAATGTATGTAACTTCTGCAAAAACTGACGTGACTTGCCTAGAAACTTACATTGTAAGTATGCAGTATGTACTTTTACCATTACACCCAGTGCTTGTATTCTGTCAGGGCTGTTCCGACTCTGTGAAGAGCTAATTGTTTTAGCCATCTGGATTTTGTATTCTCCAGGAAACTGTCCAAGTTCATAGATGACATCCTTTCAAATATTTCAAATTTGTATGAACTGACTGTAGTTTGTGAATCTGCCACTGATATTAGCAGCTGAATAGTTTTAAATTTAGACAAGCTCTGGGTCCCAACTCTGGGTTAGCCATACTAAAGTAAAATTGCAACTTTGTTTTATTGTGTTGGTAGTGGCATAACTAGGTGTTACTGGGCCCCACAGCAAATTCATTTTAGGGCTCCCATCATATCTAGAGGTTGTCCTGTTTTACCAATGTATGTTGAAACTTCTCATTAATTAGGGCCTCATGATGCCCACCTACACCTACTGGACCCCCATGCAGCCGCAGAGTCTGCTTCCTCTGTAGTTATGCCCATGGTTGGTACAGAAGCATACTTATATTGCATACATTATTGCAGTTTGCCATATTTGTATTACTTGATGTTAGGCCAAGAAACTCCTCTGTTTCTGCTCTGCCTGTCCCCAGAGCAGAGTCGCTGCTTGGGAGCAGGCAAAAGCTGTGGATTTCAGCACAAAAAACTGCATTTTGCAATGAAATCTGCCCTGCATGAGGATAAGGGGAACAGCAGACAATCCACAGTCATCTGGCCCAAGCCTAACTTGTGAACTAAGGTCCAGTTTGAATCAAATCTTTTAGGGTTATTTCCTATTGTGTCATTTTTTGCACAAAATCCAAGGTATGGGATCCATTATACGGAAACCCATTATCCAGAAAGCTCAGAATTACAGAAAGGCCATCTCCCATAGACACCATTATAATGAAATTATCCAAATATTTAAGAATGTTTTCCTTTTTCTCTGTAATAATAAAACAGTAGCTTGTAATTGATCCAAACGAAGATATAATTAATCCTTAATGGAAGTAAAACCAGCCAATTGGGTTTATTTAATGTTTACACGATTTTCTAGTAGACTTAGGGCTAGGGCAGATGGGGAGATTCGGGGGCCTTTTGTCGCCTGGCGACTTATCGCCGCGACTTGTAGCCCCAGAACCTCCCCGAATAGCCAAGTCCTGAGGCCTATTCACATGCAGCGGCGCGATTTTTGAAATCGCTCCAAATTGACTCGCGACTATAAGTCGCGGCGATAAGTCGCCAGGCGACAAAATGCCCCCGAATCTCCCCGTCTGGCCTTAGCCTTAAGGAATGAAGATCCAAATTCAAGAAAGACCCATTATTCGGATCCATTATCCGAAAAAACCCAAGTCCCGAGCATTCTGGATAATAGTTCCCATACCTGTACCTGTTTTTTTTTTTACAAGAAACTTAAACGTGCCCAGTCATATAATCCTACTGTGTGCCTTCAGAATCTTTAGGATAATTTCCCACTGGGTTGAAACTTGCTCTGCTGCAAACACAGGCTGAAAATCAGCCCCTACAATGGATCGGCCCTTTAAATTACCTGCATCTGTATACATTGTGGCGCTTAGGTGCAGATTTTGGCACCAAAATTCAAACTCTCATTTATTGAGGGTCAGTGGATTTTTTTTATTCATTGGTGGTCAGTGGAGATTGTCCCTGTCACACTTCTCTGCCTTGTCATTGCTTGACACTGCATACTGCACATGTATTTCCAGGGGAAATTTGATGAAAGAAGAAGACAGAAGTAGATCTCTCCATGGTGCTCACTAGATTGAAGTGACTTACCTGAAACCCCAGCTCCTATTGACAGAAAACAGCATCGACCTGGGGTTTCAGGTAAGTCAATATAATCATTTGGGGGTGCCTAACATTTGGGGGACAAATTCACTACAGAGGGAAGCTAGCTAGCGCTAATTCACCAGCATGACGCCCTTTCGCAACTTCGCCAATTTACTAACAGTGTCCCTGGTGAAAATTCGCTAGCGAAGTAGATAGACTACTGAAACACCCAGGCGATGTTGCGCACTGACGAAGGGACGTAACTACGCTAATTCACTAAGATGCCCATTTTACTGCACTAAATGTGAAATTTAAATGAGATAGGTGTTATATTTATGAATGTATTGTGATCTGTGCATACATTACCTCAGTGTTAAATGCTTCAAATAGATTGAGCACACATATTCTTGCATGGCAAAAACAAACAGAAAGTTGAAAAAGTAATTTTAATTGCTAACCCCCAATAAATGGCAGATAAAGCAAAACCCCTAAACTTCACTGACATAATCTAAAATGATTTCTCTCTCAATGGATACATTTAAGCAGAATGTATAATATTGTTGCACCTTTAAAGGTTTGTAGCTACAAACCCAAACACACCTAATATAACCAATTTATCGGAGCTCTCACTTCCTCTGTCACAGGAAGGAGCTGAAACCCCAAGCACGCTGTCACTGCTGTTTCTTTCACAGTGAGAGGGCTTTGTGGTTTTGCACAGCAGAACTACTTATCTATTCCTAGTTCACTTGAGATCAATTTATGGGGAGAACACTTAACAGGAAGGAGATTCATAGCATTACAAATAATGACATATTCTAGGTAACGCCTCTGCTTTGCCATATCACATATTCATGTAGTTCCGATGTAGGCTTATCTGAACTCAGCCTTTAGTGTCAAGGCCAAATTTCACAGTCACCTCATATCACTACAAATGCTGCCCAGTATAGTATCAACCCTGCAAAGTGAGCATGTGCAATGGTCTGGTCATGAACATTATAGGATTTCTTATGGCTCACCGTTACCCAATAATATGAAATATTATAAGAGAACAAGTATACCTGTTAACTTAATACAAAGTGGACATTGAAAATGGTCTCTCTTTTTGTAGTTTTTCAGTTGTTTAGGTTTCTGTTCATCAGCTGTTTAGTTTGGTATTTTAACTGGTTGCTAAGGCTTTATTTACCCTGGTAACTAGACATTGGTTTGAGGGAGAGACTAGAGTATGGAGAGAGCCGTAACTCCCCAAACTCCCCAAAAATATGAAGTGGTGTGGTGATGCTGACTGGACACAACAGAGAAATTCTTACTTCCAGATACACTGAGACAATAATACCCAATTATATCTAAGTTTTCCAACAAGGGGAACTATCAAGGGCTTTGGAGTCTGGTATAGGGTCAATATTTGAATGTATGGGAAGTTAAATATATACACAAACAACACTGAAATTGAAAATGATTGATGAAGGAACCATGAAAAAGTGTTTATTGTATTGTTTAAAATGCAAAATAAAAACCTGTATAGTTTATCCATATTCTAAGCCGTGAATCTTATAGTTATATCTCACCATATCATATTTAGCATCAGATAAAGCTTTGCTTACAAAATTCAACTCTAAAGGTGGTCATACAAGAGCCAATAAAAGCTGCCCACAGACCGAGTCGGCAGCTTACTGGCCCGTGCATGGGACCTTCCGACGGGCTTCCCCCATCGATATCTGGCCGAAAGTCGGCCAGCTGTCAATCGGACAGGACTAAAACCCGAGTCGGATCACTGGCACATCTGTTCACTGATGTGGTTCATGATCCGATCGCCCATATCAACCCTGTTCTGATCCGATTGTTGGGCCTATCACCCTGATATCACCCTGATATTGCCCACATCGCCCCAAACAAGTGGATATCCCTGTGTATGGCCACCTTTAATATGGCTCTGCATTTTATAAATGACACCAGATAAAGTTTTTAATATTATAGGCAATCATGGCAGGTAACCTGTACATAACATTCCCCCAGAAAAGGTTCCTAATGTTTATATATGTATATAATGTCACAGATAAAACACCAATAGGAAAACCCTGCATATTATACAAGACCCCAAATGTTTATGAGGGTAAAACAGCTGACTAAACAGACTCAGTGCACAGAGGGCCTATTGAGGGTCTGATTGTTGACCAATTTCAATACATGAGCTGAAAAGTAGTTAATAAGCATACTTTCAACAAGTTCCTTTTTTTGCACTAGTTAAAGGGGTGGTTCAGCTTCAAGTTAAGTTTTAGTGTGTTATAGAATGGCCAATTCTAAGCCACTTTTCAATTGGTCATCATTATTTTTTATTTTTATCGCTTAATCATTATTTGCCTTCTTCTTCTGATCAGCTTTTACCGACCCCCATCTAAAAACAAATTCTCTGTAAGGCTATATGTATTGCTATTGCTACATTTTATTATTCTTCAGTGCTTCTCCTATTCATATTCCAATATTTTATTCAAATCAATGCATGGTTGCTAGGTTAATTTGGACCCTAGCAACCAGATTGCTGAAACCGCAAACTAGAGAGATGTTAAATAAAAAAAAATAAACTCAAAAACTACAAATAATAAAAAATTAAACCCAACTGCAAATTGTATCAGAATATCAGGATGATTTTTTGGACAGACATAATATCAAAGGCTATTTTGATACTAAACTCTACAGTTAGTATAACTATGTTCATATATGGTTTGTGTGAAAGAGTGGAGATGTGTGTGTGTGTATGCTGGGTTTTAATTTGGAGGGGTTGAACTTGATGTACTTTGTCTTTTTTCAACCCAATTTAACTATGTAACTATGTTTCACCTCTGGCAATTCAGTTCATCGCTGGTGGAAAAGCATTTGGAGGAGATTAGTCGCCAGCAGAAGAGGAAATTTGACGACTTATCTTCTCCTGCATCATTGCCCTATGAGTTACCATACTGATGAATGAGCAGAGGCAAGACAAAAGATGTTCCATAAACTCCAAGGGAACAGCACCAATAGAGGTAAAAATTACTCAGTATATAGGCCTTCGAAGGAGTGATACAGGTACGGACTTATTATCCAGAACCTGGGGTTTTCCAGCTAATGGATCTTTATGTAATTTGGATCTAGAAAAATCATGTAGATATTAAATAAACCCAATAGGCTGGTTTTGCTTCCAATAAGGATTAAGTACAAGGTACTGTTTTATTAATACAGAGAAAAAGGAAATCACCTTTTTTTTTAAATTTGAATTATTATTATTATTATGCTAGAAAGCCTTTCCCTAATTTGGAGCTTTTTGGATAATGGGTTTCTGGATAACGGATCCCATGCCATATATACGTTTGTTTAACAAGAGAAAGATAAACTAAACTTTGTTTCAAATGTATTCCACATATTAATCTAATTTGGAAAAAAATATGTTTTATCTTTCATTAAAAAGCACTATCGTTGAAAACTTCTGTTCAAAACAAGTAGGCTAAAAAAGTCTCTAGGTTAGGGGTAAGTAGAAATTAATTAAATAGGGCGTTACTAGGAAGGGTGTACTTTTCTCTAACATGTAAATTAGCAAACAAAATCAATTAAAACACAAACAGTTTTATAATTCTTCTAGTAGCCTAAAGCTTTCTTCAAAGAAACTTTAAGGAAGATCCTTTAGCAGAGCTGGCAGGATCAAAGAATTCGAAATATGACTTGGGTATGATCCAAAATAGCGTAAGCTGTTATTATCCTTTAGAAGAAAAGCAAACTAGGCATTTAAGTTCTATTTCCTATGCCAGGAGAACTATACATAGAAGCTTGCATGTACTGCAATGGCCCTTATCTGAGCCCCTCTCTGTCTGGATTACTTGTCAGTGTCAATTGAAACTGTGACCTTGACCATAAAATGCTGGTTTACAATAGTTAAAGGGAAACTCCACAAACCCATAACTTGAGCTTTTTGAAAAGTACACATAATTTCAAGCAATTTTGTAATATACATCAATTAAAAAATATGCAGATGTTTTATGATTTTTAATGGTTTCTGACAGTTACCTAGCCCCTGCTGATCTTCCTGAATACTTCGCTGAGCTGGCTGACTACTGTTACTTTGTATCAGCAGTCATCTGTCTATAGCCTGCATCCTCCAAATCTCACAATTCCCTGCACACGTGATTTTAATAAGGTAAGGGACAACACAGTGCAATGCATTGTAGGTTATGTAGCTCCTGCATGTTGTGGAGAAGTTGTTACAATTTGTGACATCAGTGTTTTAGTCCCTCCTTCCCTGCCAGGATTTTAAATGATTCAGAAAGAGAAAACTGTTAAACAGCTGGATTTTAGCATAGAAAATGGTTTTTGTTCATACTTTTTGAAGAAACCGGTAACTGTGATGGGTATATTAGAGGTTTCCGTGTTATGTGGGCCTCTTTATCAAATTTTAGTTTGAAAACCAGAGTTCCCCTTTAAGATCACTGCTGTTCAACTTTAATCAGGAAAAATAATTCTGTAGCATTCAAAGGGTCTTCTATGCTGAAAGAATTGGCCAAGTCTTTATATTATACCACCATTATGATTGTTTACAATTAGTGTTGGCGATAGCCATGGTGGCAAAGCGCTCTATCTCCTCTTTTGGATTGGTTAACTACCACTCATCAAATGTTACGCTCTTGGACGGCTGTTTGATTTATATATTTATTAATGGGAAAAAATGTGCTTGTAGCTCAAAGGAGTATTGAAGGGGAATTTTGCCTTAGCTCTCTCTATCCAGGGATATTGTCTCAGTGTCCACCCTGCAACAGCTGCAACCCAACTTCAATCTCGTCTCAAACCCCCTGCTTGTGCACACATAACTTCATTTTTGCTATGACCACGGCCAGAAGAGGGAGGTGGGGTGTGAGGCCCAGCCTGACCCTCAGATTTGGTTCATATTGTTTTGAATGGGAGTATTGTAAGGTCATTTTAAGTTCCATTATTTTAGGTAATAAAAAAGTAATACTGTATATACAGGTACTCTATCTTTTATCCAGAAAGCAAATACAGGTATGGGATCTGTTTGGACATCGCCAAACGAGCGGATAACTCCATGTATGGCCACCTTTACAGTTAAAGGAGAATTCAACCCTGCTGGCGCTAAAACCCCTCCATCTTCTGCCGCACCATTTTCTTCCTTGTCCCGACGGCGTTTGGGGCCCATGCATGCACCCGAAGTTCTGCAAACGCCATTGGGACAACGTAGAAGATGATGCAGAAGAAGATGATGCCCATAAACCTTCCAGAAGGGGACCTGTGCAGGGGCGTAACTACAGAGGAAGCAGACCCTGCAGCTGCAGGGGGGCCCAGGAGGAATAGGGGGCCCCATAAGATTGATTAGCTATTTCAACAAATATTGGTAAAAAAGGAAAACTTCTGGATATGTTGGGGGCCCTAAAATAAGTTTTCTGTGGGGCCCAGTTACATATAGTTACGCCACTGGACCTGCACTTTGTGGTAATTTACAGGTTAGGGGCAATAGCCCGGAGGGAGGAGGTAGGCCGGGGGGAGGGGGGAGGGAGGTCTATAGGAGGGGTTTTAGCGCTGCAGGGTTGAATTTTCCTTTAAGCATTGTAGTACTTCTGGTCAGGTGATCTCTGAGGCAGCACACAGACCATAATGAAATGGTGGTTCAAGGCAAAAGATGAAAATATATTCCAGTTTGATAAGATTGTTTAATATGTCACTCAATTTGATATAAACTATCATTTGCTAAAGTATTCATTTTGGGGGTATAGTTTGCCTTTAAACAAACCCAATAGGTGGGCTTTGCCTCCAATAAAGATTAATTATATCTTAGTTTGAATCAAGTACAAGCTACTGTTTTATTATTACAGAGAAAAAGGAAATCATTTTTTAAAATTTGGATAAAATAGAGCCATTCTGTAATTCGGTGCTTTCTGGATAACGGGTTTCCAGTTAACGGATCCCATACCTGTATCTAAAATCCACGAATTACAGGAAAGCCATCTCCCAGAGTGTCTTTTTTTTTTTTGAGTCATGCTATCAAGAATGCTTGGGACCTGGGGTTTTAGAGATAAGTGATCTTTCCATGATTTGGGTTACCATGCATTAGGTCTACAACACATCATGTAAACATCATGTAAACATCATGTAAACATTAAATAAACCCAAGGGATGGTTTTGCCTCCATTAAAGATTAATTATATCTCGGTTAGGACCAAGCTGTGAATTATTTTCTTAAAACTGAGTCAATGGAAGATGGACTTCCTGTAATTCTGAGCTTTCTGAATAATAGGATTCTAGATAACAGATCATATACGTATTTCCTTTTTCTCTGAACTAATAAAACAATACCCAGTGGTAAAATACCCTAATACGTTTATTTAAAGGGTTACTTACTAAACTCTGGTCTGACTTTTTGGAGCAAAATTCAAATTTTTTGGGATGTTGAGGATGTGTATAAGTCAATGGCAGAGGTCCCTATCCTATTTTGAAGTTTCTGTGGTGAAATTAGTCTGAAAAACTGAATTATTTTTGGCAAAAATCTGAAATATTTTGTCTTTTTCTCCAAGAAATCGAGTGATTTGGAAAAACACTTTATTAAGTTTTTACCCGAACCAATTAAATCCAGCTTTTTAAAATAATACATAAGGTCAAATCGTGGATTCTAGTTTGGTTGGACTTTTTTTATTAAAAAAAATTGAAAAATGTTTCAATATGTTTAGTTGACATATGGTAATCCCAAAAAATAATCAAAAAAATCATCTGAAAAACCCCAGGACCCAAACATTCCAGATAACAGATCCCATACCTGTATCATAACATAAGGGCAGAGACACACATGGAGATTCAGGGAGATTTAGTCTCCCCGAATTGCCTTCACGCCTAGAATCTAAATCTCCGTCGGGATGGCACACGGAGTGCTTTGTTTTACGAAGTCGCCTCACAAGGGCCATCCCGCAGGAGATTTATAGCTTCTAGCCGGCAGGAAGGCAGTTCAGGGAAATAAGTTGCCCGGAGAAGAGGCGACTAATGTCCCCGAAACTGAGCATGTGTCTCTGCCGACTTCGGACAACAAATTGCCACATGTGCTTAGCACAGGCGACATGTCATTATAGAGGAAGGGAGGACACACGAAGGCAGTTTGGGAGATTGTCGCCCAGAAGAACAGGCGATTAGTCGCCAGTCAACTAAATCTCCTTGAATCTGCCTGTGTGTCACTACCCTTACAGTCTGAATTCATTACCATCTGTGCAACACAATAAACTTATAACCAGTGCCAGATTTGTTGGGTGGGCACCCCCACCCCCAAGAGCGCCTGCACACAATCGCCCTTAGCGTTGGAACATCGAGGAGCAGCATGTCCCCTTGGTTAATGTACCTTACAAGACAGAAAGGAACTGCAACTACAAGACAGAAAGGAACAGAACCAATGTAAGTTTTCTTATCTACAAAAGGATGTGGTAAAACAACACCCAGCCAACGGAACAACTGCCTGTCTGACTGTCCCTCATTAATGTCTGTAAAGACTGAGTCCATAAAGATTTCTGCCACCTTCTAAGTATGCTGAGAGCAAATGAAAGGATTTCTCTTGGTATGTGTTTTTATAAAGCCTGGTAAAACTAGGAATGGGCAAACACAAGGATCCATCATATGTTCTCAGAATGTTCCCACAAGCAACTGATTAATTATTAAAATGCAAAACACAAATTCCATATATATGGCAGTTCTGATTTCCAAATCAGTCCCGTTTATTGTTCCCTATACTTTGCCTTTTGCCTCTGTTCTCCACTCATTTACTGATCCCAACTGTAAACTTGAGCTTGATCTACCTTCCTCTGGAATTCCCTAGCACATCAACCTATCCCCTTCACTCTAAAGACCAACCTATTTAAAGAAGCATATATGATACACCCTGAATAATCAGATGACCTCTTAGCATTGTCAAGGAAACATGGACAAGAAACAAGGGTCATATTTGGTCAGGTTTCTTCACCACTAAGAACTTTGCCAATAATTACACATAAAGAAATCAGACTGCTATATATAAACATACTCTAAACATAAACATTAATAAGTGCCGCATTACAGTGGCTAATGTGTAGGCACCATTGGCCATCTGAGACACTAAAAAAAAGCTAGAACATGGCTAGAAAGGCAGAACCACCAGTTTGTTCTGCCAACCAAAAGAGGTGCCAGTGAGATAGGTTCAAGCTAGGCTATTTGCATACAGCAAATTAAAATAAGCCTACTCAAGAACAGCAGAGGCATATTCAAAATCAACATATTTTCAACAAAGCTTCATAAGATCCATACATCACTGGAAGCCCCCACCACTTCCAGGTGATCAAATTGTGGCAGAAAGATGAGGTGCAATTTTTTGGCTTGCTAATGCGCAACGTGTGCAGCAACAAACAAAAAACGTATGTGCCTCTGAAAGGAGACAATGGAAGAACGGGCCTCAGTTTACCAGATTTAATTCAAATTGGAATGACAAATTCAATGAAAACCTGGGAGCATATCTGCTTTGATCAACCATTGAATGGTCGAATGATTGAATAGATTTTTATTCGGTCTATTCGAGTAATTCGATCGAATTTTTAAAATTCGATGGTCGAAATGGCCACAAAAACTATTCGAAAATTCAAATTTTGAAAAAAATTCAATTGAATTTTGAATCATTCACACAAATTTTGTAAATCTGCCGCTTGGTCTCTCTGCATTTTTTGTAATTGTTGATCCGGGGCTGGTCTTACTGGGAACTCACAAGAGCAGTTGGGATGGATTCCCAGATCCATAGGCCAGGTTTTCAGGAGGCCCGTCTAGGCCTATTTGTAGTACACCTGAAGCTGAGCAGCAGAGCTGATGAGGCAGTGTGTGAGAGTGAGACGCTGCTGGATTGCTCACTGAGAGAAAAGGAAATACATTTATTTTTGTGTTAGCCAGGAGGCTGGATGTTTCTCTTCAATTGCTGTTTTCTTCTGTTACCTTCCCCCTGTGAGGGGAAACTTCTGCAGCCACTGGAAAATAAACGCAAGCAGGAAGCCCTTAAACCGATCCTGTTGTGTGAAGTTGCCTCATTTGCAGCTAGGGTTGCCACCTTTTCTTAAGGAAAATACCGGCCTTCCTATATATATATTTTTTTTATTAATAACATTGGGATCAACCATCAAAAATACCCTATTTGCAGCCTACCAGAGAGTGAACCCCCACAAAGGGTACAAATGTAGTAACTGATCAGATCTGTGAGTCTGTTGTTCTCATTACACAGCTGTTTGTTTTGCTAGGAAGAAATACCACTTTAAAAATCACATTACTGTATTTATAGACATAAATTAAAAATATTAATATAAGGACACAACTCCGTACACACTTGTTCAGTAGAATTATGCCTCACTAAAAGTTGCTACATTATAATGAAACATAAACTAAATTTCAATTCAATAAACAAATCTGGCATCAAAAGTGTTGTGATATAACTCAGAAAACCTTTTATGCATGGGTTTTATCTATTGTGATGACCTTTGATGTAAATGACCATTGTAATATCTGTTGCAACACACCACTCCAACAATCCAAGCTTTTAAAATAGTGCAGGCATTAAAGTAGTGCATGTTATATACCAAAGAACATCAGATTCACAAATGGTGATGGCTATGCACCAATAAAAATCACAGTTACCTCCAGCCACTGACTACACATACAAGTAATGATGTATGGCTCTGTCCCAAAAGAAAAAATAAATAGCCCACAATGAAATTTCTAGTAAATGTGAAACGGTTTCTTACCAAGACAGCCCCCAGTCCAGGGGTTGCCAATACATTTTTTCAATAAGCAAAATTCCAGGTGGGGTGAGGCCCATTTTCAAGTGAAGCAGTAGCTCAAGTCTTAAGTTAAAAAGGCTTTATTAGGACAGACCTAAGCCTAACTTGTTCCATGTCTGTATAAGTTCTTACTCATAGGTCTTTTTGTATGATATCCCTATTTAGTTATATTATGGCACCATTGTTTGCAAACAGATGCCCTTTAATAAAAATCAGGGATTCTCCTCAGCAAAGATAAAAAAAAAATATCAACTAAATGTATCAATTTAGAACAGTTACTGAGTCGGCGACCCCCCTCCCTCCCAGAGCTGTTTTAGATTAAAATTAAATTTTACACTTCAATATTAGAAAAAAGGTAACAAATAGAAAATAGAATGTATTTGGAAAAATACTTTATTTCTTTTGAACTATCTGAAACCAACTGAACTGAAAAAAAGCGTATGAAGGTGAACAACCACTTTAAGTTTCTGATTCGGCCCCTAAAGTTTAAGTGGGCCTCTTATCTACCACCCTACCAAATATTTAACCAAAAGCTGGCCAAAGACAGATTTGGAAATCCTGATTGGTGAGGACCACATTGATTTTGCCCTTTTCCAACAGGCCTGAGTTATGATCAGATTGTTTAACTGGGAGGGCCAAATGACTGGATAAGTCTGATCTGACTAGGCATGTAAGTGGCCAAATCGGGAAAAGATCTGTTTATTAAACTACTTCACCAAGCAGATCTTGGGTATGGCCAGCTCTAGTACCTAACATCCAAATACAGTAGGGATTTATGTGATATTTCTTTTGATGATGTGAACTTAATTGGTAACATATGTGAAAAATCAGGAGCTTAAAGTTGATACCACCATCTAAAGGTGTGATTTTCAACACATGAAAGGAGATAGTATGTTAACATTCCTTATTTGCCTTATTTGCAGTGCTCTAAATTAGGGATGCACCGAATCCACTATTTGGGATTCACACCAATAACAGAATGCATCCTAATTTGCATATGCAAATTAGTGACATGAAGGTAAAAAGGGGAAAAAACATTTTTTACTTCCTTGTTTTGTGACAAAAAGTTACATGTTTTCCCTTCCCACCCCTAATTTGCATATGCAGATTAGGATTTGGTTCTGCTAGGCACAAGGATTCAGCCGAATGTGAATCCTGCTGGAAAAGGCTCAATCCTGGCAAAATTCCAAACCAAATCCTGGATTCGGTGCATCCTTACTCTATATTCTCAACCCCAGTGTAAATTTCACAGTACAGGTATTGGTTTCATTACCTCTCAACCTGCAGTCCCTCATTTGTAGTGGAAAGTCCCTGTTTTCTCTGCACTGAACAACCAGAAAAAGAAACAAAGTTTCTAACTTAATTGGCTTTTGGCAGAGAGCCCAGAACAGGTGCAAATAAGCTTTGTAACAATTTTGAGATAAGAAAATTGGTAATTGTAACCGTTTAGATAAGGAGAAATATTTTCAAACTCTCCTAACCAGCCAAATTTTGTAAAATGAACATGGTAATTAAAAGAAAATTTTGTCCACAAGCCATGGCAGAAATGAATTTACCAGATTATCCCCTTCATGAGAGAATGTGTGAATATTTATTCCAGTTGAGTCTGCAAAACTAGAAGGGGGGTAGTGTGGGGTCTCCTGTTCAATCCCACCCGACAGAAACAGACAGTGACAGTGAATGTTAATAATGGAGTGATGGTTATGACTAAGTTTACATTTATTTACATGGGATTGTGTGCCAGTGGGGGCTGCCCATGAGAAAAAGTTCAAACGTAGGAGCCACAACCTATGTAAACTGGAGTATAACATCCTGTGTCACAACTCTGTGTCAGCTTGTCTGTATCATACGGGTGGCACCTTCCCTTCTCCTACACCCATAAACAAGTCCTAAGAGAACAATAATGGCAAGGATAATAATGTTCAGCAGCACCTGGAGCCCCAGGCATTCCTGCTCTGATTAGGAGTGTTGTGACATCACCCCCTCACTACATGAATGATTATAGAAGCACTTTAGGGTGGGTTAGAGTAAAGTACAATATGAGGGGGGGGGATCGTCATCAGCCCCGTAGATTTTGGCCCACTGTGCTGCACTTACTTGGATCACTGCCCCCCTGCTGTCAGGGAGCTGCAGACTTCTGATGGGAGGGTGGTTGCTAGGGCGCCTGCATCTTCTTTCCCCCTAGACAGCCTTCTCCTCCTGTCTTTCAGAAAATCCAGATGCTACAAGTCTCATCACACGAGATTCGTCGTCAAGACTACACTACACACGGGGAAGCTTTGTGAGAGCGACAAACAGAAACTGAGGGGCTCGATTGGAAGCTGTTAATATGTGGCAGTCGGTCCACTCACAATCCGATTTTCTTCTGCTGGCACCTCCTGTTTAGTTAGAGAAAACTAGACTTTTGTGTTGCTTGTTATGCCCTCTGTCACCTCAACTCACAATATTCATCAGAAGTCTTTTGTAATTTCTGCTGAGAGCTTCGATTTGTGCCAAGGAACTGATAAAATGACCTTAGAATAGGGAACGAAGGATGCCTTCCAGGCAGCTGTATCTAGCAGGCAGATAACTACCCAGCCACACCCTCCTCCTAGGCTAAACACACCTCCCACAGCTAATTGGTCAGTACACTCTAGCATTGCTTTCAATTAAGCTGCCTGATATGGAGTGTGTGATGTCATCGGCTCCTCCCTTTGATGATGTACCGTGTGATGTCATCTACTCCTCCTGCCTCATGGCTGCTTAAGTCTGGAGGGAAAGTGAATTGAAAAGAGATAAGGATTCCGGCAGAGAAACAGAAATTCAGTGAGAAGTTTTACACAGGAGACTACACAGACCTCTAGAGAAAGTCACTTACAGGTGGTAATCTGGGTGCAGGCAGGGAATCTGTGTGGGTGTAGGCTGTGTTTTTTAGTGAAGTACACTGATATCTTAATGTAACATGGAGGCTCTGAGGGCAGAGAGCTGAAAATTGTCTTTCTAGCTCATAACATATCTGCTTCCCAACTATGCTTTTTGTATATCTGTGCAATAAAAGTGATTGTATTGTGTTTCTTAATGCTAATATAGTAAGTTGTAACCATGTGCTCCCAGGATGATCTCATTTATGATCTGCCTGGTAGGATGGTGATGTCACTGTGAGGTGCCTCACAGGAGGGTGTCATCCTAATCCTAATGCATGGTAACCCATTCCATTCTTCATTCTAGTACTATTTCCCATTCTGCTCCTAATGTATATCCTCTCTATAATCACACAGGGAGCATAGGGCAGGAAAAATATGACACACACACAGAGCATAGGACAGGCAGAATATGGTACATATAGGGAGCATAGGGCAGGCAGAGTATGGCACACGCTGGGAGCAAAGGGAAGGCAGAGTATGGCATACACAGGGAGCATGGTGCAGTCAGGGTAGGAGACAGGGAAACCTATCAGGACCACTCTAAGATACACTACATACAGTGACACAGTGCTGGTGCCCCTCCAGCAGTTTGTATGAGTGTGAACAGGTGAACAATGGGGGCAGTTTCAGTATGGGTCTCAAGTGTGAACAGTACATGGCTTTACGGATGTGAACAATAGCAGTGCTACAAATGTGAACAATGCAGGGGGGATTACATGTGTGAACAATACAGGGGATTATTGTCTGAATTTGAGGTTTAAACAATGCAGTGAGGTATCTTCGTGAGGTATCTTCGGGCGATTCCGGAAATCGCCGCGCAGCGTGTGCACAGGCGCTGGCGCTTTGTCCCTTATACTAAAGGCAGACAGGGAGAAGGAAATTCGGGGAGATTGTCGCCTGCTAAAAACGCCAGGCGACAGAATCTCCCCGAATCTCCCTCTCTGTCCCTACCCTAAAGGGTTTATTGAGCACAAGGACTATTGAGGACTTCTGCACTGAAATCCATTTCTCAAAAGAGCAAACAGATTTTTGTTATACATTCAGTTTTGAAATCTGACATGGGGCTAGACATACTATCAATTTCCCAGAGCCCCGAGTCATGTGACTTGTGCTCTGATACACTTCAGTTACTCTTTACTGCTGTACTACAAGTTGGAGTGATATCAACCCCCACCCCAGCAGCCTAACAAAAAAACAATGGGAAGGTAACAGCTCCCTGACACAAGATAACAGCTGCCTGGTAGATTTAAGAACAGCACTCAGTGATAAAAGCCAAGTCCCACTGAGACTGATTCAGTTAGATCTAAGAACAGTACTCAATAGTAAAAGCCAAGTCCCACTGAGACTGATTCAGTTAGATCTAAGAACAGTACTCAATAGTAAAAGCCAAGTCCCACTGAGACTGATTCAGGCGACTAAATCTCCCCAAATTTGCCCGTCTACCCCTACCCTTAGCATACAATAACGTATCAGTTATCTCAGTGTATCCTGTGCTTAAATAGCTGCCTCCATGCCTACACAGAAGCTTGTTTATATAAACCATAGTTGCTTTTCTGAAGTAAACAGTGCCAGTGCAGATCACAGTACGTTATATTGTCTTTTCTTCAAATCACTTATTTTTTGGTGTTAATGTTCCTTTAATAGCACAAAAAAATACAAGCTGAAAACAATTTATGACATGCTGAAATTATTTCGCATTAATAACTTCATTTTGCTTGAATTAACAGAATAGAAATGAAAACAATTGACCAACACTGTTACTGAAATGTTACTGATAATTGCTGATGAAGTTCTTGGAATGCAGTAACAGTGACCCCACATGGATACATCTAAAAATTACAGTGGAGGTTATTTGCACAGCCAGTATGATACAGAGTATTCCTGCAAGTGAGGGCACACTTGTTTTAAATCTTTCGATTTCTATTGAAACCCTTAAAGGCTTGGTTCACCTTCAGTTAAATTTTTTATAGTTTGAGAATTATTTGCCTTCCTCCTCTAAGGTTTTGTATAGATGCACCGAATCCACTTTTTGGGATTCGGCCGAATGCCTGAATCCTTTGTGAAAGATTCGGCTGAATACAAAACCAAATGCAAATCTTAATTTGCATATGCAAACTAGGATGTTTTAGGCTTCAGGCCTCCCTCTTTATCTAATTACTAGACATTAAGCCCGTTAAATTAACGGGCGCTAGAACATATTTAGTCAAACATTTATAAAAAACAATTGTTCACCCACAATGGTAAAACACGCCCTAGCATAAGGGTGCGAAGTTACGCATCTATCTACTTCCCTAGAGTAAATTTGCCAAAGGCGGTCCATGAGGCACATGCGCAGTAGCGCAATTCCACGCACAGAAGGGACTGGACGCAGAGACACTTGAACTTTACATTAAGCCCGTTAAATTAATGGGCGCTAGAACATATGTAGTCAAACATTTATAAAAACAATTGTTGTAGGCGAATTTTTCGCCTGCGCTACGCAAATTCACTACCGTGCGAATTTACACTCTGGTCGGCGAACAGTAACGTATTTACGTTTTTCAGACTATCACCCACAATTGTAAAACACACCACAGCGTAAGGGTGCGAAGTTACGCGTCTATCTACTTTGCTAGCATAAATTATCACTCCATGGGAATTGAACACTAAAAGCACTAGTCAAAGGCAATTTCCTTATACAATTCTCTACAGGCTTCAACTGTGTCTATACTAAGTATTGGTACTGATAGCATTAGCTAGTGACTGGCGACCTCTAGTGGCCAAAACTGGTAAATTCGGTCTGTCGGCAAATTCCAAGGACACAGGGACTGGACGCAGAGACACTTCAACTTTATTATATAGGATAACTTTCATTCTAATAATGCTACTTCTAATATTGCTTCATGGTTAGCAAATATAGTGACATTGAAATGTATTTGAGTGTAACGGTAGTCAATTCATTGATTTCTGCGCTGTCACCATTGCATCGAAATCCAGCGATGTCACATCAAAATCTGACGTTGTTACATCAAAATCCAGGGCTGTCAAGTCAAAATTTGGGCTCACGCTCCAAACTCACCGTGCATGCATCACGTGCATGTCGGACGTGTCATGAGGTGCAGGTTGCTCCGGCACTTTAGGTGTGCGCCTGCCTCTCCGCAGCCTCCAGCAAATCTGGAGTGACCTAAAAAGGAGGCACACAGAACTAGTGGAGGAAGTACAAGAGGAGCTGGAAGGTAGAGTTATTTAAAAAGATAACAGAATTATCTTGTTTATTACAATAAAGTCACAACTTGTTTTATAATGATTTTACAGCAAAAACATATTTAAGTGAATACTTTTAATTAGGATTGGAACACTTGACTTTGACTGTTATATCATTGCAGACAAGTTAGATAACAACAAGTACATGAGCTGCCAAATGGAGATTATCTGCTGCAACTTTGTAATTGCTTTTCAATATTTATTTTTTGCAAACCTTTGTTAAAATCTGTATACTTGGAGTTTATTTTTCATTTAACTACTACTCATATGGTACTTGAAGTTGTTTGGATAATATAACACAATTATGACTACTTACATTTAGTCATAAATATATGGTTCATTGGCTTAAATATATGGCTTATTGATCTTAATGTGGGATACACAGCACTCTGATAGTATTTGTTCAGATGAATTATTAATAGTCGAGCCTGTGTTAGTAAGCTATTAATAATAAATAAACTATAGATGGTACTTTTTGGTTCAACAGCTATATAGACTGAGGGCATACCTCCCAACTGTCCCTTTTTTGGAGGGACAGTCCCTCTTTTGACAGCTCAACCTGGAGTCCCTCGTTTGTACTGGAAAATCCCTCTTTTCTCTGCACTGAACAGCCAGAAAAAGAAGCAAAAGTTTCTAACCTAACTGGCTTTTGGCAGAGAGCCCAGAACAGCTAACAGGTGCAAGTAAGATACTTTGTAACATGTTTGAGATTACAAAATAAGTAAGTGTAACAGAAGAAATATTTTCAAACTTTCATAATCTGCCAAATTTTGTAAAATGAACATGGTAATTAGGGGTGTGGCTACAAAAATTGGTGTGGCCAAAAAAAAATTGGTGTGGCCAAAAAGGCCGCATGGCCTGAAACGTTGCAGTGATGGCCAAAGCTGAAACAAAGGCTTTTTAAACACTAAAGTTTCACAGTTTGGTGCTGTTCTACATGCAAAGACAGTACATCTTATTCTGTCATTGTATATGTATTGATGCCCAGTCTGCCAGTGCTTCTTATTCTGTCATTGTATATAGGTTACATCTAGAGTTGCCACCCGGCCAGTATTGGCATACCTGCCAAGGCCGGTGCTGGTATTACAAATTTATCGGCAATGTAGTAGCCAGTAAATTTGTAATACTCAAAGTTTCCTTTGCTGGAAACGTACCTTCTCTCCGTCTTCTTGTGGCTCTGCCCCCTTTTGAGGCACACCCGTGACTTTTTGCATCACAACCCACCCCTTTTTGCGTCATGGTTTGCCCCTTTTTGTGTCATGGCTAGAGTTGCCACCCAGCCGGTATTTTATCGGCCTAGCCGGTAGAATACCTGCTGGGGCCGGTATTACAAATTTACCGGCAATGCAGTTGAGGGTAATTTGTAATACCCTTACAAAAAGGCCTCAGCCCTTCAAGTATTTGTTCCCCAATGCTGAGGTGCCTCCGCCCCTTAAGTGTCACAGCCCCCCCTTTTGCATGTCATTTCCATGACTTCACCCCTTTACATCACTCCCCGCCCCTTATTTTCCGCCCCCCCAGCACTAGCCGGTATTTATTTTATTTAATTTTTTTAAAAGGTGGCAACCCTAGTTACATCTATTGATACATCTATTGATACCCAGTCTCTCAGTTTTTCTTATTCTGTAATAAAACATAAAACTACAGAAATGTGTTCAAACTTTCTGGCAATTTGTTTAAAATGGGCCTGGTAAGTTGGGGGGTGTGGATTTTGCTGAGCTATTGCCGAAATATTTTTGTCCAAATTTTTTTGTTTCCAAAATGTTGGGAGGTATGCAGAGGGTCCCCCTTTTCCCCATTTGCCTTCTATAGTCTACAAACCTAAAACATTTAATTACATTTTTCAAAATTACATTTTTACATTTACATTTTTCAAAATGAAATGCACTCATGGGGCTTAGAGGTATATTATAACACCTGATCAAGCCAAAATATTAGACTGCATGATAACCTTTCTTTAATGCATCTGTAGGGCCTGTGACTGTGGGTTGGATTCCTTTTTCTGCTAAAGTACATCCAGGCACTGTGATTTCACGAGTACCAATATTATATTTGTATAAATGTGAGTAATATTATGATAAATAATATGATTTAATCTACTAAATAATGAAAACATGAAGAATTGTTCATTTTTTATTATATTTTTATTATTTAAATAATACTATTGTACAACAAAAGAGTATTTGTATAAATAAAGTACAGTGTATAGAGTAACAAAAAAATTCAACACTGTGGGCAAAGTGTGAAACAGTAACAATTAAGTTAGGGGTTTGGATCATGGAGACCCTCATAAATTAGTGTAGGGTCCCAATTTACATCCTACAATTTAGCTATATTATAAGCAAAACAACACTTATATTTCAATTATAGCAACACGTGTGGCTGCATAGATTAACCGATATCCCTTTTGCATACTCCCTGGTGTTGCCATAACCCATTATAAATTTATTGGTGGAGAAAAAAGTATTGTCAGAAGTGGGATTTGAACCCACGCCTCCATTCGGAGACCAGAACACCCTTTTACTGGGGAAGAATCTATTTCTTGAGTCTGGCGCCTTAGACCGCTCGGCCATCCTGACAACTGAGTGATAGTCATTTCTTTGGGAGACAATAGATTGTTTTCATTAGAACACCTGTTCCCTAAACCCCACTATGGACCTAAAAAAGAATTCTTGTTGCTAATAGTATGTAGTTCAACTTACCTGTGTTACACAATAATTCAAGAATGTTTAATTCATTTAAGTAACAGGTGGGTGTATTCCTTTGGTAATCACTTTATTGTTACTAGGTACACAAATTACTATTAGTAATAATTAAGAATTAATTAACAAACAAATAGTAATTAATATTATTACTATTAGTCACCTTAATTTCTAAATTTCAAAACCCCCATACATCTTTTGCTCAGACATATCATTAATTAAGATTTGTTAGCTTCTAAATTGCTGGGCAACCCCTTTATTCCCTTCCCTGTGCAGTGTATGAATTTGTCTCCTTCCACTTCCAGAATATGTACTTATATGTTTTTTATGTGTTTTCCTTATGGTAAAAGATGCAAACTTCTGCTTTCAAATAGCAGCAGTTGAGTTCGTCAAAATTTAAGTTTCTCCTGCTTGTCCGGTGCATTTGTTTGCCTGTATTCTGAATGAGTTCTCAATAGGTTTGTGATGGGAAAGACAAGCAATTAAATAAAAGATCAGTCAATATCACACAGAGGGAAGAAAGCGCCTACACTGCATAGGGAAGGGGAAAAATATGAAAGAAGTAACAGGAACAAACAGGACAACCCCACTCTTCTACTACTGCACACTATAGCAATACTGGTCATGAACACAGCACTACAGGGGAATACTAAATTTTGCAAGACTAGTGTGGGGCCCACCCAATAGGACTAGATGTAGAAAGTCACCTGAGATAAGTGATCAGAAACATCACCATTTCAATGGGGATGTAGCTCAGTGGTAGAGCGCATGCTTTGCATGTATGAGGCCCCGGGTTCAATCCCCGGCATCTCCAGGATATTTTTAGATGATAGAACATCATCAACACATTTGCTATCGTTCTGAAGCAAACACATTACTGTATGTATAAATTGCTATTAAATAGCCTGTGTTTTCAAAAATGCTTCCTTATTGATAATGTCAAAGGGAAACTGTCAAGGGAAAACTGTTTTTAAAAAAAAAAAAAACGCATCAGTTAATAGTGCTACTCCAGTAGACTTCTGCACTGAAATCCATTTCTCAAAAGAGCAAACAGATTTTTTTATATTCAGTTTTGAAATCTGACATGGGGCTAGGCATTTTGTCAATTTCCCAGCTGCCCCTGGTCATGTGATTTGTGCCAGCACTTTAGGAGGGAGCTGCTTTCAGGCAGGCTGTTGTTTTTCCTTCTCAATGTAACTGAATAGTACACAGTGGGACATGGGTTTTACTATTGTGTGCTGTTCTTAGATATACCAGGCAGCTGCTATCTGGTTACCTTCCCATTGTTCTGTTGTTAGGTTGTTGGGGGGGAGGGAGGGGGTGATATCACTCTAACTTGCAGTAAAGAGTGATTGAAGTTTATCAGAACACAAGTCACATGACTTGGGGCAGCTGGGAAATTGACAAAATGTCTAGTGCTTGGGAAGGGCTGTGATGGTTTGAGAGCAGTGTTTCCTCAACTCTGGCTGCTCTTACTAGAGTTTGTTAGTGTAGTGTATAAAGGACCACAATAGTGTTGAAGCAGAATGGTTAAAAAGAAAATAGAATTTCTTTGTAGCTAAGTATCAACTCACTTTACTCAATCACTGAGAATTGTGGAGAGCAGGGATCCCCAACCTTTAGAACCTGTGAGCAACTTTCAGAAGTAAATGGAGTTGGGGAGCAACACTAGCATGAAAAATGTTCCTGGGGTGATAAATAAGGGCTGTGATTGGATATTAGGTAACCCCTATGTGGATTGTCAACCTACCTTGAGACTCTGTTTGGCAGTACACCTAGTTTTTATGCAACTATAACTTGCCTCCAAGCCAGGAATTCAAAAACAAGCTTTTTTGTTTCTAGTAACAATTCAGCATGCTTGACAATATAATAATATGGTATTAACCAGCATTTCATTTTAGTCTCCTGTATCACAGACTCACCATTACTTGGTACGGCAGGAGATCCGTTAAAGACTAGCCGGTCTTTTTCCTGTAAAAGAAATAAATAATTAATGTGTTGTTACTGTTTTACAGAAAACATGACAAGTTAAGTTGCTCATTCAGGAGATTAAAATTAAATGCTGGTTAAAGGGGTGGTTCACCTTCAAGTTAACCTTTAGTATATGCTAGAAGGGCCAATTCTAAGAAACTTTTCAATTGGTCTTAATTATTTATTTTTCATAGTTTTTTAATGATTTGCAGCTTGCAAATGGGGTCACTGACACCATCTAAAAACAAATGCTCTTTAAGGCTACAAATGTATTGTTATTGCTACTTTTTATTACTTATCATTCTAGTCGGTCCATCTAATATTCATATTCCAGTCTCTTATTCAAATCAATGCAGGGTTGCTAAGGTAATTTGAACCCTAGAAACCAAATTGCTGACACTGCAAACTAGATAGTTGCTTACTAAAAAGCTAAATAACTCAAAAACCACAAACAATAAAAAATGAAAACCAATTGCAAATTGTCTCAGAATATCACTCTCTACATTATACTAAAAGTTAACTCAAAGGTGAACAACCCCTTTAATACCATATTATTATATTCTCAAGCATGCTGAATTGTTACTAGAAAAAAACAAATTAACACAGTAACAAACATTTTAAAAAAAGTAATCTTCCATAAACATGTAAACAACATTGTGAGTTTTCTATATTATTAACAGTTTCAAAAAGCTAGTGCCTGGATAGTTACAGTTTAGATAGATACAGTTTCCTTTATGTACAGGCTAGACCAATGGAGTAATGGCCTGGCGGCAAGTGAATATAGAAATATGGACTCTTTATAGTGAACTTATTAGGGATGCACCGAATCCAGGATTCGGCTTGGTATTCTGCCAGGATTCGGTTTGGTATTCTGCCAGGATTCGGCAATTTTCAGCAGGATTCAGACGAATCCTTGTGCCTGGCCAAACTAATCCGAATCGTTAAAATCATGTGAGTTTTCATCAAAAAACAAGGAAGAAAAAGCTTTTGCCCTGCCTCTCACTAATTTGCATATGCAAATGTGGGTCCGGATTCGGTTTGTTATTCGGCCACATCTTTTGCAATGGATTCGGGGGGTCGGCCAAATCCAAAATAGTGGATTCGGTGCATGCCTAGAACTTATTACATATGTGTGAACTTAATATGGTACACAGATGCTTCACAATCAAATGGACTCTAATTGGATTTTTTTCAGTTGGACATTATGGCATGTTGATTGCTATGAGGATTGCCTAACACTTTGATAATTCATTCACAGTTACTTGTTTAATTGTTACCACTTTATGGTTTACCCACAATACACCATGTAAAGTGAAAGGTCATAAAATGCTTAATTTTTTTTCCCCTGTATGTTCCTCCACACTTGCTAAAGGGCCTAGCCCGAAACATGTAGTGTTCTTCATGTTCCCAACCAAATAAATGATTTGCAGTCTTAACCCTATATGTAATAAAAGGCACTATGTTTGCCCAGGAGCAGTAACATATAGCAACCAATAAGATGTTTGCTTTTAAATAGGTGACCAGTAAATGCTACCTGCTGATTGGTTGCTATGAGTTACTGCTCCTGGGCAAACTTAGTGCCTTTTATTACATAACCTGCTGTGTGGATTGTCCTGCACTTCGACTTTTTTTTCTGACTGACTATATTTCTTATCTTGTTAGATTGTCTATATTTTACTCCTTTTAAGATTTTACAAAACTGTTTTCTGCCCACTTTTGATCATGTCACTTACTGTTTGCAGTAAGTGACATGCTATTTAATGGTGATCGGTGGTTTTGTGGATAGGGTTGCGGATAAGACAGTTGCGGACCAGGGTCGGTTAGTGGATGCAAGTGGGTAAACATGCAGGTTGCGGTTTGGAGAAAAATACCTGCCTTCCTATATAGCTATTATTGGGATCAACCATCATTTTTACCAGCCAGGTGGCAGAACCAGTCGCAGGTTGCGGCTTCTGTCTCAAAAACTGGTTCTTCGCAGGACTCTAAACTAGGTTCAAACTCTGCTATAGATTACAGAATATTTACAAACTTGTCTAGTTTGTGGTTTTGATCCATAAAAACAGTTGTTCAGTTGTATAAAAGTTTAATTACCCATGAGGGGTAGTATATTAATGATGATATATTATAGTCAATCCTAGCTGTAGTTGTATTGGTAGACTGTTTTTTATATGGTAATAGATGGCTTTGTTATGGGACTTTAGCTCAGTGGTAGATATTGTTGCCACTTTTTCTGGAAAAAAAACTGCTGGCCTGCCTATATATTTTTCATTTTTACCTATTTATAACATTGGGATCAACCATCATTTTTATCTGTCAGGCCAGTAAAAGGCCAGCCAGGTGGCAACCCTAGTGGTCTTTTTATATATGAGGCCCTATGTTCAATCCCTGGTGTTTCCAGGATTTTAGAGGTGCATTTGCACCGGAGACCAAAACATGAAGTAACATTATATTCATTTAACTATTGATGTTAGACAGGCCATGTTCTGGTATAATCCCATAGAGTACTAAACATGTAAAATTTCAACAGAAAGGTTGTAGAGTAACGTTTAGATTGAAAAGTCACTTTTATTTGAAATGTTGGATATAAATGATGTCGGGAATCAGCAAGTTATCAGATGACACACAATTAAAACAAACTTCCAACAGAAAGGTTGTACCAGAATATCTGAATTTAAAAAACACCTTTGCTTGGAAGATTGGACTTTAATAATACATGGAATTGCCACATCCTTAACATCTCATCTATCACCCTAAACTATAATTCCAAATGTTCTTCTTTCATGTTGGTTGAGCAATATAGACTTTAGTTACACGATATAAATGATTTAAATTGTATTACTTCATTATTGAAAGCTTGGCCTACAGCATAACTGCTAAACTTCTGGCAGAATAACTCTGCTACAGTGCAAAAATTCAAAAGAAGGGGGCCTGTGGGAGCACTTGAAGACTAAATAAAAAATATATGAATATAACTGAAGTGTGACCGATCTGACCAAATTAGTTACAAGCGTACAAAAAAGAGTGGGGTTTACCTTGACTTTAGTATTCGAACATTGTTTACCAAACGAAGTAACATTTTAATAAATGTAATAGTAGGTCATTCGTAGTATTCCAGTTTTACAAAGTAGCTGATTGCTGAGCCCACGATTTATACAATAATTTGTCTGTCTAATTGTCACTAATATCTGGTCAGTCTGTATGATACTGGGGGAATAAAGTCAGTATTCATGGCTCCTTAAAGGAAAACTATACCCCGAAAATGAATTTTTGAGAAACAGATAGTTTATATCAAATCAAGTGACATATTAAAGCATCTTACCTACCTGGTATATATATTTAAGTAAATATTGCCCTTCTACATCTCTTGCCTTGAACCACCATTTCATGATGGTCTGTGTGCTGCCTCAGAGATCACCTGACCAGAAATATTTCAGCTGTAACTGTAACAGGAAGAAGTGCGGAAGCAAAAGACACAACTCTGTCTGTTAATTGGCTCATGTGACCTAACTTTATAGTTTGTTTGGTATGTTTGTGTGCACCGTTGGATCCCAGGATCCCAGGAGGCTGTCCTTATTTTTTAAAATGGCAATTTTCTATTTATGATTACCCAATGGCACATGATACTAAAAAAGTGTACTGTTATGAAAATGGTTTATTTACATGAAGCAGGCTTTTACATATGAGTTGTTTTGGGTAATATCTGTTTATAGAGACGTACATTGTTCGGGGGGTATAGTTTTCCTTTAAACAAAAATATGTGGTTATGTATTTGAACTTAAATCCACTTTTGCAGATTCTCTGGTACTGCCTTATCTCAATCAGTTGGAAAAGTGTTTGTCAGAAGTGGGATTTGAACCCACGCCTCCATTCGGAGACCAGAACACCCAACTACTGGGGAAGAAACTTGTTTCTTGAGTCTGGCGCCTTAGACCGCTCGGCCATCCTGACAACTAAGCAGTGTTGTATCTGTTTCTTTGAAGAGTGTCAACAGTTTCTTTTTATTTGCACATCTGACAAAAAAAAAAGGAGACTCTTTGGACCTGAAAAGGAATTCTATTTTGCATAATAGTCTAGCATAATAATGCAAGAATGTTTACCTGTTAAATTAATGTTAAGTAGCAGGTGATTTTATTCCTGTTGTTGTTGCTTTATTGTTATTTGGTACACAAAATACTGTACATGGCCATGGTTTAAATTCCAGCATGGAGTGTTATATGAGCTTTCATTAACACCAAACAATAACACCAAAAAATAAAAGTGTTTTAAAGATAATACATTATAATGTAATGGTGCCCTGCACTAGCAAAACTGGAGTGTTTGCTTCAGCAAAACAACTATAGATTCTATATACAAGCACCCGTGTAGCCATGTGGGCAGCCATTCAAGCTCAGGATAATAGTAGATAATAGTAGATAACAGATATGTTCTGAAGAATCCCAATGTATACTATAGAGCTTATCTGCTGTGTATCCTGTGACTTTTCTCATTTATCATCTTTGAATGTGTTTCTGATGCAAACAGGGCCGCCATTAGAAATCACGGGGCCCCGCACAACAAAATTGTCAGGGCCCCTTGGGCTCCGCCCACCCAGGCATTTAAGCCCTGCCCCAATCCCTGCCGAATCCACATCAAAGTTAAAAAGACCACACAGACATCAGCGCTAAAAAAGTAAACCCCCCCAAAAAAATTGGTGCAAGCCCCCCCATAAAAGCATTTTTAAAGCATTGGTGCCAGAGCCCCTCATACAAGTTTAAAAAAATTGGGGCCCCACAAAAATTTTTTTTAATAAAACATTGGCGACAGGGCCCCCCTTACAAGTTAAAAAAAATTGGGGCCCCAAAAATATTTTTTTAATAAAACATTGGCGACAGGACCCCCCTTACAAGTTAAAAAAATTGGGGCCCCAAATTTTTTTTTTTTTTTAAATTGGTGACAGGGGCCTATAGAGTATTAAAAGAAAACATTTGAGGCCAGGGGATTAAAAAAAAAAAAAAAACCAACGTAGAATTGAACTCATGGCTTCAGGACTTCAGCATACTCGCTTGACTTCAGGTATTTTCTTTAGTGCTGGCTCCTCGTGACTTCAGGACTTTTAAGTGTTGGCACCTTCGCGTCTGTTCGGCATTTCCGCATCAGCTCGGCGCTGGTAAGGGGGGCCCGGCTCTTGGGAAAATGCAGCAATGCCGGGCCCCCCTTCAGCCCCGGGCCCGGGACACTTGTCCCCCCAGTCCCCCCTGGATGCAAATACACCAGATTTACTAGTTCAGCACAACAGTACATTATATTTTCATTACTTTGAGACAGAGGTGCCCAAAAGGTAGTAGACCTTTAGCTATTGAGCCATTGATCTCAAGACACTGTCAACAAACAGCTTGTCTATATCACCCTCTTGGTTCATGCTTTTTATTCAGATATGTATTATGTTACGGTGACATCAGAAATAGTGGTTTGTTAATTATAGCAAGATACAATTACCCATCAATCAATATTTAAGTGATATTTTCCATGGAACAGAATGCTAATAACGATTTTATGGATGTAGATCCTAATGGGACAACATCACTAAAAGTAGACCTCACATTAGAAAAGTATCCTGCTTATGGGTTAGGGGCCCTCCTGTTTATAAACCGAAAATTCAGCTCTTAAAGGCACCAGGAGCAGCTTTTTGCCGCCCCTGGAAACCTAACTGGCGCTGCTGCCTGAGGCGAGCGCCTCAGCTAGGGTTGCCACCTTTTGTAAGATAAAATACCGGCAGGTGGTGGGGGGGGGGGGGCAAAAATGGGTGTGACGTGATGCAAAAAGGGGCGTGTCGTGATACAAAAGGGGCGGAGCCACAGCGAGCGATCGTCTGAAGACGCGAGAAAGGTAAGTTTTCGTAGGATTTCAGGCAAGGCAAGGGCCTTTTTTTAAGGGGTATTACAAATTTACCGGCAGCTACATTGCCGGTAAATTTGTAATACCGGCCCCAGCCTTGGCTGGTGTTTTACCGGCTAGGCCGGTAAAATACCGGCTGGATGGCAACCCTAGCCTCAGCTCACCTCATTGGCGGACAGCCCCTAACTATTCCTTTTCAGAGTTTTAGTTCAGATTCTACATTTCAATACCCCCCCCCCATACTTCTTTTGCTCAGACATATCATTAATGAAGATTTGTTTGTAATTGTAAGATTTGTTTCTAAATGGCTGGACTACCCCTTTCCTCCCCTTCCCTGTGTAGTGTACAAATGTGTGTCCTCCCAGTTCCAGAATATGTACTTATCTGTTTTTTATTTGTTTTCCTCATGCTAAAAGATACAGTATGCAAACATCTCCTTTGGAATGCCAACAGTTGTGTTTGTCAAAGTTTAGGGTAAGTTCACACGGGCAGATTCGGGGGGGGGGTTTTGGTAACCTGGCGACTAATTGCCTCTTCTTCGTTGCGACAATCTCCCCAAACTGCCTCCCCATCAGCTACAATGAAAAGTCACCAGAGCTAAAGCACAAACACTCAAGTGCAATGGCTTCGATTTCCGAAGCCCCCTGAAGTTTCCTCGTGATGCAACTTAAGGCGACTTTGGAAATCGAAGCACCGCGAGTGCATTACCACATGCAATTTTTTATTTTTGCAGGCAATTAGTTGCCAGGTGACTAAATCTCCCTGAATCTGCCTGTGTGTCCCTGCCCTTAAGCTCCTCCTGCTTCTCCAATGCATCTTATTTGTATTCTGAAGGATTTCTCAATAGGTTTGCGATGGGAAAGACAAGCAATAAAGAAAAGATAAGCCAGTATCACGCAGAGGGAGGAAAGCACAGGGAAGGTGAAAAATATAAAAGAATCAACAGGCACACATAGGACAGCCCTACTCTTCTACTGCTGCAAACTATAACAATTCTGGTCAGGATCACTGAAAAAAAGCAGCAGTACAGGGGAATAATATGCAAATACTGCAAGACTAGCGTGGGGCCCACCCAATAGAACTAGATTTAGAAAGACACATGGTACGTGACACCCATGGTTATTGATCAGAAACACAATTTTTTTGGAGGGGATGTAGCTCAGTGGTAGAGCGCATGCTTTGCATGTATGAGGCCCCGGGTTCAATCCCCGGCATCTCCACAAAGTTTTTTTAAAAAGAGAACATCAATGCATTTGCTATCGTTCTGAAGCAAATACATTTCTGTTGTGCTATTAAATAGTCTGTGCTTTGAAAAATTCTGCTTTATTGATAGTGTTAAGGGTGCTTGCAGCGGTAGAAGTGGTATTGTGATTACAGTTCACAATTTAAGCAACAGTTTGCCTGTCTTGTCTACAGTGTTTACATGAATAGGTTTGGAGAAAGCAATACAATACTTATATTTTAATCATAGCAAAATATGCGGTATGTAATTGAACTGAAATACTCTGGTACTGCCGTAACCCCATAATGTTATTGGTTGGAAAAGACTATGTCAGAAGTGGGATTTGAACCCACGCCTCCATTCGGAGACCAGAACACCCATGAACTGGGGAAGAAACTAATTTCTTGAGTCTGGCGCCTTAGACCACTCGGCCATCCTGACAATTGGCAGCCTTCATGTGTGCTTCTTTGAAGAGTGAACAGTTTCTTTCCACTATGATGAAAAGTTGCCAGCGCTGAAGCACACTCGGAACTTCGTAAACGAATCTCTGATTAATGGCTTAGAGGCAAGTTTTGGTTGCATAAAAAATAGATGTCCTGCCAAACATTCTCTCCTGTAGGCTGCCCGTCCATATAGGCGTTACCAAAAAGCCAATCAGAGCTCTTAGGCTTAGGCCAGACGGGGAGATTCGGGGGCGATCCGTCGCCTGGCGACTTCTCGCCGCGACAGATCGCCCCCGAATCTCCCCGAATAGCTAGGCACCGCTGCGCACCGGCGAGGCTTAAAAACGCCTGCGCTTATTCACACGGAGCGGAGCGAATCGCGCCGCTCCGTGTGAATAAGCGCAGGCATTTTTAAGCCTCGCCGGTGCGCAACAGTGCCTAGCTATTTAGGGGCGAGAAGTCGCCAGGCGACGGATCGCCCCCGAATCTCCCCGTCTGGCCTTAGCCTTATTTGACATCCCCATGGACTTTTTCATGCTTGTGTTGCTCTCCACCTCCTTTTTAAATATAAATATGGCTCACGAGCAAAAAAGGTTGGGGACCCCTGCTATAGAGCTTATCTGTTATATGCTGTGTATCCTGTGCCTTTTCTCATTTAACAGCTTTGAATGGCTACGCAGCAGCTTGTTTATATGATCTATTTTAATAGTTGTGTTTCTGAAACTACACATCATATTTACTAGTGCAGCACAACAGTACAATATGTTTTCTTTACCTTAAGACACTTTAATTTTTTGGTGTTACTGTTCCTTTTTTTAACTCCCGTATTTGAAACTGACCTTATCCATACTGAGCAAAGCACATGCCACACATGCCAGTAAGATCACTGCAGAAAACAGATGTGACAGTGTTGGACTGGCCCACACGGATACCAGGAAAACTCCCAGTGGGCCCAATTGTGCCTATTTCATGTTCATTCCCTATTTCTTTATGTGGAAAAAGAGGCTTAATAATGAAAGAATAGCGTATAGTAAGTTGATCTAAAAGAATAGGAGAATAAAGAGGTTAAGCGAGGAAAGAAGGAACAATAGTTTGGAAAGTCGGGCCCCTGGTCTAAGGTTCTCTGGTGGGTCCCTGGCATCCCAGTCCGACACTGAGATGTAAAGCTGTGCATTAACCCCATGCGTATCACACTTTGCACTTTCTCTCTATCTTTGTTCCTATTCCTCTATGCCCATTTAATCTCTTTCCCCTTCCTAATGTTTCACACTAGTGATGGGCGAATTTATTCGCCAGGGGCGAATTCGCGGCGAATTCCCGCGATTCGCCGCTGGCGAATAAATTCGCGAAACTGGCCAAAAAATTCGCCCAAAAAAAATTTGCCACGCAAAACGAGTCGCGCGTCGCTTTTGAAAAAAAAATTCGCGAATTTTTTGGCTAAGCGAAACGCAGCCGTTTCGCCCATCACTATTTCACACTATTCCCTTTCAGAGTTTTATTTCAGGTTCTACATTTTAAACCCCCCCCCCATACTTCTTTTGCTCAGACACATTATTATTGAAGATTTGTTAGTTTCTATATTGCTGGGCTACCCCTTTTCTCCCCTTCCCCATGCAGTATACAAATGTGCCTCCTTCCAGTTCCAGAATATGTACTTATCTGATTTTTATGTGTTGTCCTCATGGTAAAATATATGCAAACCTCTCCTTCGGGATACCAGCAGTTGTGTTTGTGATGGGAAAGACAAGCAATAAAAAAAAAAGATAAACTAGAGACACGCTCCTATACTGCATAGGGACCAATCGCCATGGCAAGACAAATGTCGTGACACTCCACACACGATCTGAAAATAATACGAATCCTCGATGGCCATAGATCTTTGCGTCAATGACCAGCTTAATTTTGCTGAAGGTTCAGATTTCAGCCTTGTCTGAAGACATAGGCAAAAGGTAGGCTGAATATCTGTTAGTACTTCTAGCTCTTGCCTCCCCTCCTTTTGAGCCTATTAGGAATATTTCTCAGTTAGGGTTATCCCTGAAGACAGTTCTGCTTAACATCATCCAGGATAGGCGGAATTACTGGCTTTGTCGGTGGGACCAGTACTTTCCTTCTCACCTAAATTAACCTTAATAAACCAATCGTTTTATCAAATTTCCCAGCCAACAGTAAAGAGAGGGTCTTGGATGTGAAGAGATGCCTGGAAGTAGAGTCCTGCACGGGTCCATTTTTTGGGACCCGTACCCGCAACCGGCAATCCGCAACCCGCGACCCGCTGACCATCAAGAATCAGGAAGTGCTGTCATTGTAAACCGGATGTGACATCATCAGTAGTAGAAATGCTCAGAAAAAGGAGTAAAAATCACTATAGCGAGAATCCGCGACCCGACCCTCAACCCACCAACCTGCCGAACCACCGGCCGCTTCTATACCTGCACCCAGAAATTCTACGAGCAATCCGCAGGGTACCGCGTGATTTTGCGGGTAACCCGCGGGTACCCGACCCACTTCAGGACTCTACCTGGAAGTTTATATTGAAAAAACTAAGTCATTTAGGAAGTCTCAAAGACTCTTCATCATACCAGCAGATGCAAGAAGGAGGCAGTAGCTACAGCAACTTTTAAGTAGTTGGATTGAGAAGAGTATCAATCCAACTTATAAATAATAGGGCAGAAAGTCACCTAAAACAGTGCAGGCACATTCATCCAGAAGTACCACAGCCTCATGGGCAGCAGAGGCAGGTGTGTCCGTGGAGTCCAGCCCTAAAAAAAATTATAATTTTGGGGTATATGCTATCTAATAATGAGAGCTGTGCACAGGTCCACTATCACGTTACATATAAATTTGAAACATGCACAGTATCTCACCTAAAACATGTATTTGTGCAATTTTTCCATAACAATGTAATTTACATAAATTCATCAAAATTTCATCAAAAACTTTAGACATATCATACCACAAGGCAGTGTTCCCCCCAGTCTGCATACCTCATGCCAGCCACTCCCTCCTGAAGCATTTCACATTATTGGTATGCAGACTGGGGGGGACACTGCCTTGTGGTATGATATTTCTAAAGTTTTTGATGACATTTTGATGACTATAATTTATGTTGTTATGGATGAATTGCACAAATAAATGTTTTAAGTGATATACTGCGCATGTTTCAAGTCCATCTGTAAAGCAGCTACGTGGGCTTCTTCAAACAACTTTATTAATCACTATAATTTAGATATATTTTCTGCAGCTGATGCTCAGTTTAGGCCAGTGTCGGACTCCCGGTGGGCCAAGGTGTCAGTGGGCCCTCATGCTGCAAAACTTTTGGCCTATTTCATGGCCATTCCCTATTTCTATGAGAATAAAGAGGCTAAATTTATGGAATAATTGATTATAGTATGTCAAGAAAACAAACTAGGAGAATAGAGGTTGATTGAGGAGATATTAGTACTGAGAATGGGCCCCTGGTCTAAGGTTTTATGGTGGGCCCCTGGTCTAAGGTTTTCGGGTGGGCCCCTGGTGTCCCAGTCCGACACTGGTTCAGTTCAGTTTTGTCTGTTTCTCATTAATAAATCTAGCATATCCATTCCCTCAGTAATAATTCTTGCATAGCCATTCCCTCCCTTGTGTTGCTTCATTATTTACCCATGTATTTTGAATATGCTACCTGGTGATGACCAGTCAGGGCCGGATTTAGATAGCTGATGCCCCTAGGCCAGCTGTCATTTTTCGCCCCTGTCCCCTCTAGGGATGGCGCGAACCGCCGAAAAAAAGTTTGCGAACATCCGCAAATTTGCGAACGGTTCGCGAACCCCATAGACTTCAATGGGAAGGCGAACTTTAA
>CM044438.1:18514689-18537650 GCA_024363595.1 Xenopus borealis
TCCGCCAATGTGGACAGCGTAATGGCGAATCCACAGAACATTTTGTAGCAGCTTTGAGAGGTCTGGTTGTTACCTCAACTTACCTGTGAGTTTGGGAATCTAACAGATGAAATGCTAACAGACCAAATAGTGGAAAAAACAAACTCACATCGCATTAGAGAGAGACTGCTCCTAGAGCAAGATTTAACCCTTGCAAAGGCTATTACAGTTGCTAGCCAAACTGAAACATTTGTGGCAGAGTCTGGGAATGTACAGATTGTTAATTCAAAACTATTATACTCTCCTTATCCTCGGCTACCAAACAACAATTGGCACAGGAGAAATTAAAATTTCTAAACCAATGTGGGTGTGGTTGGGCAGCATGCACCCTAAGATCCTGCCGCCCTAGGCCTGGGTCTAGGTGGCCTCTCCACAAATCTGCTTTAAACTAAAATGGAGGGGGTCTGCTTTGTGGAGGTGTTTATGCTTCTTAGGGGGTATGGATGATTTTTTTCTGCTCATACCTGACAGGAAGCGAACCAGTGTATATTGAATATGCTGCCTGGGTATGACCAGGAAAGGAAAATTATGGTAAGTATGAAACAATTTTCACCTTTCTTCATCTGACTCAACGGAAGGTACTCATCAGGCCCGGACTGGCCATTTGTGGTTTAGGGGCAAATGCCAGAGGGGCTGCTATAAGGTCCCATATAAAGTCAGTGTTTAGTAGGCTGGTGGGGGCTGTTTGGGCCTTTATGTGGGCTGATGGGCGGTGGCCTCTTGTGTACCTGGCATGCCAGGGCCTATTTTAATTCTCAGTCCAGTCCTGGTACCCATCAGGGGCATAACTACCGGGCAAGCAGGGGGTGCAACTGGGCCAGGGCCCCCACCCCTGCTGGGCCCCCCGGTACTCTTGTGCCTGCTGCAGCTGCCTGGAATCGGCTGCAGTGGCACAGAAATCCGTCACAGATAAGGGGGAGGGGGCAGCTGCACGAACGACACCAGGGCCCGCCCCCACCTACTGGTACCCATGGTTAATGACCAATACAAAGTTGCTCTGAGAAGGGGATGTAGCTCAGTGGTAGAGCGCATGCTTTGCATGTATGAGGCCCCGGGTTCAATCCCTGGTATCTCCACTATTTTTTGGATAAACAAAAATCATTCACATAAATTCAGAAGCAAACATGGTTTTTACCTGAACAATTTGGTTATTCTAAGGCCTGTTCAGGTCTTAGCCGTCTGTTCAGTTTTCATCGTTGAGAAACCAGAACACTAATGTGGTCAATAAATGGAAAACATTTAAATACTCAATCAAACTTTAGATATTTTCTAGCTAAGTTGATTTCTTATTATTACAGAAACATAATAGAAATAGTTTTTTTTTTTTAAATAAGTATTGCTATATTTCAGAGTTTTATGGATGCCTTTGAGTTACTTTTAGTATGGATGCTGATTTCTGTATAATAGATCCCATCCCATACCTGTATTAGTGATGCAATATTTCATCCCCAGGATAATAAATCCACCATCATCTGATGTCATCATGCCCACCCCAACATCCCTTCCCTTCCCCCAATGTCATCTGCCCCACCCCTTTTGTTTGGGTTTGGGTGCCCAAAAAGGTGGCAACCCTAGCTGTGTAGCTGTGTAAAAGCCTTTGAGTTACTTTTAGTATGATATAGAGTGATATTCTGAGTTTTTGTAGCAATCCTCCAATTTACAATTTCAGCAATCTGTGTGGTAGGGTCCAAATTACCCTTGGCTTGAATAACTGGAATATGATTGACTGGAATATGAATTTGAATGGATCTGATTAGAAAGACAAGTAATCCCAATTTAGTATATCGACACTTGCGAGACACAGCACCCTGCCACCTGCCACTTTGGGGGAACTCATACTTTAACCACTTTAGGCACCTTGCAGACTTTATATTCTGGCCACAGCATACGATTAAATACTTAGGGGACCTCATGGAAGGGAACACCTTTACAACATACTCACAATTGCAGCAAAAATGCCACCAGCCAAACCTGATTTTCTATAAATAATTCCAGTTGAGACATGCTTTCCAGGCACAATTCTCCACACTATCGCCCGAATTGGTCTCGCCCTCAATGGAGGTTACCCTACGCAATCCCTCCTCAACCAAACTAATGTCTCGTATATATCAGGACCTGATACTTCAGGGACCAAAACCATTTCAAATAGCATACCAATGGTGGGTTACCAAGATTCCTGAATTAACGCAGGATGAATAGGAGGAGGCGACAGAATACGCTTACACCAACTTAATTTCAACCAGAGATAAACTAGTACAATATAAAAACTATCACCACCTATATATAACTCCTGTCAGACTCAAGCAAATCAGTCGCTCCACCAAGGACAACTGCATGAGATGTGGAGAACCAAAGGCGGACTTCTATCATCTAATCTAGTCATGTCCACAAATACAATCCTTTTGGGCAAATATAATTGACTTCCTAGCTAATAACCTGGAATTCCCCAGGATAAGATCGCCCACTACCTCTCCTGGGGGTACTAGACGAAGTAATTCCAAGAACATATGCGAGACAACGATACCGCACACTATTATTCTATGCAAACAAAACAATAGCTACCCATTGGATGCGAGTACATGCCCCCTCTGTCAAAGCCTGGCTGAAGATGGTAAATGCCACAATTGCACTCTCTAAACTCACATATGAGAGCAGAGGTTCCACTGACAAATTTGATAAAGTGTGGGGACCCTGGTGTGAAATACTCCCAGAAGCTCTCCAACCCGTGGACTCTTGAAACTAATGACTGCGCACTCCCTGAAGAAAATAATAAGATATGCCAGCTTACTGGGGGGGGGGTGGGTATATACTTAGTAGAGGAACTCTTACGTTATGCTAATGCCATTCTTTGACAATATGAATGACCTGATGTATTATGTATTGTTATTATATTTGCTTTATGAAAAGAAATAATTAAAAATTCTTTTCTACCATGTTAGTCAAAAAACAAAATTCTTACACTGTGTATATTATTTAAAGTTTGTTCCCTCAGTCTTGCAAGCTTGGCCTACTGCATGACCACTTCTGGTCAGAAGAATTCTTCCACAGTGCAGAAGGGGGCTGCCACTGTGGGAGCACTCTAAAGCTAACTAAAAACTATATTAATACAATGGGAGTTTGACTGATCTGACCGAATTAGCTACAAGCATACGAAAGATGAGGGGATTGATCAATGCTCATTTCCCGGTCCCCTGTTTAATAAGCAATTTAGTATCTATGCAAGTGCATGTATTTTCAATAACAGGGGTTTTTACAAAGTCAGGATCACAAAATTGGTAAGTGTCACAAAAACACAAGAAATGCTACTATGCAGTGAGGTGCCTTTGAAAACTTTAACTAACAGTAAATAGTTAAGGACTGCCTTACCTTGAAGTGGCATGGTGGCTTACAAATTTTATTATCATAACTTTGTAACTAAAAACCTCTGTTTTGTAATGTACTTTGGCCAGCTCAGTGGCACTTCCATTTTATTTATATAGTTTTATATAGTTTTACGCTTCCATAACTCCCCTTTTTTACATTTTGCATGTATGAGTCCCTGACATCTCCACAGTTTTTGATAAGGGTTCATCATTAAAGCAATCTCTGGGATATTGAAGCAAATTTGTTTCTGTAGGGAAAAAGTACTATAAATCTGTAGGGACGAAGTACTATAAATTAGCCATAAAGTAATACAAATTACATTGCAGCATAACAATGTTTCACTCATGTACAAAGTTAATTTGGATGACTGGTCGACTCTTCACTTGCAGTGTTTGGCAATCAGAGCTAAGCTCATTTGGTACCCTGGGATGAATACCATCTGGTCCGGGACCCTTGATTATATGTTCTAGTCTCTTTTGAATTTCCCCTTGCGTGAACCATTCACCATTTGTTGTATTAATGTAATTGGGAATATTTAGAAGAAAACCTTCATTACTTGGTTCCTCATTTGTCAACATATTATTATGCAAACTAGAATTCTTTCTCAGGTCCAAAGTGGCCCCTTTTACATTAACAGTGGGGTCTTGTTGGTAGATTCCACTTAAATTTCCCCTCTTTATCATATTACTGAATATGGCTTCATGCTGAATTAACTTTGTTCATAAGTCAAATAGTGTTATGCAGCAATGTAACCAGAAGAATAACGAAAAAAAAAAGTGTAATATAAAATTCTAACTTCCAGCAGAAATTTTGAAGAGGAATGTTTAGATTGAAATGGGATCTTTGCTTGAAATGTTGGATATGAATCATGGCTGTAACCTGCAAGTTACCAAATGGCACAAATTGTAAATTTAGAACAAACTTTCAACAGTTGCCATGTTATAGCATAGCATCTAAATTAAAAAGTCTCCTTTACTGGAGGATTGGGCATGAGAAATACCTCAAATTTGTCACACGCTTAACATCTCATCAGATGGCGTAAAGGGGACCTGTCACTCTTAGAAATAATTCCAAATCCTTTTCTACCATGTTATTCAAGAAAAAGCTTTTCTTACACTTTATACATAAGTTTGTTCCTATAGTCCTGGAAGTAATAATCTGGCAATAATTTGTCTGTGTTATTGTCACTAACACCTGTCAGTGTTTACATTAACTGATTCAGAAAAAAAAACTACATAACCAAATCATAGCAAAATATTTGGTTATATATATGAACTGAAATTCATGTTTCCAATTTGCCTGGTGCTGCTATAAGCCCATAATAAATGTAATGGTGGGTAAACTTTTGTCAGAAGTATGGTTTGAAGCCACAACTTCAATTGAAGACCAGTTCACCAATCTACAGAAGAAGAATCTTTTTTCTTGAGGTTGGCACCTTAGATCACTCACCCAGCCCGACAACCGAGTCCTCTATGTATCGTTAAAGGCTGGCAACAATTTCTTTTCATCTACCAACAAGACTCCACTGTTAATGCAAAAGGGGCCACTTTGGACCCGAGAAAGAATTCTAGTTTGCATAATAATATTATCACAAATGAGGAACCAAGTAATGAAAGTTTTCTTCTAAATATTCCCAATTACATTAATACAACAAATGGTGAATGGTTCACGCAAGGGGACATTCAAAAGAGACTAGAACATATAATCGAGTGTCCGGGACCAGATGGTATTCATGCCAGGGTACCAAATGAGCTTAGCTTTGATTGCCAAACACTGCAAGTGAAGAGTCAACCAATCATCCAAATTAACTTTGCACATAAGTGAAACATTGTTATGCTGCAATGTAACCAGATAAATTAAGAAAGAAAAGCACCATAAATTGACTTGAAAACGTATTGTTTCTATGCTTGTTTTTTTTTTTTTACTGAACATCCTCCTTCCTCTCTAATCATTGGTAAACAGACAGTGTTTACCTGGAAACAGTTCATTATCAAATGTCCCATGGAAATGACTAGCATGCAGGAGTTTCCACCAAGAATATTGAAAAGATGACAGATTACCATCAGTCTAAGGCAGGGGTGTCCAAACTGAGGCCCAAGGGCCGAATGAAGCCCAGGAATCTGCATTCATATCCATCCTGGGCCGCATTCGGCCCTCAGCCCAGCTTGAAATGCTTGGTTCCCGAGCATTACCTACATTCCTAAATATGTTTATTTAGTTAAGGATACATGAGGATAATATATATTGAGAGTCCTAGCTGTTTTTTGTTAACGATAGGTAGACTGATTTTGATATGGTATGAGATGGCTATCATGTGATTTGTAAAGGGGATGTAGCTCAGTGGTAGAGCGCATGCTTCGCATGTATGAGGCCCCGGGTTCAATCCCCGGCATCTCCAGAATTTTAGATAACCATTTGCAACAAAGATTGTTACAAAACCTAATATGAAATAGAAATCCAAACTTTCAGCAGAAATGTTGAAGAGGGGTGTTTAGACTGAAATGTGATCTTGGCTTGAAAGGTTGTAAGTGAATTATGCCCATATTCTGCAAGTTATCAGATGGTACAAATAACAGTCTCTCGATTATAAACAAAACTTTTTGCTTCTAAAATTGGTCATGAGAAATATATATTGGGCATATAGCTTAAAGGGAACTTGTCACCCTAAGAAATAATTCAAAATCCTTTTTTATTGTGTTAGCTGAGCACTAGTGTTTTCTTACTATATTTTTTTGAAATTGAATTCATTAAGTCTTTGAAGCTTGACTTGCAGCATAATTGTAAAACACTTGGCAGCGTAACTCTGCTCCAGTATAAAATCCAAAAGAAAAGGGTTTTAGGAGCACTTGAAGGCTAAATTAAAAAAATATATATAAATACTATGGAAGTGTGACAGATTTAAGGTACGAAGACAGACATTACGCTCAGCCATCCTTTCCCTCGCTCCCTCTTTTACTTTCCTACCGAGTTTTCCCTTTTTTCCACAGTTTCACCTGCTTGTGAAGAAAAGATATTTAAATATTGAGGCATTGTAGACAAGTTATTATGCTGAATAGTTAGAAAATAATGCTCAGTTACATCTGACTGTAATATATGTGAAAAACTTTAAAGGGATCCTGTCATGGGAAAAATCTGACATGGGGCTAGACATTTTGTCAATTTCCCAGCTGCACCTGGTCATGTGACTTGTGCTCTGATAAACTTCAATCACTCTTTACTGCTGTACTGCAAGTTGTAGTGATATCACCCCCTCCCTTCCCCCCCCCCAGCAGCCTAACAACAGCCTAACAACAGAACAATGGGAAGGTAACCAGATAACAGCTCCCTAACACAAGATAACAGCTGCCTGATAGATCTAAGAACGGCACTCAATAGTAAAAACCCATGTCCCACTGCGTACTATTCAGTTACATTGAGAAGGAAAAACAACAGCCTGCCAGAAAGAAGTTCCCTCCTGAAGTGCTGGCACAAGTCACATGACCAGGGGCAGCTGGGAAACTGACAAAATGGCTAGCCCCATGTCAGATTTCAAAACTGAATATTAAAAAATCTGTTTTTTGACAAATGGATTATAGTGCTTAAGTCTACTGGAGCAGCACTATTAACTGATGCATTTAAAAAAAAAAAACATGTTTTCCCATGACAGTTTCCCTTTAAATGGAGTAAAATTTCATCAATATAACACAAGATAATAAATTCAGTTGAGACCCACAACCCGACCCACAACTTGCAGACCTGCGTCTATACCAACACCTGAAATCATACCCTTGTTCCGCAGGGTACCCGCTTCTTTCATGGTTATCCCACGGGTACCAGGCCCACTGCAGGACTTTACTTGAAGGTCAAGTAAAAAATATATAAATACAATGGAAGTGCGACTGATCTGATCAAATTAGGTCACATTTAAGGTACTAAACAGAGACATATATGCTCAGCCATCCTTTTCCTCTCACCCTCTTTTCCTTTATCTTTCCTCCCCAGTTTCTCCTTGATTCCCTAGTTTCACCTGGTTGTGAAAAAAGAGAGAAAATATTGTTGCAGCATACACAAATGATACTATTACTCATAAATATTTAGCAAATTTTGCTCAGTTACATCTTGTCACGGGTTGGACTTCGTTAGGCGCCCAGGGGAAGTAGTGGACCAAGGAGGAAGCTTTAGGGGTTCAATAACGTAGCACAGCAAGGATCAGGCAGGAGTCAGATCAAAGTCCAGGCAAAAAGGTTGTATAGGCAAAATAAACCCAAAGTCCAGGCAATGGTCAATAATGCAGGAAAACAGGATCAAAAATGGAAAACAGGATCAAAATACAAGAGCAGGATCAAGAACAACACCCAGGAACTATAGCAATAAGGTCCTATAATTGGGCGCCATAATGGCGTCCAATGGCCCCTTAAATATTTGAATTTCGCGCCTAAACGAGCGCGGTGATGTCATCGCGTCAGGCGCGACGCGATGACGTCACAATCCGGCGCCGCATATCCACGTGGCGGCTATGGGCGCCAGCATTGTGGATATGCCGCCGTGGGAAGAGGACGCGCCGCCCCGGAGCTAAAGGTAAGCCTCCGGGCGGCGCGATCCTGACAGTACCCCCCTCCTCACGGGGGGCCCCAGGACCACCGGAACAGGAACTGTGAAAAAAACACAACACAATACATAGTAATAAAACAAGGAACAAGCATATCAACACAGGCAGGAACATAAACAGGAATGGGTATAGGCAGCACATGCAGGAAAGGAGACTCCTTAGAGACTATAAACAGTGGATGCTGTGGGGAAAAGTCCACTGGAGTAGTTGGCTGCAAAGGCTGCAGGGGAAAACCCTCTGGAGCTGTAGGTAGCGGAGACTGCAGGGGAAGCCCTTCAGGAGCAATAGGCAGCGGCGGCTGCTGGGGAAGCCCTTCAGGAGCAATAGGCAGCGGCGGCTGCTGGGGAAGCTCTCCAGGAACAATAGGCAGTGAATTCCGCTGAAGACCTAGATGCCTTAGCCTTAGACCATTTCAAACGATGTTGTCTATGTGAGGCCAGGAAAACTGTGAGGAGCTGGCTGCTTGACCCTGCAAACAACTGGACAATAGATAGATTTCACTGTGACCGATCAAAAACTTCTAACCTGGCCAATCAATTTTCTGACGAGTGTCGGACAAAGAATCGTTAGATGTTCATCGTTTGATTCCCACTAACCTCATGGTAATTTGACGGATTGGTTGGATTGCACTGAAATTGGTCTTTCACCAAAAGTGTTTTAAAGGGCAAGGAAAGGCAAATAAATAAAATCCAATTTTTACTTTCTTTAATGAAAAAGAAATCTATTTCCAATTTACTTTAATTAAAAAATGTGTACCATTTTTACAAGAAACCTGACTTTATGCAGTGAAATTCTCCCTTCATTTAGTGCTGTGGATAGGAATTGTCAGACGGTCTCTAACTTCTGGCAGGGAAACAATCATACTTATGAACAGCTGGGGAGCCCCTGCCTTACTTACCAGCCATGCAGAACTCAAGCAGCTTTGTTTTTTGATCATTTATTATGATCCCTAAGAAGCCCAGACCACACTGAGCATGTGTATGTAGTCTAGTCTTGCAAAGATGTATAACAAAGTTACAAGATGACAGCCCCCTGTGGCCAACTTTGAAAGCATAAATCATTTGTTTGATTAGGCTTGTGGTGCAGTAAGTTCATGTTTATGTTTATGTTTAGTATACAAAATACAGCATTTCTAGCCTTATTCTATTTTACACTTTCCTTGCCCTTTAAACAAGCCATATTCTGGACTAGTCCTACAGAGAATTAATCATATAATGAAAATTCAAACAGTAACATTACAGAGCAGTGTTTAGATTTGCTTGAAAGCTTGGGTATGAATGATGCTGTGAATCTGCAATATGGCACAAATTAGAAATGAAAAACAAACGTCCAACAGAAAGTTTGTAGCTGAGTATCTGGATTGAAATAATCCATTGCTGGGAAGTATGGACATAAACAATAACTGGACTTCACCACATCCTTAACATCTCATTATATGGCTTAAAGGGGACCTGTCACCCTAAGAAATCCTTACAAATCATTTTCTATCATGTTAGTTGAGCACAATTAACTTTGCTTACGCTATATACATGTTTTGATTGAAAGCTTGGCCTACAGCATAACTGCTAAACTTCTGGAAGAAGAATAACTCTGCTACAGTACAAAAATTCAAAAGAAGAGGGTTGTGGGAACACTTCAAGACTAAGAATAAAATATATAAATGCAATGGAAGTGTCACTGATCAGACCAAATTAGCTACAAGCATACAAAAAAGAGAAGGTTTATAAAGTCAAATCAAGATTAGGCCGAATATGCAAATTAGGCATGGGAAGGGGAAAACATTTTTTACTTCTTTGTTTTGTAGCAAAAAGTCATGCGATTTCCCTCCCCGCCCCAACTTGCATATGCAAATTAGGATTTGGATTCGGTTCGGCCGGGAAGAAGGATTCGGCCGAATCCTGCTGAAAAAGGCCGAATCCTGGATTCGGTGCAAAAGACTGTTTTTAATTAGTCCTTCCCTACAAATCTAAACAAGTAAATTATTTCCAAAATAAAATGCACTCAATTGGCTTACAGGGAAATAAATACATTTGATTTAATGGTAGGTCTATCCTAGTATGCACTTTTAGAAAGAAGCAGGTCCCAGATCTTTGACTGTATGATAATGGGGAATCAAGTCAGAATTCATGCTCCCTAAACATACAGTGTTTACAATAACAGGTTCTGAGAAAACAGCTTTATTACAAAAAAAGCAACAGTTCCAATGACAGTAACATATGGTTCTGCTATGAACTGATATCCACTTATGTGCATTCCATGGTGTTGCCAGTTTATTAAGGATGGGGGAAAAACTTTTGTCAGAAGTGGGATTTGAACCCACGCCTCCATTTGGAGACCAGAACACCCATCTACTGTGGAAGAAACTTGTTTCTTGAGTCTGGCGCCTTAGACCGCTCGGCCATCCTGACAACTGACTTGTAGAAATCTCCGCTTCTTTGAAGAGTGTCAACAGTTTCTTTTCATTTGCACATCTGTCAACCAAACTCTACTGTTAATGAAAAGGAGAAACTTTGGACCTGAGAAAGAATTCTAGTTTGCATAACAGTTTGTAGTTTAACTTACCCTTACCTGTCTTACACATGTTCCCGAAACATACGTTTTCAATAACAGGTTCACAGAAAGCAGTTTTATTATAAGGAAAGCAATGTTTCCAATCACTTTCAAACATAGAAAAATATATTATTTTGTATATGAACTGATATCCCAGCAGTGGGGCCCGGCTGAACAAGTGCAACACGATTGAGCCCCAAAGCCACAAAAACCCACGGGGGCTGGGACAACTTTCCCCCCTGTACCCTCTGATGGTGGTCCTGGGGTATATTAGAGAGCATTGTAGACCACTAGCGGGAGATTTATTTTTCCATAAAATGGATCATCAGACCAGAGGCCATCCATTTAGACTAGAGCAGTGCTATCCAACCAGCAGCCCATTGGCTGCATCCTGCCTGCAACGCCCCCCCACCATTGTTTGGCCCCACATGAAAGTCTGCTGTGACTGCTTCCCTTGTGTAAGATTAAAAATGTATCAGTACTGAGATTAACTGGTCCCTGCATTGTAAATACAGACAGTAAGATCCTGCATTGTTCACAACTGTAACCCCCCTGCATTGTTCACCTGTAACATCTCTGCTGTTTTCACGCCAAAAGCAGGGCCGCTCCAGCCATGAGGCAAGGTAAGAATAGGGTTGCCACCTGGCCGTTTTTTTACCGGCCTGGCCGGTATTTTTGATGGCTGATCCCAATGTTATTAATAGGAAAAAAACCTAAATATATAGGAAGGCCGGTATTTTTTTTTAAGAAAAGGTGGCAACCCTAGGGGAGAACCTTGCCTCAGGCAGCACGGAGCGGCCAGTTACCAGGGGCAGCAAAGCCGCCTCTGGTAACTTTAAGAGCCTCAGGCGGCAGCAGCCCCAGAAACACCCTTGCCCAAAAGCACTGTACTGTTCACACCTCAGACCCAGACTGACTGATCCCCCATGTTCCTGTATGAGGGGGCAGCCTTTGTGCAGAAGGAATCCGTTATCATTAGAAACTGTAACTAACAGGCTGAGATGGGACAGTCAGGTTGGCAAAGTCAGAGTGTCAGTGAGTCAGGCTTAGGAACTTCAACTAACAATTGCATACAAAAACAAACCTCTCAGCAAAAAAATGATCAACATGACCTATAGGTAACATTTAATGTACATTCATATGTTAAAATTATTTTTTTTTAGTGTCAGTATCACTTTAAGAAGTCATTTCTGATGGCAGGTACAGCCTCTGAATCAGCAGTCTCTATTATCTCAGTTTCCAAAGCTATTTAAATCTTGGCAGATAGTATTGAGCAAGCAGTTGCAGAGGATTCTGCATAAAAGATCTGAAAAAAAAGCTGCAGATTTCTGTCTTGAGGCTGCTTTCTAAGTGTTTGGCTTATACTATGATGTACTCTTTGGCTGCCCATTGAGCTTTATGGTTGCGTTCTTGGTATGCAGATACTCCCTCCAAAAATATTCTCTGTAGATTGCTGTATTAGGGCAAGCAATTGTTTGGGAAGAACCTGGATGACATATCCAAATCATAAGTAAAAGTACTTTTTTGCCTCAGACCAAACGTTTTTTGACCCTAAAAGGCAGCAAGAGAAGAGGGCGTCAAAGCTAAGAGAAGAGGCCAGACATTATAGACCTGGAAAAGAATTGAAAGCTTCTTGGTGTTCTGGTCAAGCCTCCTTTTTTCACTCCAAAGCCAAGTCAGTCTAAGCCCCAATGAGATGAGGTTGGCCCAACCTCAACCAGTAGGTTGAAGGTTTCTGGAATTTTTTCAGGTTTGAGCCAAAGAAATAGACGACAAGTGGGTCCTCTTCATAATTGCAGATGGATACAGTTTGGAATTTCTAAGAGCAAACCAATTCATTCTTTCAAGATCAAGCCCAGGAAATGTTTCCATTTTTCTAGAATACATTTCAGAGCTCCGTCAAGCATATTTTTATTCCCTTCTCTTCCTTGTAATGAAGTCTTCGAGGGAGCTGCTTCCTATCTTAGATTTGAGGAAGCTGAACAAATTCATCAAGACTCAGAAGTTCAAGATGGAATCTTTGAACACTATAAAGGCAGCAGTGCATCCAGGGCACTCATTATGGCATTACTCGATCGGAAGGGTGCGTATCTCCGCATTCTAGTTGCAAAGGAGCATCAGCAATATCTCAGATTTGCCTGGCTGGAATGATATCTTCAATTCCAGTGCCTTTCATTGTGGCTTTCCAGAACTGATCTCCCAGAACATTTACCAAGGTGTTGCTTGTCCTCATAGCGATGATGAGGAGAGAGGGCATTAGAGGTCTACCATTATTTGGATGACCTTATTGTGGCAAGAGAAAATTCTATTCTACGCCAATACATTTCCTCAGTCAGTGGGATTCTCATATGCTTTGGCTGGATAATAAAGAAAAAAGTCTTCTGGAATCATCTCAAACAATTATGTACTTAGGTGCGCTTTTCCCTGAGATAGGGATGGTGGCTTTGCCACAGCAGAAGATTTTGTTGACAGTGGCGAGAGCTTTCTTGGGTCTCCTAACATCCACTTTCGGGCTTGTGATGTGGGAGAGATGGAGGATGAGGCCCATTCAAAGGTGTTTTTTTTCTCACTGGAATTAATTTCACCAGATTTGGTCACAGGTAATTCCTCTGTCTTTAGAGGTAAAGAATCATCTCCTTTGGTGTCATAAGGCCAGCAAGCTTCTCTCGCAGAACCCGATTGGATAGAAGTCTTCACCGATGCATCAGGTCGGGGCTGGGGTGCTCACATGAAGGACATATTAGTACGGGGTCATTGGAGTTCAGATCTCTCACATCTCCCATCCAATGTGTTGGAGTTGAGAGCTATCAAGGAGCCTCTGAAGGTCCTCAAGCCGGTTCTTCTGGGGAAGGCAATAGAGATAAGATCGGACAATGTTTCGGCAGTATCCTATATAAAGAAACAAGGGGGAATGAACAGTGTCAGAAGACCAATGGCCCAACATGCAACCCAGCAGAACTGCATCTATATCCACACCCGGAACTTCTACCCGCAATGTACGACAGATTTTTGTGGGTAACCCGTGGGTACCCGAGCCACTGCAGGACTCTACACTGTGGGGACATGGCTTTTTAACACCATATTTTTAAATATAGTGAGTCTTTTTATATATATATTTATAGTGCTTTCAGTGTATTGTTTGTTTATATATATAAACAAACAAACACCTGGTCAGATGGTTTTAGCCTGTGTGCCAACCTCTGCATATCTAAAACACTGGAGATGCTGGGGATTGAACCCAGGACCTCATACATGCGAAGCATGCGCTCTACCACTGAGCTACATCCCCCATCCAATATAATATTCCGGCGGATTTCCAACAGACTAAATCTTTTTGGCGTTTCACGCATTTATTCTCCGCAGGCGAATACATTTTCCCATCACTATTCACCTGTATATTACACCTATAAGAAGAAAATTAGGAAAAAAACCCAAAGGCTCACTTCCCTAGGTGTCAAAGTTCGAATGCTAATTTTTTACATTTGGCTTGAGACTGTCCCCTGGTCAGATGGTTTTGGTCTAAGGTAATAGAGTATATGGTTTATAATCTGGAATTTCCTAATGTACTCCTGAGGTCTGTCTATTGGGCCAACTAGAGGAATTCATTCCTCTGAACAGATCTAGATCATTGCCCAGGGAAGTCCTTTACTATGAAAGCACTGGTCCTTAATTGGAAGGGAACAGCTGCACAAACTCTATAATAGTAGCTAACATTAATTAATACAACTCTTCCTTTTAACAAATTGACATATGAAAGCATAGGGCTGCTCTGGGAAATCTGAGAAAATCTGGACTCCCTGGCTAGAAGTTAACTTGGTAGATATGGGTACTGAACTGTAATATAAATATGGGCTTTTAAGGACATCACCTAGGGCTTATAGGCCAAGGTAGTAGTATAAGATGTGACATGTTTGTTATTGTTATACTCTGTATGTTGATGTAATGTTGCCATACACCTTTATTTTTGTTGAAGGTTCTTTTTTTTCCTTTTTTAAATATACCTGTTATAGAGGGAGATATTTGATTTTTTATGTTATTGGTCGACTATGCATGCTACATTATCTTGCATTTCTCACTAGTGATGGGCGAATCTCCCCCGTTTCGCCGAAAAATTCGTGAATTTCCAGCGAAATTCGCAAAACGAAACGAGTCGAGTTTTTGACGCCCGTCGCGCCGTTTTTGTCGCGTCAAAAACGACGCGCGACTCGTTTTTTTTTTGGCTAAATTTTTTTGGGCGAATTTTCGCTGGCGTTTTGCGAATTTATTCCTCTGGCGAATAAATTCGCCCATCTCTATTTCTCACATATTCAGCTATTAATAGAATAGAGGCTTGTTTTTGGAACTCCATAAGCTACAGTAATTCAAAGTTTATTGATATTATCCTAAAATTAAAGTGTGTCTTCAAGGAACAGTAACACCATGAATGAAGAATTACATTGTATACTACAGAGATTATCTGTTATCTGCTGTTTAACCGGTACATTTTCTCCTTTTTCAGCATTGAATGGCTGCCTCCATGGCTACATAGCACCTTGTAGGTTAGAAGCCCGGTTCAGTTGAAGAGAAGCCCGGTACACAGAGATAGAGGCTCTGCCACCTCACAGCAACAGCAACAAAAAGATTCCAACGACACACAGGTCTGAATGAAGTCTTCAAATATTTATTAAGCGTAGGGTTGGCACCTTTTCTTGAAAAAAATTCCGGCCTTCCTATATATTTATCTTTTTTTCCTATTAACAAAAGTGGGATCAACCACTAAAAATAACAGCCAAGCCGGTAAAACACCGGCCGGGTGGCAACCCTAATTAAGCGGAGTGCAATGCGACGTTTTGGAGAACAAACTCAGCGTGATCTCCTTGCACTCGCTGACAGGCACAGTCAGAAAAAGCAGGAAGGAGTGCAAGCAGATTGTGCTGATTCAGTAACAGTGTAGGGCAGTGATCCCCAACCAGTAGCTCGCGAGCAACATGTTGCTCTCCAACCCCTTGGATGTTGCTCCCAGTGGCCTCAAAGCAGGCGCTTATTTTTGAATTACTGGCTTAGAGGCAAGTTTTGGTTGTATAAAAAACAGATGTCCTGCCAAACATTCTCTCCTGTAGGCTGCCAGTCCATATAGGGGTTACCAAATAGCCAATCAGAGCTCTTATTTGACATCCACATGGACTTTTTCATGCTTGTGTTGCTCTCCAACTCTTTTTTAAATTTAAATGTGGCTCTCAAGCAAAAAAGGTTGGAGATCCCTGGTGTAGGGGAATGCAGAAAGAGTAATGTGCTGTCACGGTTATATTCAGAGCGGGTTAGGTAGATGAGACGGTCACAGGCCGTGAGGATTTCTACACAAGTCAACTGAGCTGAATCTGGGGTAACGCACAGACAGGCAACCTAACTTTGATAGCTGCAAAACTGTAAAAAAGAAATAACGCATCGTAATTACAAACAACTATAATCTGTCCACAAAGCCTAGGAAAGATTATAGATTTCGATTATAGATCCTTTTTAAATGCTACTTGTGGCAAATTTGGCCCAACTTGTGTGGGAAGGATTAGCACAGGTATATGATCCATTATCCAGAGAGCTCCAAATTAGAGAAACGTCATCTCCCATCGTCTCTATTTTATCCAAAGAATCCACATTTTTTCTTTTTCTCTGTAATAGCAAAATAGTACCTTGTACTTGATCCAAACTAAGATATAATTTAATCCTTATTGGAAGCAAAACCAGCCTATTGGGTTTATTTAATGCTTACATGATTTTTTAGTAGACTTAGGTCATGAAGATCCAAATTACGGAAAGGTCCGTTATCCGGAAACCCCCAGGTCCCGAGCATTATGGATAACAGGTCCCATACCTGTATTTCTTCTAAATTGCTAAAAGGCATCTGTTCCATCCATTCCTGTAAGAATATTAAATGTTCAATTTTTTATGCATTATCACCTTAGCGCTGCGTGGAGTAATGTGTTTAATTATGGAGACAGGAAGGGGGGCAAGGAAAGTGTAAAATAGAATAAGGCTAGAAATGGTGTATTTTGTAGACTAAACATAAACTTGAACTTACTGCACCACAAGCCTAATCAAACAAATGATTTATGCTTTCAAAGTTGGCCACAGGGGGCTGTCATCTTGTAACTTTGTTATACATCTTTGCAAGACTAGACTACATACACATGCTCAGTGTGGTCTGGACTTTTTAGGGATCGTCATAAATGATCAAAAAGCAAAGCTGCTTGAGTTCTGCATGGCTGGTAAGTAAGGCAGGGGCTCCCCCTGCTGTTCATAAGTATGACTGTTTCCCTGCCAGAAGTTAGGGACCGTCTGACAATTCCTATCCACAGCACTAAATGAAGAGAGAATTTCACTGCATACAGTCAGGTTTCTTATAAAAACGGTACATATTTTTTAATTAAAGTACATTGGAAATAGATTTCTTTTTCATTAAAGAAAGTAAAAATGGGATTTTATTTCTTTGCCTTTCCTTACCCTTTAAAAGGGGAGAGAACAGCCAGGAATGAAAGCAAGATTCTAAAAAAATTCACAGTTTCCACATCACGTCCGTTGATAGGCTTATCTAAGCCAATAGAAGTCACCTGTTACACATACCCAGTAGGGGGATGTAGCTCAGTGGTAGAGCGCATGCTTTGCATGTATGAGGCCGGTTCAATCCCCAGCATCTCCACATCTTTTGGATAAAAGAACATCATTAAATCTTTCACAGTTCTAAAACAAACATCTTTTTGTCTGAATAAAGTAAAGTGCCTATGCTTTAAAAAACTTGCATAGAGTGTCTCTTGGCTGTGTATAGTTGGCCTGGACAGTGGCGGAGCCGACAGGTTCCTTACACAAATATTGATGTTACATAGGTTATGCTCTGGAATATTCTCAAAAATTTCTACCATCGTAAATGGCAAGTGGAAACTTAAATAAGCTTCAAACAGAAAGACAAATTGACCTTGCTATTCAAGCACATTCAATTTGTTCAATATCCCTCGCCTCCCATTGTTTGCTAAAAGAAATCAAATATAGTTTCCAGTCTATCCGGGGTCAACCTCTGACTAGATTAAGCTGAGCCATCTGTGCTCCTATTGGGTGGGTCTTGAAAACTCTGACTCCTTCATTATATATACTGAAGAAAAGAACTGATTAAAGGAGTGGTTTACCTTTATTATGTTATAGAACACCAGTTCTAAGCAACTTTTCAATTGGTTTTCGTTATTCATATTTTATAGTCTTGTTATTTGCCTATTTCATCTGACTCTTTGCAGCTTTCAAATGGGCATTGCCGACTCCCTTTTAAAAAAATCAAATGGTCTGTAAGGCTACAAATGTAGTTATTGTTAGTTTTTATTACTGAACCTTCTATTCAAGCCCTCTCCTATTCATATTCCAGTCTTATTCAAATCAATGCATGGTTGCTAGGGTAATTTGGACCCTAGTTACCAGATTGGGTAAGATGCAAAAAGATTTCATTTCATGACCAAAATGTTCCATTAATTTAATAGAGACACACTCTCAACCTGCATCCTTTTTTCAGCCCTAGTTTTTTCTTACATTTTTGTAGACCAGGCTTTGAAAAGAACCATCCTAGGCAACTAGCGGAAGCACAAGTAGCACAGACAGACGGGGAGAGAGAAGGGACCTACCTGACGCCCCCCAGCTTTGCTCCTACTCTGCCTACCCCTAGTTCCGGCCCTGCTGCAATCAGCCAGAGTATTTTAGCTAGCTTATTTTGTTCCCACCTAGACCCTAGCATTAGTGTTCTGGGTCTTACCACCCCTCAGTCATAGCCGCAATTAGTGACAAGCAAAATTTTTTCGACACGTTTTGCCCTGAAAAAGATGGGCAAAGACTGAAAAAAATTGTTGCACATGAAAAAAATGTATCGCCAAAGACTTCAATGATGTTTTGCGGATTTTCAGCGAAGCAAAATGCGTCAGATTCGCTCCTTCACTAGTCACAATGCTTATGCTTTTTTAGGGATACAGAGTGTCTTGTGGCTTAAAACAATATGGACAAGAAAATGTCCATTAGTAAAGAATCTAGAACAGGAAAGCATTCTATCCATAACTGACATCAAAATTCAACTAAAAAAGCTATTACAAAATTTACAATTAACAATATAGGAATGTACACATAGGAAAGACAACATTATAATAAATAAATAGAATTACAAATATATAGGGGCAGATTTACTAAGGGTCAAATTTGAGGGTTAAAAAAACCCTCGAATTCGACCATGGGAATTGTTGGGAATAGTTGGGGAATGAAAATCCTTCGAATTCGAAGGATTTTACCACTATTCGATTGGTCGAACGATCGAATAATGAAAATTCGATTGAACGATAAAATCATATGATTTTATCCATTCGATCAAATTTTTTTATTCGATCTAAATTAATGAAAGCCAGTTCGGTAGCTTTAATCTGGCGAACTAGGCAGTCGAATAAAAATGTAAAGGGGAAGTAATTCGACTGTCAAATATTCGATTTGATCGAATTTTCAAAATTCACTGGTCGAAGTGGTCTTCAAAAACATTCGAGAATTCTAATGTTTTTGAAAATTCGATCGAACTTCGAATCCTTCATGTGAATTTAATAAATCTGCCTCTAAGTGTCCTGTGGTAGGAGACATAGTAGGAAGGAAGCCCCTGCCCTTTAGAGTTTATAATCTAAATTGGTGGAAAACAGACAGGCACAAATATTTGACCATAACTTTTGGTTAACAGGGCCCATCCCCAGATAGCCTGACACATCAACAGGGTCAAAGGTCATGTCATCTGTAACTAGCTGCATAATCTTGTGTGTGTGTGAGGATCCATTATGGAAGGATATACTTTGAATGGAACACTGCCTGCATTAGAGACCGTGTCCTAGGTGTTAAGCACAGGGCTGAGTTGCAAGTAATGCTGGTTTCATCACTGAGCACCAGATTTTTCATCTAGCAATCAGTGCAGAGCACCAGGACCGGACTGGCAATCTGTGGGTTCTGGCAAATGTCAGAGGGGCTGCTATAAGGTGCCATAGAAAGTCAGTATTTAGTGGGCTGGTGGGGACTGTTTGGGCCACTGTGTGGGCTGATTGTCCCTTTGTGTACCTGAAATCCAAGGGCCTATTTTAATTCTCAGTCCGGACCTGCAGAGTACAGTGTCCAAGTGTCATGAATGGCACCCAGAATCCAGAACAAATGCTAGGCTCCCTGGTCCCGGCTCTTGCTTCCACCTATACCAGCTGCCTTTCACCTCAGGAGGAGCCCTCGGCTAATCAGATGCCGCCAGGTCTTATTATGAGAGGAGCGAACCGGAGGTTCTGGATGAGAATTGGGGCACAATCGTTAACAAAAATTAGGACGGAAAGCACAGTTCTTGGAATAGACAAAGCATAGTCAGACAGGTAAGGGTCAACAACCAGGAGATCAATCAGAATGGTCAGTCAGGCATGGGTCAGGATAACGGAGTTCAGAATAGTCAGGCAGGCAAGGTTCAGGATCACAGAATACAGAATAGTCAGGCAGGAGTCAAAAACAGGAATCAAACATAGGAAATAGCACCCAGGAATCTAACAAATAGAACCAAACAACGAGCAATGAGAAAATCGACAAGCTCCCTTTAAATACTTTTGAATCTCGCGATGACATCATCACACCAGAGTCATTTGCGCATAAACCCAGGAGATGCGCGCCATAGAGAAACCGTCAGCCATGAGGTGGGCATCCCCGCCTGACAACAGGGTTGTACAGGTGCTTATGAAAACAGTACTGATGGGCAGGGCCGCCATCAGGGGGGCACAGCGGGGACAGTTGTCCAGGGCCATGCAAAATCTAAGGTGAAAGGGGAACTGCAAACCGAAGCAATGAAGGAAGATGCAGTGGAAAGACCCGAAGCAGCGGTGGTGGAAAAACTAGAAGCAGTGGCGGCAGAAAGACCCAAAGTGGAGGTAGTGGAAAGACTAGAAGTGGTAGCGGCAGAAAGACCCTAAGCGGTGGTGGTGGAAAGACCCGAAGCGGCAGAAAGACCCGAAGCTGAAAGGAGCTGCATGTTGTAGAAAAAAAGCTGAATAATCTGCCATCGCCCGAGGACAAGGAAGAAGAACTTAAATTAAGTTGCACTGAACCCCAATGGTTTTTTTTTTCATTAAAACCCCTAGCACCAATGTTTTTTTTTTTAATTTTATATGGGCCACTGACGACCAATTTTTTTTTTTACTTGTAAGGGAGCCCCTGACCACCAATGGTTTTTTTTTTCTATGGGGCTCTGACCACCAATTGCATTTTTTATTTGTAAGGGGGGGAGGCTTGGCCACCAATTTTTTTTTTTAATTTTCTATGGGGCCCCTGACCACCTATGGTTTTTTTTAACTTGTAAGTGGGGTCCTGGCCACCACTGGATTTTAATTATCTATGAGGGACACTGACCACCAATTTTTTTTTTTACTTTTGTGGGGGCCCTAAAGCCAATGTTTTTTTTTAACTTATAGGGGGGCCCTGACCACCGCTGATGTATGTATGTATGGACTTTTTACTGTGGTGTGGGCGGAATCTGGGGTGGGGCCGGCTAGGCCAGTAAAATACCAGCCGGATGGCAACTCTAATCATCAGCAAGTCTCCTAGAGAATATAAGCTCTGAGGAATGAGGACACAGGACTGAGGGAGAAGATAGTTATTGTAGGAGAGGTGATGAGAGGAAATCTTTAAAGGAGAAAAGCTTAGACTTGAAGGCTGAGTAATGTGACAGGAGGGGTAAATGTGAGAGAGGTATGCAGAGAGGAGGGAGGAATAAATAGAGTCTTATTTGAAGGGTGAGAAACATACCAAGTTAAACTGCATTCCGTGTGTTTAGGAGATTATTGTTCTAAAATGGTTTCAGTATTTCTTGTTTTTGGAGAACTGGGCTTATTTCTCAGTTGGCTACAGGCTCTCTGTTAGGGATGGGCTGCACCTCAAAGATGATGGTGCAGCTGTTTTGGGAGAGAAGATGACTAGATGGTTGGAGTAGATTTTAAACTAGGCTTGGGTGGGGGCTCAGTAAAAGATTCAGTGAAAGACAGGTTAGATGAGATAGTGGACAAAGGAAGGGAAAATTGGGGGGGGGAGGTTTGGTTGGGGGTACTGTTAAAGGGCAAGGAAAGTCTAAAATAGAATAAGGCTAGAAGTGCTGTATTTTGTATACTTAACATAAACACGAACTTACTGCACCACAAAGTCTAATCAAACAAATTATTTATGCTTTCAAAGTTGGGCACAGGGGGCTGTTATCTTGTAACTTTGTTATACATCTTTGCAAGATCTGTGCACATGCTCAGTGTGATCTGTGCTGCTTAGGGGTCGTCATAAATTATCAAAACAGCACAATTCAAATAATATCTGCCAGAAGCCGATACAACAAGAATGATTAATAATCAGAATATACAGACTGCACTGGGTCCTGTGTTGTCATGTAATGTAATGTGGATTTTACAGTTTTTGTATTGTTTAATACAAACTTTCTACAACTCTGCAGAACCAGAGACTGTAGCAAAATAATCCAAATAGAATCCCAGTTTATCTGTTTAAATCTGGCTCCATGATCTTTGTCCCTGCAGCTGGAGCTGGAAACAGTAAAGGGGATGTAAAGGATAAAATAAAATCCAGGATAAAAAAGGATAAAGGATAAAATAAAATCCAATACAAATCTCTACACAGTTGCCGACTGCAAGCTGCTGGAATTCCGCATGGCTGGGAGATCACCCCCTGCTGTTCATAAGTATGATTGTTTCCCTGCCCAGCATTAAGGGACCATCTGACAATTCCTATCCACAGAAGTAAATGAAGGGAGAATTTCAATGCATACAGTCAGGTTTCTTATAAAAACAGTACACATTTTTTAATTTAAAAAAATTGGGTGTAGCAAGCAATGCCAGTCAGCAGCATCAAGTGCCAATAAGGTCTTGAGCTGTATTAAAGAGGCATAGTAACAAGAGGAGGGGGTCATTCTTCCACTGGTGAGGCCCGATCTAGAATGTGCTGTACAGTTTTGGTCTCCCTCACTCAAACAGGACATTATTGTATTAGAGAGGGTACAGAGAAAGGCAACCAAGCTGGTAAAAGGTATGGAAAATCTTAGCTATGAGGAAAGACTGGCCGAATTGGGGATGTTCACGCCGGACAAGGGCACTTAAGGGGTGATATGATAACTATGTATAAATATATAAGGGGATGATATACTAATCTCTCTAATGCTTTATGTTGCATGGGTGTTCTTGCCTTCCTGTGGCTCAACTAGCAGTTACCTTGTGTCTTTTTTCAACCAAACTTACTATGGTACTATGTAAAACATTATTATATATGAACACAAGGTGGCAGCAATGTAAATAGTTTAAAGGGCTTGTCCACTTTCAAACAACTAGTTGTTTTCAGATAGATCACCAGAAATAACGACTTTTTCAAATTACTG
>CM044438.1:18537786-18570574 GCA_024363595.1 Xenopus borealis
GGGGGGGGGGGGGTTGCCGACCCCCCCCTCCCCCCCCAACTGTTCTAAACTGGATATATTTCTTATCTTTGTCCCTGCTGAGCAGAATGCCTGGGTTTCATTACAGTCAGCTGTTAGAATTGATACAATAGTTGCTAATACTCCAGATATGTTTCTGTGAAATGTATCAATTAAATGTTGCAAAATTGTAACAGTTTAGAGTCTGCACCTGAATTACTGAGCTGCCAGACTTAGATTTTGGAAAAACAGTAAAAAATAAATAATGGAAAGTAATTTTAAAAAGTCTTTGTTTATGGAGAACAATCTGAAAACCACTGATCAGAAAAAAGTGTTTGGAAGGTGAACAACCACTTTAACTTTTAGAACATGTCTTGACAGATCTAGATTGCTGTGTGTGTCACATCCTCATTTTCTAGATTTATTTATAAAATTAAAAAGGTGTCATATATCCTTTCTAGTTTTCTTACCATTATGCATGTGGGCTTATTAAAAAGTAAATAGATTCAAGTAAGTGAATTGCTAAATGATGAAAGAGTAAAAAGTTAAAGGGTATATCCAGCTAAAAATGAAAATTATTTTTGCATGATGACATAAAATGTAAGACAGTTCTAAGACACTTTCCAAATATCAGTTACACAGTTACAGTTTAATTATTTGTAAGTATAACTGAAAGTGAAATCAGTTTCTGTCTTTGCTTTACTAAAGAGTGAACAAGCACTCACCACAGTTTTCCCACCATCCTCTATACATTTCTATGGCATTTTAAAAATAATATAAATCAAAGGGTCAACTTTTACTTGCACCCATTGTTAATATGCCCCTATAATCCTATTTAAATGAAAAGAAAGTAGCAGAATTTCACTCACTCGAACTGTGGCAAGCTCTAGTTCACAATGAGACAAATAAACCCAACCAATGCATAAGAAATCAGTTCTTCTCTAGCAAAGACTCCGGTTACCACAAGACCTTGCTTACTTCTGGTATTCTCCTTCTTTACTGGTCTTTAGAGAATATGCAAGGCATTCTAGGATTTGCAATATTTGTTCTCTTACTACTCACTCACAGGCGGATACATGCTGGGCGGCACGGCGGGGGGCCCTGCAACAGGAGCCCCAGTGGGCCCAGGCCCCCCAGTCCGACCCTGATTACTTCACATATGAAATTACTTTTGCACCACAGATAATGAACCTTGCAGTGTGCATTGGGTAAGTAGCTCACATGCATTAGGTAATGCTAAATCCAAATGGAGTGGACAGTGGAAAAAGCATAAGCATCCACCTGCTTGTCCTCTACCTTGCACATCATTCAGCAGTACAAGGTAGGGAGCAGCAGGATGAGCAATCCACACCACGGACCTTAAAGCGAAACTGTCATGGGAAAACATGTTTTTGTTTTAATGCATCAGTTAATAGTGCTGCTCCAGTAGACTTCTGCACTGAAATCCATTTTTCAAAAGAGCAAACAGATTTTTTTTATATTTCATTTTTGAAATCTGACATGGGGCTAGCCATTTTGTCAATTTCCCAGCTGCCTCGGTCATGTGACTTGTGCCAGCACTTTAGGAGGGAACTGCTTTCTGGCAGGCTGTTGTTTTTCCTTCTCAACGTAACTGAATAGTACGCAGTGGGACATGGGTTTTTACTATTGAGTGTTGTTCTTAGATCTACCAGGCAGCTGTTATCTTGTGTCAGGGAGCTGTTATCTTGTTACCTTCCCATTGTTCTGTTGTTAGGCTGCTGGATGGGGGAAAGGGAGGGGGTGATATCACTACAACTTGCAGTACAGCAGTAAAGAGTGATTGACGTTTATCAGAGCACACGTCGTATGACTTGGGGCAGCTGGGAAATTGACAATATGTCTAGTTCCATGTCAGATTTCAAAATGAAATATAAAAAAATCTGTTTGCTCTTTTGAGAAATGGATTTCAATGAAGAATTCTGCTGGAAAAGCACTATTAACTGATGCATTTTGTAAAAATTTTTTCCCATGACAGGATCCCTTTAAGCAGGTTGTATGGACAGGGCTTGACTGCTCTGCTTGACATTGCTCTCTCCACCCTGCCACCCAAGCCCACCCCTGATCCTGCCCACTCCACATCAAAGTCAAAAGACAAAACAGACATCAGCGTTAAAAAAAGTAGTCCCCCCACACATATTGATGGTCAGGGCTCCCTTATAAGTAAAAAAAAAAAGATTGGCGCCAGGCCCCCCCAAACAAGTTTTAAAAAAAAAAGCATTGGTGCCAGGGCCCCTCTTACAAGTAAAAAAAAATTGGGGCCCCAAAAAATATTTTTTTTAAAAAACATTGGCGCCAGGACCTACCTTACAAGTTAAAAAAACATTGGGGCCCCAAAAATTATTTTAAAAAACATTGGTGCCAGGGCCACTATTACATGTTAAAAAAAAATTAGGGCTCCAAAAAAAATAAAAAAAAAATAAAAAACCTTGGCACCAGGGCCCCCTTACAAGTAAAAAAAAAAATCGGGGCCTCAAAAAATATTTAAAAAAAAAAACGTTGGTGCCAGGGCCCCCTTACAAGTTAAAAAAAAAATTGTGGCTTCAGGACTTCAGTATCAGCTCCTTTCTTGACATTGGGTATTTTAGACGCTTCAGGAACCTTCGTGACTTAGGGTCTTTCTGCCGATCCAGGACTTCGACTGTTGCAATCGGCACTTCCGGATTCTGCTGCTGGGACATCAGAGGCGCTAGTAAGGGGGGCCCGGCTCTTTGAAAAGTGGCACTGACGGTCCCCCCTTCAGGTCCGAGCCAGGGACACTTGTCCCCCCCCGATGGCGGCCCTGGCTGTGGGTTGATTATTAGTATGACATTCGTTGCTTTTAGAAAATGTTGCCTAATCCCCATCACTATATACTTATTATGTCTCATTATTAAGTACAACAAATGAACTATCATACAATAGATACACATACTCCATATATAGAATATGTAAAAGTACATGGTCTGTAGTCTTAATGATGTAATATGTTCAACGACTCACTGAAAAGTATGTATAAATAAAGTATCCCCTGTTGAAAAATATGAGGGTATTAGAAGTCACTTTGGACTTCTATGACCACCATAAAAGCAGTCTTGTGCCTTTATGGTTATGGAACTTCTCATTGTATTTCAATAGGGAGTATTTTATTCACTATTGGGTTATTTAATATATTAATTAAGATAAGGTAGATTTTTTATGTGTTGTAAAAAACAGTGGAATAATTTGTCACACATCGCCAGGCATTGCCCTGTAAAAAAAAATGGCTTAAAAATTGTGAAATTTTTTACATCCTTTTTCTTTCAGTAACTTCTACCGGATCTTTTTGGTTCCTATGGGTTACTGCTACTTGGCGAACTCAGTGCCTTTTATTAAATATATGGGCATATATTATACAGTGTCATTTATAAACTGAATAATGTATCCCATATCAATTACAGGGTGGATATCCGTATATATATAATGTATTGCTGCTCATTAAACATCTTTTTATTCGTACTGACACTTGACTGTTGTTTTCCCATACCCATGATGCATGCTGGATGCAATTCAAAACATTATTTATTTCCACAAACTGAAACCCATGCATAGTGTATTGCATTGAAGTACAGTAGTATTTTAGTATCTAGAATATTAATTCTGACCCAGATAACATATGATTCAAGGTATCAGCATGTTTTTCTGTAAAATAGTTTTTACATCATGAGCATCATTAAAAAAATAAAGGTGTGGCAATATTACCATGTACTTAAAAGGTGAAGTGAGTTCTTATTACTCAACATGCCCCCCCATTGTGCTATCTTGTGCAATAACAAATTCATGGAGGATTCCAAAGACGTGCATTAGGATGTGCTACAGGCAAGAACCTCTAAGGAGTGGTTGATATTGCAGATGTGCAAAATAAAGTCAGTCTATTGCTTAAGGCAACGTGATTTTACACAATATGAAGAAAGACAGTGTAACTCAGCCAATGGTAAGCTGGTATATCTTGCAGAAGTGTTTTGCTTTGGTTTTACTATTGTCAGACAGCATTATTAGTAAGAAATTAGGTGGTCTACAAGAGAAAATTCAAACCCAGATAAATTATTTAAGATATTGGTGTGTTTATGATTCTGTAAAATACTTTTAACAGGTTAAATATTAAATGGGTGGTTCACCTTTAAAGGGCAAGGAAAGTGTATAATAGAATAATGCTATAAATGGTGTATTTTGTATACTAAACATAAACATGAACTTACCGCACCACAAGCCTAATCAAACAAATGATTTATGCTTTCAAAGTTGGCCACAGGGGGCTGTCATCTTGTAACTTTGTTATACATCTTTGTCTGACACTGGCACTGCACATGCTCAGTATGGTCTGTGCTAAGCTTAGGGATCATCATAAATGATCAAAAAACAAAGCTGCTTGAGTTCTGCATGGCTGGGAAGTAAGGCAGGGGCTCCCCCTGCTGTTCATAAGCGATTGTTTCCCTGCCAGAAGTTAGGGACCGTCTGACAATTCCTATCCACAGCACTAAATGAAGGGAAAATTTCACTGCATACAGTCAGGTTTCTTATAAAAACTGTACACATTTTTTAATCAAAGTATATTGGAGATAGATTTCTTTTTCATTAAAGAAAGTAAAAATTGGATTTTATTTATTTGCCTTTCCTTGCCCTTTAAGTTAACTTTTGGTATTACAGAATGGTCCATTCTAAGCAACTTTTCAATTGGTCTTCATTATGTATTTTTTTTTTACAGTTTTTGGACTGTATTTTTATTCTATGTTTCCAACTTATAAATAGGAGTCACTGACCACACCTAAAATACAAATGCTCTGTAAAGCTACAAATGTATTGTCTAGGGATGCACCGAATCCAGGATTTGCTTCGGGATTTGGCCTTTTTCAGCAGGATTCGGCCGAATCCTTCTGCCTGGCCGAACCTAATCCTAATTTGCATATGCAAATTAGGGCCAGGGTGGTAAATCACATGACATTTTGGCACAAAACAAGGAAGTAAAAAATGTTTTCCCCTTCCCACCCATAATTTGTATATGCAAATTAGGATTCGGCTGAATCTTTCGGTAAGGATTCGGATGAATCCAAAATAGTGGATTTGGTGCATCCCTAGTATTATCATTGCTTCATTTTATTACTTATCTTCTATGCGGGCTTTCTCCTGTTCGTATTCCAGTTTCTTATTTAAATCAGTGCGAACGGATACAATCCAGATTACTTTAGCAACCTTACTGCTAAAATTGCAAACTGGAGGGCTGCTGAATAAAAGGTAAATAGCTCAGAAATACACACATAAGGGCTACGCCAGACGGGGAGATTGGGGGGAAATTTGTCGCCTGGCGACTTCTCGCCCCCGAACCTCCCTGAATAGCCAGGCACCACCGCGCACCAGCATAGCTGAAAAACGCCGGCGCGTGTTCACACGGAGCGGCGCGATTTTTCAAATCGCTCCAAATTGCCTCGCCAGGCGCTACAAAGCAGTCCCCACGGGGAAGGGCTGGGAAATAGGGGGGTCTGGAGAGTGGGGTCTGCTTCTTCTATAGCTGCTATAGTCCAAGAATATATGCAAGAAACTGCTGCAAACTATTATCATCTAGTGTGTTTACGCACATGTGAGCCAGTGAGGAGGAGGGCGTGGGGAGAGTATACTCTGTGTGCTGGACCCCTCCAATAATTCTGGTGTGCATTTGTTCTGCTGCTGTGTCAGTGACAGGTGATTGGCTATGGTGGGTCTCCAGCATAACTCCCAACTGTGCCGTTTTCTACAGGTCACAATTTTAACAGCTCAGCCAGCAGTCCTGGATTTTCTTCAAAAAGTCCAGAGTTTCTCTTTGATCTCCTACCAGAAAAAGATTGTTGGGAGGTATGGTCTACTGCAGGGGTGTCCAAACTTGGCCCTCCAGCTGTTAAGGAACTACAAGTCCCACAATGCATTTGACTGACTGTGGCTGTCAGACTCCTTCATTGCATTGTGGGACTTGTAGTTCCTTAACAGCTGGAGGGCCAAGACACCCCTGGTCTACTGTATAGTGTAGTGTCACTAAATATACATTCACTGTTAATCACATATCAATATTCCACTTCTTAGTGCAGTTATTGAATCTTTTAATCCGGAAATTTGTTATCCAGAAAACTCTAAAATACAGGAACAACATTTGCAATACAGTTCTATTTAAAAAACAAAAAAACAAAACAAGGCTTTGGTTTTTACAAGTACAGTATCAAAAGAATGTCTGTTTCATTTTACAGGTCATAATAGAAACTAACTGAATTCTCTTTTTTTAAAGTACTATGAGGATGGATGACTCATTCAACACTTTGTTTTTATTTGAGTTCAAAGTTCTGTTTCGAATTATCCCATAAATAATGGCTGCATTTCCAGCTCTGGACATCACAAATGTAAAAAAGTTAAAGAAAGAGTAACACCAAAAAAGGAAGGTTTTAAGGGAACGACAATTTAATGAAGTGTTGCCATGCACTGGTAAAACTGGTGTGTTTGCTTTAGAAACACTACTATAGTTTATTAAACAAGCTGTTGTGTAGCCATGGGGGAAGTCATTCAAGCACAGGACTCACAATAACAGATAAGTTCCAAGGAATCCTATTGTGTACTGCAGAGCTTATCTGTTGTCTGTTGTGTATCCTATGCATTTTCTCCTTTTTCAGCTTTGAATGGCTGCCCCCATGGCTACATACAGTAGTAGCTTGTTTATATAAACAATAGTAGAGTTTCTGAAGCAAACACATTGGTTGTATCAGCACAGGGCAACAGGGCATTATATTTTCATTACTTTAAAATACATTTTTTTGTGTTACTGTTTCTTTAAAGGCCAAGGAAAGTGTAAAATAGAATAAGGGTAGAAATGCTGTATTATGTATACTAAACATAAACATGAACTTACTGCACCACAAGCCTAATCAAACAAATGATTTATGCTTTCAAAGTTGGCCACAGGGGGCTGTCATCTTGTAACTTTGTTAGACATCTCTGCAATATCAAGACTCGCACATGCTCAGTGTGATCTGGGCTTCTTAGGGGTTGTCATAAAGTATCAAAAAACAAAGCTGCTTGAGTACTGCATGGCTGGTAAGTAAGGCAGGGGCTCCCCCTGCTGTTCATAAGTATGATTGTTTCCCTGCCAGAAGTTAGGGACTGTGTGACAATTCCTATCCACAGCAGTAAATGAAGGAGAATTTCACTACATACAGTCACGTTTCTTATAAAAATGGTACACATTTTTTAATCAAAGTATATTGGAGATAGATTTCTTTTTCATTAAAGAAAATGGGATTTTATTTATTTGTCTTTCCTTATTATTATTAACATGTATTTCTATAGCGCCAACTTGTTGCGTAGCCTTACCCTTTAAAAGGGGAGAGAACAGCCAGGAACGAAAGCAAGATTCTAAAAAAGTTCACAGTTTGCACATCACGTCTATAGCTAGACTTATCTGAGGCAATAGAATTCACCTGTGATAAACATTCAATGGGGGGATGTAGCTCAGTGGTAGAGCGCATGCTTTGCATGTATGAGGCCCCGGGTTCAATCCCCGGCATCTCCACATCTTTTGGATAAAAGAACATCATTAAATCTTTCACAGTTCTAAAACAAACATCTTTTTGTCTGAATAAAGTAAAGTGCTTATGCTTTAAAAAACTTGCCTTGTTGCATAGAGCGTCTCTTGGCTGTGTATAGCTGGCCTGGACAGTGGCGGAACCAACAGGTTCCTTACACAAATTTCTTTGCCTTTCCTTGCCCTTTAATGAGTAATGAAGATATCCTATTTTTCCCACATTTTTATGTGAACAACTTTTCAATAGGACCATTGGTGAAAATTGCGGAACTAATGGGCTATGTAGTACCTCACTCCTCACACTGGAAAATGTAAAACCTGTAAAACTTTCGTTTTGTGGAAGTGACTCATGAGCGCCACAAAGGATAATGATGATTCAACGCTCAGCAATGCAGGAATGTTACATTTTTCATCTACCTTGTAGAGCAAACCAGCTCTCCGTGTAGCAGCAGGTGGATACGCGTGTTACGTGCAAATGGTGGGATTGGGAGGGAAAAAGGAGAGACTCCTATATTTTGTAGGAAGCAGCAAGAAGCATTTCAGGAAATAGAATGTGCAATAAACGGAAATGAAGCAGTTTTGCATCTTGCAGTATTATATACTGTATATAGTATATATATATATAGTATAATATACAGTATTTCCTGACACACTACTGTCGATTGGCTCCTGGCCCTTGCTTCCCCCGACCTTCCTCTTCGGCCCTGTAAAAAAAAGGTACTCAAAGCATGAGCAAGCATGGAGGGGAAGCACGGTCGCAGTAGGGGGCCCGTGAGACAGCAGCCCAAGTTCAACCCTAACTACAATTCCAACATTCTAAAGTTGTCATGGAACAATAGGAGCTGGAGAGTTGCATGTTGGGATTTTCCACATGCAGTGCATGGCCTAGAATAAATCATTTGGTTTGGATTTGGATTGGCAGCTACTCAGTTTGTGTCTACAGAAAAAAAACACAGCTGGATTTAGTTTATGCTATATAATAATACATTAAATAGAATAAAAACATAAGTGATCATTTATTTCTGTTAACAATAATATTCGCCCTTTAACCACTGACCAATAGCACTGCTTCCACAGTAATATTTTAGAGATTCTACTTAATGTCCCTTCTTGTCCGCTCTGCTTATATAGACACCAAGGGCCAACCATTAGAAATCACGGGGCCCCGTACAACAAAATTTTAGGGGCCCCGCCCACCCCAGACCCAGCCAACTCCACACCAGTTAAAAGACCACACAAACATCAGTGCTAAAAAAGGTAACCCCCACACACACAAATTATAAAAAGCTATTGATTGTCAGGGTCCCTTATAAGTTAAATGCCCCATATAAAAGTTTTTTTGTAAATTGGTGGTCAGGGCTTCCCAACAAGTTAAAAAAATAATTGGTGACCAGGACCCCCTATACAAGTTAAAAAAAAATTGGGGTCCCCAGGAAATATTTTTTAATAAAACTTTATTGCCAAGGACCCCCTTACAAGTTAAATAAATTTGGAGCCCCAAAGAATTAAAAAAAAAAAAAAAACCTTGGAGCCAGGGCCCCCCATGCAAGTAAAAAAAATTGGGGCCCCAGAGAATATTTAAAAAAACATTGGTGGCAGGGGCCTATAGAATATTAAAATAATACATTGGTGGCCAGGGGATTAAAAAAAACCCACTTTGGTGTTCAGTAGCATTGAACTTGTGGCTTCAGGACTTCAACTTTGCCTCCTTTCGTTACTTCTGGTCTTCTCATCGCTTCAGAACTTCTCTGCACATTTCGTGTTCGGACTTCGGAAGGGTGGCACGGCACTGTCAACGGGGTCCCGGCAATTTCGGAAAGTGCAGCACACCCTTCAGGCCTGGGCCCGGTACACTTGTACCCCCCTAATGGCGGCCCTATACACACCAGCAGGTACTGCTTATGCCATGATTCCAGTTATGATTAGGGTTGCCACCAGGCCAGTATTTTACCGGCCTGGCCGGTATTTTTGATGGTTCATCCCAATGTTATTAATAGAGAAAAAAGATAAATATATAGGAAGGCCGATATTTTTTTCAAGATACAATCAATATCTGTCACCAAGAGGTCTCTAAAGATACAGTTTAATTTAATCCAGCTAAGAGTGGCTATTGTACAAACAGAGCTGAGTTGTACATACAGACTCGCCTGGCCTTATGGGCCTTTGCCAAACCTCTTTTTCCATTTACAGTTGCCTTGTATTTACTCATCTACATTGGCAGAGGATTAAAAAAAACACAAGAGGATAGAGAGGATTCCTCATTTGTGAGTGGTGTGAGACCCTCATCACCATGGAATGTGCTCCTGCTCCAGGAGGGGAATAGGGGAATTTTACTCTGCCTCGTGGAAACAGTACTGGAATGTATAACTGACCACTATACGAGGTAATGGGCTTAATCTGTAAACCACAGAAAAACGAACGTTGAACTATTAAACTTAGTTTCTAACACTCCTCATTATATAGCCTCCAATTCATTTCAGCTGCTGCTATTTTCTTTTAACCTCTTTGGCATTCTAGTCCCAACATAAGGGAAATATATATTCTTTGCTGCACTCAACAATAGTTTATATAATTAATTTGTTGTAAAGTCATGGGGAAAGCCATTCAGTTTGAAATGTGCATCAGGCTAATAAGGGCTCTTACAGACGAGTGTTTTTACCTGTTCTACCCTGCATTCTGGTTTCATGCGTTCAGCTGCAGGGGAGCACAGGAGTAGACGCACAATGTGGCTGTACTCACACAGACGCACGTAGGCACTGAACGCAGGTTGCAGCATTTTACCTGCATTCGGCACTTACATGGGTCTGTGTGAGTACAGCCACATTGAAAAGAATTCAGTACATCTACTCCTGCGCTCCCCTGAGGCTGAACGCATGAAACCAGAACACAGGGGGGAGCAGGTAAAAACGCTTGTCTGTAAGAGCCCTTATACATGCTGCATTTTCAACACCTGTGCTGAAATGCCTGTCACCACCCATGCCCCAAAATCCAGCAGTGAAAGTCAATTACCATTCAAGTCAAGGGTAGGCAGCACAGGTGAGGAGCTATATGCCTGCAGAGACAAACGGTTAGCCTTTTATTTATATATATATATATATATATATCCTTGTAAATTAAGCTTGGTGATGTCATCAGTTTAAATTGGACTTACTGAAAATTTTGTATTGTAAAATATGAGAATATTCAAAGTCACCTCAGAGTTCTAAGACCTGTATGGTCATGGAGCCAAGGCCAATTTCTATATAGGCACCCAAGGGCCTGTGCCTAGGATGGCAGAATTGTAGGGGCGGCCGTCGGGTGCCTTAACTAGTGCTGCGTTTTAAAAAACAAAATGTTTAAATACCCTCATCCCCCCGCCACGGATTTGCTATTGAAATCCGGTGACGGAGCTAGGGGGTGAGGGGTAGAGGGGCCGAGTCAATGTAGAAGTGACGTATCGCACACGGTGCGCTGACGTCACTTCTGCAATGGGGCATGACTTGGTGAGCAGAAGTTACGTCACGTGCACGGCGCACTGATGTCACTTCTGTTGTGTTTGGTAGCCAAGGATGAGGAGAGTATAACAATGCTTTATTAGCAGGTTCATGCAGCCCTTACATAACAGCATTAAGTCTTACTTTCACTTTCAAGTTGTACAGAAAGTCCTATGTATGCACAGTGCCACCTGCAGTCCATCTGTATAAACACCACAACTTCCGCGATGTAGGGGGCGTATTTAGGTCCGAAGCCTAGGGCAGCATCAGACCTAAATACAACCCATCATGGAGCTCCTCAGTAACGTAATATCCTTTAATTTTATGATACAGGGTACATCATTCGCTACATATTATTTTATATCCCTATAAATAGTACTTAGTGATGTCATCAATTATAATCAGTCAGACCCGATATTGCCCTAACTTTGGTGGCCATATCAGGATCAAAGTCCTGTTGTCTTATAGTGTATGGCCACCTTTAGTGACGTAATTTGTGGCCCGGTTCACCGAAACATGTAGGGTTGCCACCTGACTGCTATTGGTATTTTTAGTGGTTAATCCCAACGTTATTAATAGAAATAAAAAAGATAAATATAAAGCAAGGCTGGTATTTTTTTCCAGAAAAGGTGGCAACCCTAGAAACGTGCAATATATTTATAATAATGTACTTACTGTTGTAAAATATCAGGATTATAGGACTACCATGACCTATATAAAATATAAGGCATTGTTAGTATCTTACAATATCTTCCAGTACAGGAGGTGCAGCCCCTATTTACCTGATACTCAATACTTTGATTTACCTGATACTTGTTACTCAATACTTTGACTCACTCTAGGTGACTGTCCCTCACTTCCCCGCCAGTGGGTCTGCTCTGAAACCAACTTCCGCTGTCGGAGCGCGTCAGCTTAAAAAAAAAAAACCCTCCCCCCATATAAATAATTGATATCAGTGTCCTGTGACTCAATATCCCAGTTTTATATAACAATTCTATCTGCCTCGGGGCCTGTCGCTCTTTTCCAGCCTGTAACCTTATCTCAGGCGACATCATTAAGAACACTGCTAGGAAACGCTTGGCCCAACCTTCTTCCGCTCTCGCTTCCTATTGGTCCACAGCTGCTCCTGTCACTTTATGGTTGAGGGGGGTCGATGACAGGGGGCTGAGTCATAAGTTACGGGAAAACTGAGTGAAGCACGTGAGGGTGAGACAGCTGGCACCCGGGGGTCTCGAGAGAGGGCAAAAGCCCGGGAGTATGGGCAGACGACAGAGACAAGACGTGTTGAGAACGTGAAAGAGTTTTAACTTAACTCTTCTCCTGCCACAGCACTTTATGTAATTCACTGTATATGATAGGGATACTAAATATATTCATTCACTTCCCCTCCACCATCCCATGAGGCACAGGGCACTGAGGTTATTCTACCACTCACCTGCCCAACCCACGCTCCGCTCTCACGCACACGCACAACCGCGTCACACAATCGCACCTAAATGAACTGTAATATTAGCAAACACAGCGCTGAGTCATATATAATATATATATATCAATAAAGTAGAAAAGCGGGGTCACGTACAGAGCGTAAACTCTATAATAAAAGTCCCGCCACGTCATATAGATCATTGGCGGAACTGGAATAATATCTGCTCAGTGAATGAAAGAATGAAAAGTCCCATATTTCTGTATTTGAGGGAACAACTTTTTTTTTCTCGCTAAATCACAATATAAACGTATTTCTATAAAGGGCGTTTAGGAGAAGCTTGTGATACGCACCTGAGTGTTTCTTTGCCTCCCCACTTCTCGATAAGAGACTTTCCCATAACTGCTGCCCAAACGTGTCAGCTTCACGGTAAACACTGCCCCATGGTGTACAAACAGGCATCATTTCCCAGAAGTGTTTGCTTTTCTTGGTGCCTTTGTAGCTATAGAGTTTTACCTATAATTTCCTTTCCACTCTGGAAATAGCAGAGCGAAATAACAGCCATTTCTAGCAAAGGGGTTTCCTTTCGCTGGAGGAAGTATGCCATATATGGGTATGTACGTCACAGGCCTGGTGGTAACTCCGAGGCTGTACCAACTGTGGCTTATAAACAGGGGGGAGTTATTTTTTTAAAAACATTTCCACTCCGTTGCTTCAAGGAACATTTAATATTCAGTTATTATACAGTTAGGCTTTATACATCATATTTATCCGTAGTGCATCCTGCTACATCTATTTAATGGAGCTGTCACTGCAGTTTAGCAACGCTGACAACCATAGTCCACCCCCTCCTTTATGAAGTGAAGTCTGCTGGTCTCCATTCATAAATTTTAGACTGGAAGGTGTGTGAGTCAGAGTGAGCTAAACCGAGGAGTAGTGAGGATCCATAACATGTACAGAGATTTCACTGGAACCTACCCTCAGCCAGATTTAGGGTGCAGCAGCCACAGCCTACAGACCTCAGGATCGTCCCCAATTTTAGGAACTTCAGGAATGGGACACAGCATCAGATCGAACCCACCCGAGGACACTCAGCAGGTTAGTCGGCTCTTCTATAGGTTTATTGCTGAATCCATGGACAGTCATCTCTATCCAGAATACTCGGGACTTGGGGTTTTCTGGATAACGGATCTTTCTGTATTTTGGATCCTCATAAGTCTACTAGAAAACCGTGTAAACTTTATATAAACCCAATAGGCTGCTTTTGCTTTCAGTATGGATTAATTATACCTTAGTTGGGATCAAGCAGAAGCTACTTTTTTATTATTACAAGAAAAAGGAAATCCATTTAAAAAATTTGGATTATGGGTTTTCAGTTAACGGATCCCATACCTGTATTATATAAGACATGAAGATTTGTAGTGTATACACACCCACATATTATGTATAGTTTATAGATGTGTATATATATATATATATATATATATATATATATCTTTCAGAATGGGATCAAGTACAAGCTACTGTTTTATTATTACAAAGAAAAAGGAAATCCGTTTTAAAAATTTGGATTACGGGTTTCAGTTAACGAATCCCATACCTGTATTATATAAGGCATGAAGATTTGTATAGTTTATAGATGTGTGTGTATATATATATATATATATATATGTATATCTTTCAGAATGGACAAGCACTCCAAAAAATTTTGTAAAAATCTTTTATTCAAACATCACTCATGTGTCCAATGTACATCACACCTTAAAGGCCCCATTGTGGGCCGAAACATTGGACACAGGAGTGATGTTTGAATAAAAGATTTTGACAAAAATTTCTGGATAGCTGGTCCATTCTGAAAGCTTCATACAGTGCTACATTTGACCAGAGTACCCCTCTTGGATTGCGAAAGAAAGAGTGCAGGTACTGTATCTCTGTATTATCTCTGTATAATCTATATTATTACTTAGTAAGGTAAGTTACTTGTGGATTTTTATAGGTGCAGAATGTACCTGCATATGTGGGAAGCCTAAGGATTGGCTTGATATAAGCACCATTAAGCTATTTCTGATTTCTGGGTACAGGAGCTAAAATGTATATACAACTTATAAACAGCTCTTTAGAGATTATAAGGAGATTTATCATAGGAAATGCATTTTATGTATGGCCACTTAAACCTTGCCCCCCTCCAGTATCTCAATTAACTTGATTTCAGTTTTGTTGTAATATGCTGTTTTATAACACTATTCTTTTAAATGCACTTCAAAGTGTTGGTAAAAAGACAGTCTTCAGACTTTGCATGCTTGCCAACATTTGAAAATAATTTCCAGGAGCACCTGATTGGTGTATCCCATAAGACTTTGTTTTAAAGGACGCGCAATGTGCCACGCCTAGTAAACGGGCCATGCCAAAGGTGAATTATCGTTTCGTGGTGTTATATTCTAAGCACCCCTTTTAATGAACTATGTTATATTGACTGAGACAAGACAGACATGGTCATACAATGCTCAAAATATCTATTTAAGTTTTAAAAATGCAAAGGCATTTCCAGAGCTCAGTTGGCATGAGGTAGCTAGAACCTACATCTATGGTATCATTTCTCTGCCTTTTGCTATAAATTTTGCACATACTGGTTTAGGACCTGTATTCCTTCCGTAATTTAGATCTTCATACCTTTAAGTCTAATAAATTACACATTAATCAAACTCAAAAAAGGATACTTTTGCTTTCTGTTAGGATTAATTATAACATATAACAAGAAGCATACCCAACTGTCCCTTTTTTGGACGGACAGTCCCTCTTTTGAGAGCTAAACCCGCAGTCCCTCATTCGTACTGGAAAGTCCCTCTTTTCTCTGCACTGAACAGCTAGAAAAAGAAACAAAGTTTCTAACTTAATTGGCTGTTGGCAGAACAGCTAAAAGGTGCAACTAAGATACTTTGTAACAATTTTGAGATAAGAAAATAAGTAATTGTAACAGTTTAGAAAAGGAGAAATATTTTCAAACTTTCATAACCTGCCAAATGAACATGGTAAATAGGGGGTGTGGTCACAAATATGGGCATGCCACGCTACAAGAAAAATAATATTTTGTCCCTCTTTTTACTTCCAAAATGTTGGGCAATTTATAAGAACAAAGGTCAAAATAAACTCACACAGTAAATGAGGAGGTCAAGGTGCACCACCCTGAACCTTCAGCTAAGTGAGTGAATACAGACCATAGAGCGAATGGACAGGCACTCAATGGAGCGCGTTTCGTATCAACGCTAATACTTATTCATAGGCCTAAGTGTTGATACAAAATGCGTAAGGCTGTGCCATGGATATCAAATCAACTTTATTTTCATTTACACTTCTACGTGGAGGATTGTTCCACTGAGTGCCTGTCCATTCGCTCTACTGTTTTAATTATAACTCAATTGGGATCAGATACAAGGTACTGTTTTATTATTACAGAGAAAAAGGAATCATTTAAAAAATATTATTTAGATAAAACAGAGTCTATGGGAGATGACTGATCCCATACCTGTACTAAATATGCAGATACTTCCAGAGTTTCATTGTAGAATGTACCATATTTCTGCAAGTTGCTAGAAGTTGCTACTTTGATATCAGAATTCAAAACTGGGAGGGCAAATAACTGCTATAGCTAATCTAGTGTGAGGCGGGCGTGCTCATGCAGTTTTATCTGCTGGAGGTCTTTTTCTTTCACAATGCATTCATTTATCCTTCTGATATCAAGAGGGATTTTACCAGACCTGAATAGACTGTGGCCCTCCAGCTGTTGACAAATACTGGAACTTTTGATAAACAATTGCAATTATAGTCTTTTGTGATATACAGATACTGTATATGATCTGTTATCTAAAATTCTTGGGAGTTGGGATTTTCCAGATAAGTGGTATTTTGCAGTTTGGATCATGCTTAAAAAAACATTTAAACATTAAATAAACCCAAATGGATTGTTTTCCCACCAATATTGATTCATGATGCTTAGTTATCATCAGGTACAAGTTACTGTTTTATTGTTACTGAGAAAAAGGAAATCGTTTTTACAAATAAGAATTATTTCCTTAAATGGGACCCTATAGGAGATGGCCTTCATGAAATCTGTAACTTTCTGGATGCTGGCTTTCTGGATTACCTGTATTGAATAATTTGTTGCCCCCTCTTATAAATGTTCTGTATTATGCTCATTGGCATGGTCAGATATATCAAAAACATAGAAAGAATTCATCATTCATTTTGCATTTTCAGTAGCATAACAATCACTTGAACTATTTTATTAAGTCAGATAGCTTATTCTAGGAAAATAAATCCTGAGTGTTAATAATCACTGACTAAGGGAAGTGTTACCTTAAAATATTATTATGAAATACAGGACCAGAATCTGTGATCTGGAATGCTTGGGACCTGGGGTTTTCCAGATAAAGGATTTATTTTTTAATATCCGATAAATGTTCTTTTTGTGATTTGGATTACCATACTCAAAGGCTGATAAAAATTTAAAAAAGAAATAAACCAATGGGGGTTTCCATCAATATACAGTGGACTCGTTCATCTTAATTAGGATCAAGTACAAGCTACTGTTTTATTACTACAGAGAAAAAGGAAATGAAAAAAAAAAGAATAGAATTATTTGTATAAAAAGGACTATATGGGAGATGGCTTTCTCGTAAACTGGAGCTTTCCAGACAATGGTTTTCTGGATAAGAGATCCCTTAACATAAACATAAAAAGATCTATATTGCGTTACCTAGCCTGATAAAAAATAAAGTTGCAGCTATTTAATTGATTGCAGAGAACTCTTTTCTGCAATTCTGCATCCAGCCAAGGATTTTCCTAAAACATCAGAAGAATAATACCAGCTATTCCATGAAAATCATTGCAGTCTTCGTCTAAAACATATTGAGAATGGCCCATCCCAGGAAATTAAAATGTCAGCTCCCACTGCAAATATGAGCATGAATGCTCTGTGTAGACTTTACAAAATAAGTAGGAGAGTTGACAAATTCATAGAGAGAAGTATGATCTCAGAAACTTACTAAGGGAAAAGCGACAGACTAAAATATGCATTTATGATGCTTTTGGAATGCATAGTACATAATATGTTGCCTACCTTTACTAGAGTATACAGAGATATTCATTCCTCATTAAAAATGCTATTTTAATTTTTTTAATTTAAGTTGGCGTCTTAACAAGGGATCTCACACATTCACACCTTCTTTCTCCCAGCATCCTCATTCAAATAGAGAGCTGCAGGTTTGTTATTCTTGAATTGCCAGCTGCTTTGGGTGTGGATGTCTAGGGGGCAGAAAATAGAATGATGTTCAGTAGAACCCCCATTTTCATTTTTTTAAGGGGACCCGGAAAAAATGGTGTAAAATTAGGTAGAATGTAATATAAGGGAAATTATGTAAAATCAGTGTAATTCTGTATTATGCATTGGTGGAAATACAAAAAGGGTATAAAATGCTGGAAAACTTTGAATCAAGGCATACACAATTAAAAGGGATACTGAAATGGGAAGAAAAAATGTTTTTTTCAAAACCGTTAATAGTGTTTCTACAGCAGAATTTTGCACTGAAATCTGATTCTCAAAAGAGCAATCAGATTTTTTTATATTTCATTTTGAAATCTGACTTGGGGCCATTCATACAGTTACAATGGGAATACATTTGGCTGACCAACAGTTTTCGCTGGTTTACATGATAAGTTCTCGTACAGGCTAAAATGGTAAACAGTTTTTATCTTGGTTACATAAATGAAAACTCCATCAATCTCTGTTCATTGGCAAGGGCATTTTCCTCTAAGGCTGGGGACAGACAGGGAGATTCGGGGAGATTCTGTCGCCTGGCGTTTAATAGCAGGCGACAATCTCCCTGAACTTCCTTCTCCCTGTCTGTCGCTAGTTTAAATGAAAAAGTGCCAGCGCTGTGCACATGCGGCGCGGCGATTTCCGGAATCGCCCGAAGTTTCCTCACGAAGTAACTTCGGGCGATTCCGCAAATCGCCGCGCCGCGTGTGTACAGCGCTGGTGCTTTTCCATTTAAACTAGCGACGGACAGGGAGAAGGAAGTTCAGGGAGATTGTCGCCTGCTATTAAACGCCAGGCGACAGAATCTCCCCGAATCTCCCTGTCTGTCCCCAGCCTTAGCCCCAGTTAATGTGTTTACATAAGAGATTTTGTTGCTGCAATTCCCATTAAAATATAATTATTATTACTTGTGGTATCTGACTCTTTGTATGCTTTTTCAATGTTAAGCACCTATTTAGTAAACCTATCTTAGTCATATTCTCTCGGTTTAGCTGCTGTTAACCCAGAACATGCTGAAATTGTGGTAGGTGCTCATACATTTTATTCCTAGTTAGATACAGTTTTAGCTAAGGATTCTAGCTGCAGGTAACATATGTTTATGACTGAGTCACTTTTGCTGCTGACAGAATGACTGGTACGGAATGTCCTGGTCTACACCCTCCTTCAAATATGTACCGTATTAAGCATCATCACTTTATAAAATGTAAATGGCATTTGTGAGTAGTTCTTTCATATGGGAAGAGGTCTAATTACTCAGAATTAAAGGTGGCCAAATTATACCTAATATACATTCTTAATACATTTAGTAGTGGTGTCTGGAATCCTGATGTGCAAGGAAATATAGCCATTTAGAAAAGTGCAGTCAAGGATACTAAGGGCCACATTTACTAAGGGTCAAAGTGAATAGTCAAATAAAATTAGAATTTTAAAATTCGAATTACGCAGTAATTTTGAGCTACTTCGAATAACCCAAAATTCGATTTAAATAAAAAAAATTTAAATTGTCGAATTTTGAAGTACTGGCCCTTTAAAATCCTTTGAATACAACTATTCGCCACCTTAAAGCTGCCGAATTGCAATTTTAGCCCATGGGGGACCTCTTTGAGCCAGTCTTGAGAATTCAAAGGCTTTTGGCTGAAATCGTTTGAATCTAACTATGCATTCGAACGATTCTAACTATTTCAATTCAATCGAAAATGGACCTATTCAATCGAATTAGGTCCATTTTCGATAGAAAATGAAACCCCCCCAAAAAAAATTTGATGGTTGAATTTCAAAGTTTTTTCACTTCGAAATTCAACCATTAGTAAATGTGCCCCTAAATATCCAGCTCTCATTGCCATAGAAAGTCACTTAGGTATATAAGTAGTTTGTGTACTTTAATCAACTGAATCTAGAGGTCTGAAAAAAACTCAAGATAGTTTTTAGATGTGTGAGGTTTGGCCTGTTATTTATGAAATATATTTTCTTTGCTTGTTTTTTTCATTGTCAGGTTAAAGGAAAACTAAACCCCGAAAATGAATACTTGAGCAACAGATAGTTTATATCAAATTAAGTGAAATATTAAAGAATCTTACCAAACTGGAATATATATTTAAGTAACTACTGCCCTTTTACATCTCTTGCTTTGAACCACCATTTGGTGATGGTCTGTGTGCTGCCTCAGAGATCACCTGACTCTAACTGTAACAGGAAGAAATGTGGAAGCAAAAGACACAACTCTGTCTGTTAATTGGCTCATGTGACCGAGCTTTATAGTTTGTTTGATATGTTTGTGTGCACCATTGAATCATATAATCCCAGGAGGATTTATGGTTACCCAATGGCACATGCTATTAAAAAAGTATATTATTATGAAAATGGTTTATTGACATGAAGTAGAGTTTTACATATGAGTTGTTTTATGCAATATCTTTTTATAGAGACCTACATTGTTCGTGGGTTATAGTTTTCCTTTAATTTCTGGTATGTTTAGTGTCCAGTATTGAGAAATGTACAACTTATTGGTTGTGGCGATCTTTGTTTTCCTCATATAGGACCAGAATCAGCCTCTGCTATATCCCACAAAAGTTACACTCTGATCTGTCAGGAAATCAGAAATTTGATCTGGAGATAGTTTTGTCTTGTTAACCCATGGTACCTAAAGTTTATTAGTTCATATTATCCAGGAGTCCAAGATAAATTCTTCTACCATTTACTTCCTTGTACTTTCTCACTTTTCATTTTCAGTTATTTCCAGCGTGTTTGTGTAAAACTTAAATGAGAGTGAATTATCTGCAGCACTTTATTCTATCAAGTATCTACAGATAAAATCATGTTCAGTGTGTTACACCTATTATTAAACGGCACCCCTGTTGATTCTGATAATTTATCAGATTATATAGTATCTGATTCTAGCAATGAAACCGTGTGAGCACTCATAATAACACACTGGGATTTTCTGTTAAAAATATATCAATCAAATATCAATATGAATCAAATTTACCTTTATCTTCTTCAAATTCCTTTACAGAAGTATCCAGCTCACACATCCTCAAGTCCTTTTATCCCAACGTTAACTGCCATCACATCAAGTCAAGACCTTAACTGGATGATCCAACCAAGTGTACGCCCTCTGAACTTACCACCATATCAAAGCCCTCGGCATGGAGTGATCCGGAACATGGGAGGGGTCTTCAATATTGGGCGAAGGAGAAATGGAGAACATGTGAGTATACACATTTTTGACTTATGATATTAATATTTCAATTAAATTAACTGCTCTCTCTTTTTAATAGGCTGAACATATGTCCATGCCCACGTCATATAAACAATAAAAATGTATATGCAGTCTCAAAGACCACCATAAGCCTTTAAAGTTAACCTCTTTATTTCCCAGTCTAAAATAATAAAATAGTATTTTGCTATTTATATTATGAGTCTGCAGAATCAAACATGATTGCTACTTAAATCCTAATTACACATGCTGCGGAAACAGTTATTATGCGACTCATCAACAGCAGAGTGAGTCAGGCTGGGAAAGAGAGCCTGGTGGTGCGTGCCAAACCATGATTTGTAGAGCAGAATAAACCTTAAGGACTGACTCACAAGGTCACAATCACTGCCAATGCCTCCATTCATGAGCATGGCAGACAGTATTCATTGATGCCACCCCCTCAGACACATATCAAAGGTATTTTGTGGGAAGTGGTAGCTCCAAACCACCTCCCTTACATACATTTCACAACAACTCTATACATTGGGTAACAGATTTATTATCTTGTGTTTTCTCATAGCTGTCACCAGAGGAAGATGAGAGAAGACGAGTGCGACGTGAGAGAAACAAGATAGCAGCAGCAAAGTGCCGTAACCGTCGCAAGGAGCTAACAGATTACCTGCAGGCAGTAAGTAAAATTGTAGGGATGAATTACTGGGTACTTGATTGAGAAGCATAAATGAGATCGTGAAATTAAATGGGACATACAAGTGATTAGGAGAGAACCTTGGGGTACATTGAAAGGAAGCAGTTCTGAGACAAGGGTGAATGTGGGCACAATAAACAATTCTTGATTATACTTTTATTTTCAACAGGAAACAGACAAGCTTGAAGAAGAGAAGTCATCCCTCCAGAAAGAAATTGCTGAGTTACAGAAGCAGAAAGATAAGATGGAACTCATCCTTGAGGCACACCAGCCTATATGCAAGTTTCCTGCCTCCCATCACAACATACAGCAAGTGGACAACTGCAGGCTGGTTAAGGAAGAGCCACACGAAGATCCACGACGGGGACCTAAAGTCAACCTTCCCAGAATAGAGCTGAGCGATACACTTCTTGAGCCAGAGGCTCTACACACACCAACACTCATGAAGACACCATCCATTACTCCTTTTACTCCAAATTTAGTTTTCACTTATCCTGGTCCCCAAGAATCATGTTCCACCGCCCATCGAAGGTTGACCAGAAGCAGCAGCAGCAGCAGTAGTAGTGGAGAGCAAAGTCCCTGTTCTCTAAGTTCTGACAGCCTACTGACTCTATAAAAAAGAATAAAATACATTTTAAATGTGTGCTTTAGGTCTGGATTCACCTGTTACAAATGTATGCCATCCCCAAAAGTTTTATAGAAACTCTCTATAGGGTTTTATTCACTTTTTATTAAGCCATGCTGTCACTTACCTCATGCTTCCTTCCCAATGAATCATTATAGTCAGATGCGTGACCTGTCTTTATACGGTTACAAGTAAAGTTATAGATCTGACTGCCTCACCTTAAATATGGTGCAGGGTAAAGTCAGCAGCTGAGCCAGTATTAAATTTAGTGGCATTTTTAGCAGGTTCTTATATAAAAGAAGCAGTAGAGCAGGTACTCTCTGTATTTATTAAAAGATATTTTTTATATGACTTATGCTTGACATGGAAAAAGTGCATTTTGATAATAGCACATTAAAAATAAAATACCCTTGAGATTATATTTGTTTTGTTTTGTTTTTCTGTAGCAAACTCCATTAATGTGGTTTCCTTAACCCAAAAATCTGCCTTGCAGTAATAATGTGGTATAGGAAAAGGTGCACATTTTGTACAAGCTAAATGGAACATTCAGATTTTATTGGAATAACTCTGAAGATTTTCATTCATTGAGGCCATGGTATATCTAATATAAGCAATTCTAAAACAACTGGACTTGCTGAGTAATCATTGAAGATTTTTCACTACTCATCTGAGCAGCTTCAACTGAAGAACATCTTCAATGATTACTCAGCAAGTCCAGTTGTTTTAGAATTACCTATATTAGATTTTTTTTTTTTTCATTGACAGTACCTCAACTTAATTTACTGATTATCAATGACAAAAACCCCATCTACTGTTCAGGGCCCTGAGAGGTAAAACCAAGTATTTCTCTCTTGTTCAGGTAATACATAAAAATACAATAATTAATAAGCCCTGCAATATAAAATAAAAGTTTAAAGTGTGCAGAATACTTTATTATTCATATGTAATATCCAAATAATGCTATCCACCATATTCCCATGGGTTCATAGACTTCATTAAATTGCATTATTTTATTAATAGCTTATATTTTGGCACAACAAGGAGCTGTACAGTGCTGACCTAATTACAAAAATACTGTAAAATAGTAGAAAGTAGTGAGTGCAAGAGGCGAAATGCAAATATCAAGTCTAATGCACCTCCAGCAAGGGGTGCAAAGAGCTGTGCCTGATAGCAAATATTGGCTTACAAGTAAGAGCACATGTAGGCATATTTGAATATAACAGGGAATAATTGCTTCCTGAATGATTAATAAGGGGTGCACATTTGTGATTCTTGGTGCTCTTGCACATCTTCCCTTGGTCTAAGTAAATGATCTCTATAATTTTTCTAAGCATGATATAATGGATCACATCGTATTTCAAATTATTCATCTTAGTTTATTTTTCATTACTCATAGTTACATCACTGTTTATGACTCATCCTGATCTGTTAGAATACAGAGCTGGGTGGGGTTTCCCTTGCCAAGTATCCTTGGCAGATACATATATGAATAACTAGATGGATTATTTTTGTGCAAAGTCATTCTCATCACATATCTATACAAAAAGAAGTTTAGAGAATTTGTAAATATGTAAAAAAAAAAAAGGGTCTACATCTTTTAGTGTGTTATAGATGGTGGAACTCAAATAGTGGGGAGGGTCAGCAAATTCAAGGCCGCCTCAGGTGGCGAAGTGCCTGGCATTGCCCCTGTCCACAACGTGGATTAACCGATGTGTAACTTTCAGTTAGGTGAAGAAGGAAACCCTCCACCTGAATTCAAAGCCCAGCCATAGTATCAAAGAAGTTCTTCTGTAGTGTAATAACAATTCAGCCATTGACTCAAGACGACAAAGTCCAAAACTTGAAAAAAACTTATTTAAGAAAAAATAGCAATAATAAAGATATAAATAAATAAATAAATAAACCATAACAACATTGGTAAAAATTATTACTAATAATAATAATAGGAACTGTTAATAAGGCCTACCTAGGAGTTGCAGTAAAACATGTATTCAAATTCTGTACAAAATCAGCTACTATTTCTTACTGCCCAATAATAAAGCTAAAGTTAACCCAGAATACCTGATTGTGGAGCACTAATCTGCAAAACAATGAATAAGTAAAAAGGCACTAACAAACTTACCAAAAACTTCTCACACTCCATGTATCATTTAAGTTCTCTGGTACCATTGTATTCAGTTTTTTGTCCAAAATGCCTCCCTTTAGAATAATAGAATTAAATAATAGTATTAGGTTTAAAATTGCTACTATTGCCCTTATGTTCTTTAATTCGTCCTTTCGTTTGGTTTGACCTATGTAAACCTTACCACAGTAAATAACTAGGGATGCACCAAATCCAGGATTCAGTTCGGGCTTCGGGGAGCATTTGGTCTTTTTCAACAGGATTCGGATTCGGCCGAATCCTTCTGCCCGGCTGAACTGAATCCTAATTTGCATCTGCAAATTAGGGGCAGGGAGGGAAAACACCCATAATTTGCATATAAAAATTAAGATTCAGATTCGGTTCTGTATTTGGCCAAATCTTTTGTAATGGATTTGGGGGTTTCTGAATCCAAAATAGTAGATTTGGTGCATCCCTATAAATAACATTACTGGTAGTACATGTAGAAAAAAACTTTGCGTTTAATAGTAGTCCCTTGTGTGGGATGGTTCACAAAATCTCCCTTCATAATGGAAGAACAGCACACACAACTAAGACATGGGAATGTACCAGATTTCTTACTTGTCAGTATGCGTTGCCTATCTTAGAAATCCCTTAAGGTTCTACCCTGGGTGTAGCTAAATAGGGATCCCTCAAACAAAACTTTTCCCAGTATTTTATCCTGTGACACCAATATTTCTTGATGATTCTTTCAACCGCCTTATTTTGAGAGTTATATTTGTCCAGAATTATCATGTGTTATTGTCATGTTAGTGAAAAGTATTTGGATATTAATATCTGTCGTACGACCTGGGACAAATCCCATTTGGTCAGAGGAGATATGCTTAGTGATTACCAGATTTAGTCTCCAGGCTAGGATTTTAGCTAAAATTTTTGCATCAATATTTATTAATGATATTGGTCAATATGATGCACAATTAAGAGGATCTTTCTCTGGCTTCAGTATCCATGTAATTAAAGTCTCACTCATAGAAGTTGGCAGGTCTGCCCCCTCCAGTATCCCGTTAAACAGAAAAAGGAGTAAGCAGTAAAGGTATAAACAATTTTTCATACTTAATATATACATAAGGGGGAAGGCCAACTAGTCCCGGCTGCAAGAGACGAAATGGCCTCTCTTAGTTGTAGTTCTGTAATGGGTTCCTCTAATAAGGGACTATCCTGAGGTTCAAGAGTTGGAAGGGGAATAGATTTCAGGTATGAAATTAGTTGTTCTCCAGCATGTTTTTTTCGGGAAGTATAAAGCTTTATAATAGACTTGATTATTTTCCAGGGGGTTAGTGACAATAGATCCGTTCATATCTCTAATTGCTGGAATATTAGTTAGTGGGGAGGCGTCTTTAGATAATATTGCCAGTAATTTGTCATTTTTATCTCCAGCCATAAAGATATTGGCCTTTTGGCACAATTGTGCTTTTTTCACCTTCTTGAATGGAGCTGTTTTTAATACATTTTGAGCTGCCTGGTACTTCTGTTTAGTTTGGAGTGAGGGCATCTGGCAAAACTCAGTTTCTGCTGGACTGCTTGGGATTCCAGGTTGGCAATTTCTCTCTGTGTGTTTCTATTAAAGGTTTTAATTTTTTGAACCAAAAGAACTCTATTATATGCCTTCAATGTATCCCACATGATTTGGGGACTAGTAGAATTTTGGTTTATGTCTATATGAGATTTAAGCTTTTCTTCTACCTCCTTGGTTATACTATCTTGTTGTAACCAAAAGCTGTTTAAGCTGGCCATAGACGGAACAATTACAATGTTTTCCAAGAAAGATAGTTTGTTTGAACACACGAGTAAAGCTAAATCGTGAAATATACCGGTAGAAACAATAGAATTCTACCTGTATCTGACAATTCAGCACTTACAATGGCCGATGTTATGGGTGCCTTTAAAGGCAAAATTTTCCATCCAGCCCCATCAACCAGCCGACTGATATCTTAATCTTCTGACGATATTGGTCAGCTCATTTCCCACCATACACGCACAGAATATCGTACAAAAATTAGTTTTGTACAATATTATCTATGCGTCTATGACCACCTTTAGTCTCCAGATCTTATCTGAAGTCATAAGGCCTACCTCTATTGTTAATAAAAGAGGGGAGTGATCAGAAATTCCTTCTGGAAGAAATGCAAATTTTGTTGTTTGGGTAAGTATTTATGGGGAACCCAGGCCTAGATCTATACAGGACATCGTGTTGAGGGCGGATGAGAAACATGTATATCTATTTTCCCCGGATGCTTTTCCCTCCACAGGTCAATGATGTTAAGGGCTAGGGCAGACGGGGAGATTCGGGGGCATTTTGTCGCCTGGCGACTTCTCGCCGCGACTTGTAGCCCCTGAACCTCCGAATAGCCAAGTCCTGGGGCGCACCGGCGTTACTTGAAAACGCCGGCCCTATTCACACGGAGCCTCGCGAGTCAATTTGGAGCGATTTCAAAAAGCGCGCCGCTCCGTGTGAATAGGCGCCGGCGTTTTCAAGCAACGCCGGTGTGCTCCAGGACTTGGCTATTCGGGGAGGTTCGGGGGCTACAAGTCGCGGCGAGAAGTCGCCAGGCGACAAAATGCCCCCGAATCTCCCCGTCTGGCCTTAGCCTAAAGGTGGAGGCCCAGTTAGGGAGTACTGTGGAGAAATTAGCTTTAGGATACAACCTGTCATTATGCACCGACGTTACAGTATTAAAGTCTCCCAGAAATAAAACCGGGTTAAGACGTAGGGTTAAAATTTTGTACATAACCTGCGACAGCAGATCCCTTGTAAGGGGGGGGGGGAAGGGTTTAGGTGCAAATTTATGATAATATAACAGTATCACAAATCTGCCTTCGGTGTTGTTGTGTTTGATAGCCGAGGATGAGGCGAGTATAACAGTGCTTAATTAGCAGGTTCATGCAGCCATTACATAACAACAGCAACTCTTACTTTCACTTTCAAGCTGTACAGAATTTACTGTGTATGCACAGTACAAATCCTGTGAAAAGTGACACCCACAGGCCATTTGTATAAACGCCACAGGGGTTTGTGATGGTCTTAATAAGCACATTGCTTTGAGACTAGGTGCTCAGGGCCCAAACCTTCAGCAAAGGGGAGAAAAGGCTCAAAGCAGAAATATGCAGGCTGGCACTAGTCTGGATTCCAATGCAGAGTAACCAATGGCAGTTCATAAAAATTTGTGACAGGATGGTAAAAATGGGAAAAAACATTTTTTTTTACTTCCTTGTTTTGTGACAAAAAGTTACCCAAGTTCCCTCTCTGACCCTAATTTGCATATGCAAATTAGGGTTTGGTTCGGCCAGGCACAAGGATTCAGCTAAATACGAATCCTGCTATAAAAGCCCGAATCCTGGCTGAATCCCAAACAGAATCCTAGATTTTTCGCTGCAAGCAAATTAATTCACAAAACTGCAACAATTTACGACGCGTCAAAAAAAAATTGGGGCATGGCAGAGTAGTCGATCACATCAAAATTGACATGCGCCAAAATAATTTTTACGCCCATTTAGTTCAATGCTTTTGGGGTTTTTTTTAACCCAATTTGCGTTTTTGTGGAAAATTCGCAAATGTTTCAGCAAAACTAAACTTCACAGATTCACCCATCACCAGTTACATGCCTCAAACAATCATATTTCATAGCCTTATGTATTTTGTGCCTCTTAGGCCTATGGTTAAGTGCCCATAGGAAGGCACTCTTCCAGCAAAGTAGTAGAAAAAGTAGAAAAGATTTATTTGTGTCACCGGCCTTACGCGTTTCGTGTTAACAAACACTTAATCATAGGCGTGGGGCCATTAAGTGTTTGTTAACACGAAACACGTAAGGCGGAGGACACCAATAAATCTCTTTTACTTTTTCTACTACTTTGCTGGAAGAGTGCCTTCATTTGGGTGCATGCCACCAGATTTTTCCTATGGTTGTCCGCTCCCTTAGCTGAGGGCTCAGGGTGGTGCACCTGGGCCACTTCCAATATGTGGTGAGTTATGGTTCTACTTAACATAATTAACCCACATTCTTTTACTTTAGTCACATTTAAGTGCCCATAGGAGGCACAAAACTTTAAATGCAACATTATGAAAATAGCATTCAGGTTGAAATTGTAGTGTTAAAGTTCTTAAAACAACAAATCTCACAATGTCTCATAATGTGCATCTAGGACCAGTTTCGTAGGATTATTTGTGATCTAGTTATTTGTTTTACTATCAACCACTCAATGTTCCTTCTGATTCCTTCTCATTGATGTGCATAAAATAATTATTTTGTGCACACTTTTTTAAAAACTATGTGCTCAGGTCAGAACTGATGCAAAGTTTGGAGTTTTCACACAAAATTCTTTTTTGCGTGTACCACAATTTGTTGTGTGCTCTGGCCTCAAAATCTGCATGAGCACACAGCTTAGAGGAAACATTGGGACTGCTCAGCAAATAGTGAATCAGCACCAGGAAATGCTACAGGATGTAAAAAATGTAGGGACCCATAGGTTTTCTATTTGGCACCTATGGAGTTAAGTCCCTGATCTCTTGTCACTAGGCAAAAGCCTATGTTGCAATTTGTGTTATGAACCAATAGCTATAGCCAGGAGTGTAATGACCACTTCCTGTCACACTGCCTTATAGTGTGTGTGTAGGGAGTGGCCCTCTTCCTCTTTGGCTACTGGTACTCATCAAGCTGGTTGTTCATTGAGCCTGGGAGCAAGAAGGCCCCAGTAAGCCATGTGCCCTGACGGGACCTACAACCGTTAGTGATTTAAGTCAGGGACCAGGCCACCCAATGAACAAGGATTAGCAAGTGCAGGGTAGTACTGTTATAGTCTCTCTAGAGAGAGAATGGCAGTTGGTAATATTTAGCATGAACAGTGTGTGTTCCAACAAGGAGTGGTAGCAGTAAGTGATCTTTCTGCAAAGCTCCCCCTGTGATGCTTTTAGGCAGGGACATCAAGGTGGTAGGGATTAGGACTAGCAGCGGCTACACTGGTTTTCCGGGCAGGCACATTGCAGCGGTTGTAAGGAATGGATGTACCCTTGGCTTTCATCTTTTATTGTACAGTTTGCCTGGGAATTGTAGTTATACTACCTCCTAAAAGATAGCTTCCACATGGCGAAGACCCTGCCCTGGTGTGTAGGTCGCAGTGTAACCATGCTCATCCTTCAATAGCTGGACACTTTAACCCTTGGTGCTTTAGCTAGCCCACGAAAGCATTACAAAAGCAACATACAACATACATATTTCTTAATGAAAATAATAGGCTGGAAATATGATTAAGACAAGCCCTATTCTTTAATCTCATGTTAAAAAAAAAAGGGGGGCATGCCGACTCTATGGGACATATTTATTATGCTGTGTAAAAAAACGTCAGGATAATACGTGACACATTGACAGCACTACCCTGTGTATAAAATGACATTTTTTCTTATGTGATGTCCACCAGAAGCATTATAAAATAACAGTGTCAAATCTAGCATTGTAAAATGGGACCTCCCTACAGTATAAGACCTCAACTGGTGGGTCTGCCTCTCACACAATTTCTAAATTGACAACCGACACTGTTAAAAATGTATGAAATATGTACAGGCCCCTTTATAATGTTATAAATGTATTCAGACCAAATATTATTTAGAATGCAGTACACTAATTATTTATTATTAACTTGTATTTATATAGCGCCAGCATATTTGGTAGCATTAATTCCAGGTAGATTCTGACCAGAGGGGTTGCTGTAAAATGCCATAGTCACTACTTATTGAGCCTTGTGTGGAGCTGTTTGGCCCCCTGTGTGTTTGAAATGCCAGGACCTATTTTGCAAGACTGTACCAGCAGTAAAGTCTACCCTGCCCCATGTACTACTTGCTTTGAGCAGCCACAATGTTTGGAAGATGCCTTAGGACTATGGCCGCCATTAGAAATCACGGGCCTCGTACAACAAAATTTTGTGGGCCCCACCCAACAGTTAAAAGACCACAAAGGCATCCAGGCTAAAAACGGTAAACCCCCCCATACAAGTTGTAAAAAGCCATTGATGGTGATGGCCCCTTATAAGTAAAATAAAACTGTAGTGCCAGGGCCCCCCATAAAAGTTTTTAAAAAATCATTGGTGACCAGGGCACCCCTATAAGTTAAAAAAAAATTGGCACCTGGGCCCCCATAAAAGCACTTTTTTTTTTTTTTTTTAACTTTGGTGCCAAGCCCCCCATAAAGTTTTACAAAACATCATTGGAGGTCAGTGCCCCCCATAAGTTAAAAAAAATGTTGGCACCATAAAAAGGAACACTGGGGCCCTGGAGAATATTTTTTTGAAAAACCTTTGGTGGCAGGGGCCTATATTAAAATAATACACTGGCGGCCAGGGGTTTAAAACATTTTTAAAAACTCATTGGTGTTCAGTAGAACTCCTTTTGCGGCTTCAGAACTTCAACTGCTGCTCCTTTTGATGAACTAAACTCATGGCTTCAGGTCTTCAACTCCGGCTCCTTTCGTGGCTTCAGGACTTCAACTTCAGTTCCTTTCATGGCTTCAGGTCTTTTCACCGCTTCAGGACTTTGGTTCTTCTGGACTTAAAGGGCAGCCCAGCTATTTTGAGGCCCACTATGGTACCTTAATGTCAGTGATGTAAGTGAGCAAAGCACTTTAGAGATTAGATCAACCAGTACTTTTATGTAAACCTGAACAAAACTATTGCTTAAATATTATCATGTAGTAGGCCTAGCTATGGATAATGTGCTCAAATAAAGTCATCAACATTTGTGAATTGAATGAAAGTCTTGACAATTTCTCGCAACAAGCAATAACCATATGTCATTCAGTAGATAGCTTCTCTATTTGAATCTATCCCATACATATATCACGTACAAGCAGCTGCAGAGACCTACTGCAGACACTGACATCATGTGGACAGACAGGCATATGACACTTTAACTTTTATGTGGTCTGTTCTGGAATAGACCAAAAAATCTGACTATTTCAGACTTTTCTAGCAAAAATATGAAAAATTTGGGCTTTTCAGGAAAAATCCCGAAAAAATTGTACGATAAGGGAAAAAACTCTGAAAAAATCATGCGGTTCTGGTTTTCGATTCATTTTATTGATTTGATCACACTTTTTTATTTTAAAAAATCAGAAAAATTCAGATTTCGATAAATAAACCCCAAAGTCTTCACATGTATAATATATTGAAATGTATTCGAAAGAAAAGGAAAAAGAACCCCTCTTCCAACAGTACTTAAAGTCTCACAATGTTATTCCAGATTAACTCAAGTGTGATTCCAATCCAATCAGCTACCACTATTCAATTACACATTTTCTATGGTTTTTAAGTTATTTGTACATGTATTGCTATTGAAAGCAGTGTTTGGGCAAGGCCGGACGTGGCGTTTTTACATACATTTTCAAAACTGCTCCGTCCAGCGTAAATACGCCACTGAAAACACACGCGACTGTCAACATGTGTTTTTCAGCACATAGGTTTCTTTTCCCAACATGCACTTCTCACTGTTGTCATTGAGAATTTGGACGTCATATTTAAAATATGCTGCATATTTACGCAAGGCGTGGTTTCAAACATGCAAATCCCACAGAGTCTATTGATTTGGTAGTTTCTTGATGTATTGGCATTTCTAAAAAACGCCAATACTGGCGTCCTGTGGCGGATTTCGGGTTGCAAGCGCCCTGTGTGAATTGCCATAGTGCATTTTCCATTAGTTTAAGTGTTAGTGCAATTTATGCGTATTTACGCCGGACGGAGAGTTTTTTTAAACAAGCCGCAAAAACGCAACAAAAACGCTGTCTGGCCTTGTCCTTGGTCCCTTTATAGTCTCTGTACTGGTGGCTCTGTCTTTTGAAACAATGTAACATAAGCCAACCGATTAACAGACCTGTCTTACTGGAGGAGACTGGCTTTGGCAACATTGTTTAAAATGTAACAACCAGGAATTATGTAAATATTGCTCAATAGCAATTACATTTACAAATAACTTTTAAAGCACCAACAATTTTTAATACATTAATTTTGGAAAGTCACTTATAATTGTGTTTTCATTTATTAGGCAAAAAGTAATTTTTTGGGTTGACATGTCCGTTAAGGGCAATTGCCAAGATTGTATTCCCAGTTCTTTTTTTTTTTGCTCAATAAACACACATATGACAGTTCCCTTGGGACTGTGCCTGCCCTGAGACACCCAATCTTTATCATTTATGCATATTGCACATTGCCCTGTTATGTTTTGCCCACTTTTCTGCCACCCATTTATGTCTGTATATTTTCAAGTTGAATTCTATTCTTAGGGGGTTATTTATCAAAATCTGAATTTATCTCACTATTTTTGGAAAGCCACTCTGACCAA
>CM044438.1:18572102-18585231 GCA_024363595.1 Xenopus borealis
CCCCCCCCCCGTGTGGCCTGAATGTTACATAGGGTGAGAATTGGATGATTCTCATCTTATTTTCGCTTAGATAAGCTCAAAGGGAAATTAATTAGTTAGAGTGAGAATAAGAGTTAAAGTGTTCTTGGGATTATGTCTGCATATGATTACAACATTATTTGCCTATATTTTGTCCCTGACCAAAGGTTGGACCTCCAAGTTGAGTTTTAATGTAAATGTCCTCCCAACCTCTGCCATAGACATAGGTAAACATGACCCACATATCATATATGTGCTATAGGAGAAGCAGCACACACAATAAGGAGCAAGATGCTTTTTTAGGGTAAACGTTGATGGGACATTTTCTAGCCAGGGCTTAATATCCTCCTGCAGGGACTAGAAAACAGCCAAAGTTATATTCCTTCCTACAAATCTGTATTCCCATCTGATACTATGTATAGATAATAAATGCTTCTTCACTGACCTTTCTGTTAAGCCATAATAGGTTTGAGATCAGTACTCCATGTTGGTGAGAGTACAGGTCAATGAGAAGTGAAGCCGTTCACTTGTTTGGCCAGTCATATGGCACACCTCCCAACATTTTGAACACAGTTCTGTGGTTTGTATGTGTTATTACACTTTTGTTTATGAAGGTGAATTGCCCTTTAAGCAGGGAGTCTTAGTTCTCCCAAGTGACCTCATTATCTAAAAAAAGTATCTTAAGTATTTATTTTGGGCTCTCTGCCAAAAGCAGATTAACTTTTTATCTTTTGCTGGCTGTTCAGTGCAGGAGATCAGAGCAAAAGTTGGGACATTTCAGTACAAATCCAGGACTGTGGGTTGAGCTGTCAAAAGAAGGACTGTCCTGCTCAAAACAAGACAGTTGGGAGGTATGATATGGTATGCATTTGGTTGAGCTGGAGGTCTCTCAGTCAAATATATACCATCTTTACAATTATTTCCCATGATTAAGTGAAGGTGTCCTTGTGCAAAAACATTTTCCAAAATGTCCATAAGTGCTGTGGCTTCCTGTGTCCCAGTTATGAGCTGCAAACATACATGGGAACAGAAAATCAAGGTACACGGGAATGTGCACATTGCAGCTGCAGTATAAATATGTTTTTGTAATGCTTTGCAGCATTGAGTTTTGTCAACAAAATGAGGCCTCATACTAAGTTAGCAGGATTGCCCCAAATATTAACCCACAAAATAGAATGAAGTCATAATCAAAAGAAAATGCCCCCCATTTATAACTTTCATGAGACTAGGAGCGAGGGTGGGAAATTCACTGGACTCCTGACATTTTCAGGAAAGTAGTAGAAAGGTAGTTCTGCAGGTGGTAAGTATATAGTTGTACCCATCATCACTACAATGCATGGAATAGATATGTCCTTGCCACAACTACATTAAAAATTAACATTGATGGGTGTGATTTTGCACTATATTTAAAGGGGAATTCAACCCCTCCCACGCTAACCCCAGTCCCCCACCACCCCCCGTTGGCTCCTCTCCCTCCTCCCCCGCCAGCCTACCTCTCCCCGGCAAATGCCCCAAGTCGCTACTTACCCCTCCGTGCAGGTCCCCTCCAGCCAAGATTCTATAGCAATGTCTTCTTCCTACTTCCGTCGGTGCTCTGCAGCTCATGCACAGTAGGACACATTTGCCGGTTTGTACTATTGGGCATGCACCCATAGTTCACGAAGTTCAATTGGCGAACCTGCGTGAACTTTCTGTAGAAGATGGCGCCTGGAAACCTGGCTGGAGGGGACCTGCACGGAGGGGTAAGTAGCGACTTAGGGGCATTTGCCCCGGGGGAGCTAAGCTGAGGGGGAGGAGGGAGGGGGGCCTACGGGGGTGGGGGGTTAGCGTGTGAGGGGTTTAATTCTCCTTTAAAGGAGAACCAAACCTGTAAGTAAAAAAAAGAATTCCCCCCTTCCCCTTTGTAGACCACATAGGTTTGGTTCTCCTTTAATGCTTCTGCAAATGACCCCTGTAACATTTGTTCATGTGGGGCCTTAAAATCAGGTAATTGGTGTGCCGTGGATGGCCCAATGGGGACACTGGCCGTCCCCATTATTTATGCAGTTATTTGATTTCTTATGAAATTGATGAACCCAATAAAAGCAAAAGGTAAGTGAATAGAATAATCATTCGTCAGTGATTTGTCCTTTCTAGCAAACTTCAGCGTGAGTCAGCAAATCGGGAATGCCAGACTGAAATAGTGGCAGGATAGCTCTCAGACTTTATTGCTTTTGAATAGCGACAGTTAGTCAGCATGCACAAAACAGGTACAGATTTTGTAGATCTGTTATCTGAAATGCTTTAGACCTGGGTCTTTTCGGATAAGAGATCTTTCTGTAGTTCAGATCATCGTACCTTGAAGTTAACTTTTAGTATGTTATCGATTGGGCAATACTTAGCAACTTTTAGCTTAGTCTTAATTTTTTATTTATCATTTTTGAGTTTTTTGCCTTTTTCTGACTCTTTGCAGCTTTTGATTCATGATCTTTTGATTCAGACCCTCTCCTATTCATCTTCCAGTCTCTCATTCACACCACTGCATGGTTGCTAGGATCAATTCTACCCTAGCAATCAGACAGCTGCCAGAAATTTAATTTTCAAGGGGAGAGCTGCTGAATAAATAGCTAAATAATTCAAAAGGCCAAATTAAAACTGTCCCAGAATATCAATCTCTACACCATATTAAAAGTTCAGTCTGAAATTCAATAGGATATTTTGGCACCAATATGGATACATGAAGAGAAAATTAAAAAAAAATAATTTAAAAAAAAATTTGAATTATATGCATAAAATAGATTCACTGCAATAGTGATGTGTGGGTCTGGGTTAAGCTCTTCATCCTGCTCTCCCTCTCTGCCACCTTGCACTTCCGGCTTCCTTTCTAAAAGACGCGCCCCTGCTCGCCCCGCCACTTTTGTGACATCATCGGCGGTGCGGGTCAGCGAGGGTCTATAATTGGAAGCCGGCTCGGATGGAGGGATGCCAGGTGCAGGTCACTACTCTGTAAGGAATCTTTGGTACTGTAACTGTAAAAACTGTAAAAAAAAAGTATGTTGTCCCAACAGATATTTACATTATTGCAGGTGGGAAAATGTTTTCCTAGGTTATTTGTCAGATTTATAGGCCCAAATTCACTAAAGCGCGAAGTGTCTAACGCCAGCGCTAATTCCCAGCGTGCCGTCATTTCGTAGCTTTGGAAATTCAGTAACACCGGCTTTGGTGAATTTTTGCTAGCAAAGTAGATTGACTTGCGCAACTTCGCACCCTTATGCCAGGCGAAGTTGCGCACTGATGAAGGATTATAATTACGCAAATTCACTAAGATCATCATTTTCCTGAACGTTACCACTTACGTTAGACTTTACTTCGCCTGGTCAGACCTGGCGAAGTTCAATACAATAGACAGGAGTTTGAAAAAAAAAATGTAAACAGTTTTCTAAGTACCAAAAAAAAACGCTGGCGTGTTTTACCACTGGAGGTTGATAGTCTGAAAAAGATCGATTTTTTTTGGGGGGGGGGGTTACCCTCCTTCCCCCGTACATTTCCTAAAATATGGCAACTCAACTATACAGGGGGCACATGTAGGGCAATAGGACAACTTTATTTAATTTATTAAAGGTTTCCTTGTGTAGTGGAATGTAGTGGCTATAACATATACTTCTATTATACGTTAAAGTTCCCGCCTTATGTAAATTAGGCTTCGCTAGCGTAACTGCACTCTGCCTAGCGAAGTAACACTAGCGCAACTACGCTACCTTTCGCTGACCTGAGCGTAACTTCTTACTTTAGTGAATTTGCGTAGCGCTGGCGAAAATTCGCCTGGGAAAGTGCAGCGAACGCTAGCGAAGTCAACGCTGGCGAATTTTCAGATCTTAGTGAATTTGCCCCATAGTGTGTAAAGGAGCTTAGTCTTTTTGGAGAGAAAAAACTGTGATATCTGTAATTTGGTGGATAAGTGGAAGATGATTGCTGTATAAGGTGTGGTTCTATTATTTTTTACATCATTAAAAGATATATGTGAGTAGAAATCTAGCCATGGTGAACATTGTTCCAGGATATGGGGCAGCACAGGGTTTAACCAGATCTAGACATGAGTCATATAAGGATTGCACAGAACAATTATTACTCATATACTGTATATTTTATCTTACTGTATCAGTGAGTCATTACACAGCAACAAAAAATTATAAACAAAAGAAAGATGCAATATAACACATACCTGTGATTAGCATACACAAGATATGTGATGGAAAATCATTTTGCTTTCATTTCAAGATACCTATAGTTTGTGTTAATGCTTGTACTAACAGAACAGTAGAATTAAAGATTAGTCAGTATACACTTCATTCCACCTCTTCTTAGTCAGACTAATTGTGGGATGGTCCAAAACATACAGACAGTTTAAGTGGTTCCTGATAATATTGACCATAGCGTTTCCTGAATACTAAAGCCCTTTAAATTGCAAGCTCACTTGGGCAGGGATTAATGTAAATAAGGTATAATTTCTGTAATGCATAAAAATAAGGAACAATGATAAAATAATGGAAGCTTAAAGGGCAAGGAAAGTGTAAAATAGAATAAGGCTAGAAATGCTGTATTTTGTATACTAAACATAAACATGAACTTACTGCATCACAAACCTAATCAAACAAATGATTTATGCTTTCAAAGTTGGCCACAGGGGGCTGTCATCTTGTAACTTTGTTAGACATCTCTGCAATATCAAGACTCGCACATGCTCAGTGTGATCTGGGCTTCTTAGGGGTCGTCATAAATGATCAAAAAACAAAGCTGCTTGAGTACTGCATGGCTGGTAAGTAAGGCTGGGGCTCCCCCTGCTGTTCATAAGTATGATTGTTTCCCTGCCAGAAGTTAGGGATTGTATGACAATTCCTATCCACAGCAGTAAATGAAGGAGAATTTCACTGCATACAGTCAGGTTTCTTATAAAAACAGTACACATTTTTTAATTAAAGTATATTGGAGATAGATTTCTTTTTCATTAAAGAAAGTAAAAATGGGATTTTATTTCTTTGCCTTTCCTTGCCCTGGTGGTTCACCTTTATGTAAACTTTAGTATGTTACAGAATGACTAATTCTAAACAACTTTTCAACTGGACTTCATTTTTTATTTTGTATAGTTTTTTTAATGACTTGCCTTCTGAGTCTTTCCAGTTTTCAAATGGGGGTCACTGACCCCATCTAAAAAACAAATGCTCTTTAAGGCATCAGATCTTTATTGTTATTTGTACTTTTTATCACCCATCTTACTGCTCAGACCCTCTCCTCTTCATATTCCAGTCTGTTATTCAAATTAGTGCACAATTGCTAGGGTAATTTGGACCCCTGAAATTGCAAACTGGAGAGCTGCTGAATAAAAAATCTAAATAACACAAAAACGACAAATGATAAAAAATGAAAACCAATTGCTACTTGTCTCAGAATATCACTTTCTACATTATAATAAAAGTTAACTCAAAGGTGAATAAGCAATTTAAGGATTGCCTCACTTGATTGAGATAACTCAGTATTGGCCAATTAAGTGTAATTTCAGACATAATTTGCACTGTTTCTTACCCACAGCATTTTACCCATAATTTCAGCATATTAGCAGCAGCAAGATGACAATGCAATTGATCCAAGTGTGGGAGATGTAAAAAGTAGTGCACTTCAAAATGAATCGGATGCAGCTGAGCAGGAAAGCAGGGCTGGTTTTGGCGAGGAGTGCAGTCTAGAAATACTACTATTTATCTGAGGATTTTCTTCTCCTTGAAGGGCCATTATAGAAAAATAAATATGGAAATGCTTCCTGGTATATTTGAAGATAACATTCAACCATTTTAGCCTATGGGGGACCTATATGTAGTCAATTGGTGGATTCTGAAAGTTCAAAGTTTTTTTGGGGAAAAACTTCGAATTGAATGCGATAAAAATTCAAATTGATCGATTTGAATTAGATCGACAATGGACCTATTCGTTCGAAAACAAAATCCCCCCCCCCCAGCCTACCTGCCTCCCGGGTTCACGGGCACCATCTTCTTTCTTCGCTCATATTCGGAAGTGGTGTTTTTGGGGGCCTGAACAGTTGTAGGAGATTTCTCGTACAGAACGACAGCACAGGCACTGAAAGTCACAACAATTGGTAGGTAGTTTTTTGCTGCCCCTTGTAACTGGCTGTTCGCTGCTGCTTTAGACAAGGTTGGCACCTCATGTCATGGCAGCAGAGACCCTGCCTCTTGGCTGCTGCTCGGTCCCCTCCCAACAGCCAGCATTTATTTTGGCTATAATCCGATTATTCTATAATCCGATTGTTGGCCCAAGGGGCAAAAAAAAACGATTTGGCCCAATGTCGCCAAGCTCAAGGTGGCCACATTGAACAGTACAGCTATTTTAAGTCTCCTGTTTATTACTGTAAAGTGTTGCATAACTTACTAATGCTATATAAATACACAAGAGATCCTGATTTTTCTTTTAAAACAGATCATCCCAAGAGGAGGGTAATGGAAGAAAAGGCAAAAGGAATAAAAATCACACATGTTAATAAACATACATAATAAAAATAGGGTATTAAAGTAAAAGAAAGGAAGAACACATATTTAATGTAGATGTATATTGTCCTGTGCAAATATATTCTATACAAGTAAAGAAAATGCAGTGTAATGTTTTATTACAATATTTTGCTTGGCTCAGTGTGTACATTTAGTGAAAATGAACAGTATCGTCACAGGCAGCCTTAATGCACAGTCAATCTGATTATAAACACTCTAATTGTTGCTTTACCAACCACACAAGCAGTCTCAAGGCACACAGGGAGTCTCAGTGCAGACAGACAGTCTATATGTTTCCTGCTTTACTGGAGACTAAAGTCAAACAATAGAATAAGGAAATGGCTGTTACACTGTGTAACAATACGTGAGTGTGACAAGTGAGAATTTTGTGTTGCACGGGCAAAAGTTGAGAAACCCTGGAGCAAAATAACGTTATATATGTATAAAATTTTAGGGAGGTTTAGACATCACTGTTGCTGTATTAAGTAGTAATGGGCGAATCTGCGGCTTTTTGCTTCGTCGAATTTTCATGAATTTCTAGAGAAACAGTGAAAAATTCACTGAACACAGCCGCGTATCGTTTTCCAAAAATGGACGCCGGTGAAATTTTAATGGCATTTTGCTCATTTATTCGCCAGCGGCGAATCGCGGGAATTCGCCCATCACTAATAATAAGCAAATGGTATTCTTCCCATGAATGAACCTGTTGTGTGTTGTCACAAAAGACTTGCCTCTGCTTGAGTTTCTTCTGCAGGCAGAGAAAAGCCAGTGCTCCTCACTGATATGCAGAGATACAACTTTGTGCAACGTTAGCTATACACTACTCTAATACCAGAGATCTGTGTTGAAATGACCCTGTAACTAACACGTGCATGGGAGTACAAGTAGGCAACCTTCCTGCAGAAAATATCTAGGGGCTTGGGGTTGAGTTGGTCAAGAGGAGGTCAAAGATAATGCAGAAACTTTATGGCCTACAATTTAATGTAAAACAAACCAATTTATTAAATGGGGATATCAATGCAAATGCCCTTCCCATCCACAGGGCTAACTTGGAACATACAAAGAACAATGCAGGGATAGTCCATTGTGGAAGCACACTACAGCTCTAAAAATGCTCACTGGGGAAGCATAACAAACAATCACACTAATAAATCATCAAGGATTTTTGTGGCGTGACAGATTTAAACACCTTTTGTCATTTTACTTATATCAGATATAATATGAAGTAAAGTATTAATTCCCATATCTACTTTCATTGATATTTATGGTATATTTATTATTTCAAACCAGAATTTCTCAACCTTTCCCTATATATGGGAAGCATGTGTTCCTGTGGAAAGTGCACTTGCAAATAAAGCAATTCAAAGTAAGACAGACACTTATAAATTCCCAAATATATATTTATTTATTTAACCGTTTTCTAGGTGCAGAGACAGCTTTGTCTTACCAACAAATAGGAGCTGAATATATACAAAGAGAAGTCAGTGTTATATCTCCTGTATAAGTAGACGTAGCTGTCTCTCACCTGTATATTTACAGAAAGTAGGGAATGGGCAGAGACTGAGCTCTAACCTGTATATACAATGAAGAAGAAATGGGCGGGAATGAGCTTTCTCTCACACACATATATATATACTGTATATATATATATATATATATATATATAAATATATATATATATATATATATATATATATGAGAACGGGCAGAGACTGAGCTGTATTTCACATATTTATTTACAGTGAAAAGGGAATGGGCAGATATGTAAACTGTCTCTTACATGTACACAACTATATATATATATATATATATATACATAGCAAAGATATATATACAGTGAGGAGGCAATTGACAGAGCTGTACCTGTATTTCATGATCTCCCACTTAAAGAACAAGTAAACCTTTTTTTTTTCTATCTGTAAATTTGCTCTAAACAGCCCCCCAGATTAATCTACCTTAGTCCCTGCTGCAAGTCTGCTCTGGTTTCTGTGTTATCAGCAGCTTGTTTCCCCTTCTTCCTGGTGCAGTGTGAAGCCCCGCCCCTTAGTTTACTGAGCTGACCTTATCTCTTGGACTAGTCCTGGAGATCATTTGCATACTATGACATAGCAGAGACCAGTGTGTTTAGCACTTTTTGCTTGGGGAAACTAGCTTACTAATGCACACACTGGCTCCCTCTTCCTCTCTATTGTGGAACAGCAGCAAATGGACTGCTCAGTAAACTAAGGGGCTGGGCTTCACTCTGCACCAGGAAGAAGGGGAAACAAGCTGCTGATAACACAGAAACCAGAGCAGACTTGCAGCAGGGACTAGGGTACATTAATCTGGGGGGCTGTTTAGAGCAAATTTACAGAAAGAAAAAGAAAAACATTTACTTTTCCTTTAAATATTTATTTTGTGCCAGCACAGTTCAGCAAGAAAAATCAGCGTTACCTTAAAGGAGGCCCCAGTATGCTGGTTGTCATACTGTAACATGCAGTCATAATACACTGATCTCTACAACTCAGATTATACATTCTGTCAAGAGAAAGAGATTTTATAAAAAAAAAAAAAATGCCATGATCACTGGTGTTCTTTCCCAAACTGCCAGCAATCGCTTCCCTTTCTAGTGAATGGAAATGCTGGAAAACCACATCACTAGTAAATTAAAACTTCAGTGTTCTCTCACAACACATGCAAACTACAGTGCGCCATAGATAGACTGCTGTGCATTCACTAGAATGAAAGCAGTTGCTAGTTGGTTAGGATTTGACTGAAAAGGGGGGGTTCTGCATGGATTAAAGCACCTCTTGTGCCATAGTAGTCTTTGGGTGGGACACATGATCTCTTATGTGTTTATTAGTAATGTGTGTGCTGGCTCAGTTACCCACAGGTTGGGCAGGTTCGATTAACCTTGATACTCCTCTTGCAGTTCGGGTTGAGCTCTTCTGCCTGCTCTCCCCACCCACAACTTTAGACTTCTGTGTTCCTGCCCTGCCCCTTTTGTGACATCATTGGTGGGTTGGGTCGGCGTGGGTCTATGAATGGAATGGGGAAGTCGGGTGAGAAAAGCTCGACCCGTACATCACTAATACAGATATCAAACTTATAGCCCAGGTAATACTCCTGTTATATGCTGAGATGATCATTAAGTCCTAGTTTAAAGGTCAATAATAGTCACCTTTTTTTGGACTATATACATTCACAGCTGTAAAAGGCTCACCCTCCCCGCTTAATCATCTGGAGAACAAACAACATGGAGCTGGTCTGGGCTTCCCACACTACCTGTGCTTGAACTCCCATCTCCCAAGTCTCTAGGCCCGCAGGGTAAAAGATTCAATTCTGATGAAGCCACGGGACTGGCATGATGCCTTATAGGCCCACTATCTTCCTCCAGGGCTAGGAAAACCTCGGAAAGGCAAGAGTTTTCTCGCATGAGTTCCTCCTGACGCCTCTCCAGTTCTGAAAGTTTCTTCAGATACCCACCAAGGTCCTCTCTTAGTACTTTTGCTGCATGGTAGCCAAAGAGTTGCCACTCACTAGCCAACTTCTTGCTCTTCAACCTGTCATCATCTAAGAAGCAGCAGAGGTCTTTCAGCTCCCTGTTCTCTTCCTGAAGACGGTGGTTGACTTGCTTCAATTCACGAATTTCTGTTAAGTGACCTTGTAGTTGGCGGTTAACCTCTTTGATTAGGCGTCCTCTTTGGATAAGGGCAGACATTTTCTCTGCCTCTTCTTCCCTCAGCTTCCTCACTAATTCTTCCTTACTATGTGAAAGCATCTCCTCATCTGTAACCTTTGACAGGTCCCTGCCAAGAAGGCTACATTCCTCGTTCATCATTAATTTTTTAATTGGTCAGTGGTTTTGGGTGTAATATTTTGCTGCTGCTTTTCAACCACCAAGAAGCTCTCCTTGGAGAGATTGTTCTTGCACTCTTCTATCTGTATTTTAGCCCAAGTCAAATATGAGAGATATTGGATAAATTTTCAAAAAATAAGTTCTATACCCAGTTTAGAATTGATCTGTTAGGGTCTCTATGTCATAACTTATGCTTTGTAGGTAGCTAAAATAATACATAAAGTGCTAGAGAAGCTGATCTGGATTCCTCCTACCAGCAAGAAAGTATCATATTAATCTTTTCTTTGTTTTTAATCAGCCTTTCTTCTCATATCACTTCTGAGAAATGCTTCTTTTTATATTCTCTCCATGTTAAGCAAATTGTATATTCCTGGGAATGTAAAGTTAATCGTTTTGTTCATTTCAACAGTAGGTGCTATGATTTCTGATGACCTTAGTTTCGACTCAATGTTTCATTTTTGAAACTTCAGATAATTCTTGAATAACAATTAAATTGGTGCTTAAATTCAGTTCCATCCACTACGCAGATCTTAGTGTAGTAAACACAATATTACCAGATCTCCTCAGTCTTTAAGACTTTACAAATCGGATTCATTCAGGTCCAGTTCATAAAACCTTCAGATGAAGCAGCAGGTTGGCAACTCTGGGATTCCCTGTTATGACATGTGCATATAGGCTTTCCTTGAGGTCTCCTTTTGCCAATCATGAAGAACGATGAAAATGTAGACAGAGGAGATTGAAGTAAAGTATTCAGTGTCACTCACTTGAACATTCAAATGCTGATCTCTGACTACAATTCTTCTGAGGGCAAAAAACAGAAAGATACACATGTTACATCATCATAATAATAATATTATTAATAACCATAACAAATAAACATAAAGAAGTGCTGAGAATGCATGGAGCAAGAATCTATAGCAAACGAATACACAAATTATAGCAAGTATTATATTATAGATATAGAACATAGCCAACAAGACCTGTATTAAAGACATAGAAATGAAAGGAAATTAACAAACTAAATAAGTAGAGGCAAAAAAGATATACAATGAATATAATTCATATAACCTACACCTATTTTCTGGGTGTAATCCAGTGGTTTTGTAATTTTTCAAATCAAGCACCCTGAAGACAAGATAACCAATATAAGAGAACATCACTGAATCAGCCATTCAGGAATACTTTTAACAGTATATAGGACAACAAAAAAGGGTTTAAGGCAAATCACTCTCTAAATGGAATTCTGGGAGTAACTAAGAGAACAAATAGGCATTCTTTATAATGAAAGGACCTTTAAGCAGGGTTACTCCAGTCACTGTTTAGGCCCCTCTATGGGGGATAGCCTCATAGTTTTGGATTTACAACTGTAAGCATTACAGAAAAAGCCTGTGCAAGGGAATTGTTTCCCCCAGCTTACATAAAAGCACAAACTGTAAAAGCTACATATTATAAATACTTGCATTTATACTTGCATAATGCATTTATATTTAAAACACAGGACAACAGATAACATGTATTCTGAGCATATTATCCTTAAACAAACCAAAATATCTGGAGAAAAGGGGAAATGTATACCCCCCACAGCTAATGTTGTGATCAAAGAGATTGATTTGTGAGAGAACGGTGAATAGGAGGTAAATGTGATGTGAGAACAGTCAGACTAAAATGGAAGGATCTGAGCTGAAAAGGCAGACAGGGAGGGATAGAAATAGGATATTTACAGTATGTGGATCCTGAGCTACAGTAATACTGTGCTGAGATGATTAATTCATTGAATTCATGGTTGCTAAAATGGATACAGCAGTACCGACGTCAGATGGGAATAAGTAAAGCAGAGAATCGGGGACACAAGGTGGGAGAAATTATGTTAGAACACAAGAATAGCAAAATCAGAAATGTGGGGATGAAGGAGGAGAGGGTGGAAAGGGAGGGAAGCAAGGGGAGACTGCAATGGAGGAATGCAGAGCTATAACAATAAAACAGACATAAGACAGAAAGAAAGACAAGAATTAAGAGATAATGTTCAATTAAAGACAGAGGGCTAACCTGCTCTTGCTGCTGATGGGAGAGAGTGGGAGCGATAGAGACGGGGGAGGGGAACAGAAGAGGGGGATAAAGGGAGGTGTGTGACGTCAGATGCTGTGTGTGTGCTCAGGAAATCCTGTATAGAGAACAATCCTGGCACACACACACACACACAATCTCACCAATTACACTATATTTATACACACACTAGGGTTGCCACCTGGCCGGTTTTTTACCGGCCTGACCGGTGTTTTTGATGGCTGATCCCAATGTTATTAATAGGCAAAAAAACCTAAATATATAGGAAGGCCGGTATTGTTTTTAAAAAAAGGTGGCAACCCTAACACACACACATGCACAGAAAAATAAAGTTTGGAGATAGAAATGTGAGAACAGGTTATTTTTAAGATTTTTTATATGTGTTGTCTCACATTTTCCAAAAACTGATTTGAAATGCTGCCAATACATTATCCTTGGGAGGAGTGTCTTTCTGACCGATATAGTTTCCCGTGGTATGGAAAATCATTCAAACAGTGTCCTTCATGGTTACAGGTTCCTGCAAACATGTTCATGCAACACTAAATATACAATAGGAATTCAGTGGCGTAACTACCAGGGGTGCAGGGGGTGCAATTGGAACAGGGTCCTGCCCCCCCTTGGAGCCACAAAAATGGTTATCTAGGGGGAGATTTTACAGCACACATGCCATCAACACTCC
>CM044438.1:18586467-18598282 GCA_024363595.1 Xenopus borealis
AGAGGTGTCTATGAAAAGACATTGATTATGTGTGTATTTCACCAGTATTAGGCTGGTGAAGTGTAAACTCCAGGGGAAAGTATGTGTGGTTGCAGCAAGTACTGCTGTTGGAGCTCAGGAAAAGCTGGATAGTGGGTCCCTGGAGTAAATGGAAGAGAGCAGGGTGGGCATCCATTCCTTGCTCCAGTAAGGGTTTTCAGCTGCCAAGCTAGAGGCAGTTAAGTAATTAAGCTTCAAGTGAGCTGTAGTTAAAAGAAGATGTGGAGCAACACCTTAGGGCTGATGCTTCTTACCCTGGATACCTTCTGGAGCTGAAGGAGGGCGAGGGGCCATGTGAGGACCTACTTGAGTGAAAGAAGGTGCCTGTGTACAGCTGAGAAGAGAGAGGGATTCCCCCTGTGTTGGAAAGAGCTCCAAAAGGATTGAGGAGAGGACCAGAGAAACCACTCCTAGGAGACAAGTGTCTCAAGTGTGCCCAGAGAGGATTCTGGGTTTTGTGGTCCACTGGAAGCCAGTGAGGACTATAGACGGTGAGTAACCCGTACACCAGTGAGGTGTGGTAGCGGGACTGTTTCTGTTAACTCTTATGTGTAGCCAGTGGGCTGAAGAGTCACTTTGTGCCAACTAAAATTCAGCAAAGCTGCATTTAAACTTAAAGGTGGTGTCAGTCTCCATTCTCTAATGAAAACTGTGCCATGGCTATGATCTTCGCTACCTGAAGATCAAAATATATAATGGTATATATAGTTTCAGTGGGAATGTGTATGTATATGCACTGGGTTTCATTTGGAGTGATTGAACTTGATGGACTTGGGTAATTTTTCAACCCAACTTAACTATGTAGGGTTGCCACCTGTCAGGGTAAAACCTTCCTGTTCAGCTAATCGCCACATCATCATTCCCGTCAGTCCTTTTTCACCATAGGTAGGGAAATTTATCTGCAGGCAACAAAGTGCTCTATGTGCCATCACTGTAATACAAGGGTGGGGGCAATAAAACTTATCTATATTATACCACAGAGGTCATATGGCTTCTGCAATGTAACTGGCACACATAGGCTGAAGAGTGATGTGGGCACTGGAAATTTAGCTGGTTTCACACTTTTGAGTACCGCTCTTCCTTTATGGTCCATTTTTGTGTCGATGCAATTGGGTTGTTTTACCTATGGCAATTTGCATTTTCTAAAACTGTAATATTCGGAGATAGATCAGACAATGGTATTTAATCACAGGAACACAGTACAGGTTGGGGGGCTGGTAGCCAGGGCCTCCCACTACACTAATGTACATGGAGTGCCAGTATCCACTGTTCTCATTGTAGTGCCAGCATTAATGAATGTGCGGTGCCTAATGTCTATAACTGCAGGCCCAGACTGGCCAGATCTGTAGGTACTGGCAAATGTGAATTGGACTGCTGTAAGATGCCATAGAAAAGTCATTATTTATTGGGCTGGAGGGGACTGTATTGGTCTCTGTTCACATGTAATGCATGGCCTCTTCTGACTTCTAGTCCAGACCTGTCTCACTGTAGCAACAGAGCTGACAACCCCCCCCCCCCGATTTTGTTCAAGAATTACCAGAATTTGCAGTCTGTCCCCTGATCTACCATTACACATTTCCCTGATTTCTGATGGCTTCTTACAATTGTCCATGATTTTCAGTAAAACTGTTTGGGGTGACAGTTTCCACAACTCTATTGTTAATTACTGTACTTGGGGTGCAAATGGTGCAGGGGTACAAGTACCAAGTGCTTTTCATTGTAGTATTGTACATGGGAGTGCAGGTATACATCTTACCTCACAACTGTCCTGTTTTCAGAGGGACAGTACTGCTTTTGACAGCCCAATTCACAGTCCTGGCTTATTACTGAAATGTCCCAACTTTCTCTTTCATCTCCTGTACTGAACAGCCAAAAAAATACAAAGTTTCTAACTTAATTGGCTTTTGGCAGAGAGCTCAGAACAGTCACCAGGTGCACTAAGATACTTTTGTAACAATTGAGAAGCAATTTGAGAAGCAAATATCTAATTGTAACAATTTAGATAAACAGGTCTCTTGGGAGAACTTAGACTCACAGCTTAAAGGCAATTCATTTTCATTTTAACTGAAAATAAAACACAAAAATATGTTCAGACTTTCATAACTTGCTGAATTTTGTAAAACGAACATGGTAATTAAGGGGGAGTGCATGCATTGGCACGTTGCCATGCACACCAATGTTTGCGCATGAGGGGCTGGAGGTTAGTAACCCAGTGGGCCCCCCCATCGCCAGTCTGACCCTGTGAAGATCAATTGAAAAGTTGCTTTGAATCAAACCTTCTACAATATACTAAAAGTTAACTTTAATCTCCAATATAGTTTGATTAAAAATTTTGTACCATTTTTATAAGAAACCTGACTGTGTGCAGTGAACGGTCCCTAACAGCTGTGCAGGGAAACACTCATATTTATGAACAGCAGGGGGAGCCCCCCCACCTTACTTCTCAGACATGCAAAATGCAAGAAGCTTTGTTTGTGTCCCTGTTTTGATATTTTATGATGATTCCTAAGCAGCTCATATCAGACTGCGCATGTGCAGTCTTGGTCTTGCAAAGATGTATAACAAAGTTACAAGATGACAGCCCCCTGTGTCCAACTTTGAAAGCATAAATCATTTGTTTGATTAGGCTTGTGTTTAGTAAAACTGATCAGTAATTAAACTGATGATTGCTGCGGCAAGAAATATGATACCATGTAACTAGAAAATAAAATAAAAAAATAATAAGAGAATGTGGATTAATGAAATAGAAGAATAAAATGTATAGAAGAAATAGATAAAAAGAGGGGTAAAATCACTAAACATCATAAATTATGGGACAGTTGGACTGATTTTGAGTTCCTGTAGCCACCTACAATGCAGTGATGCTGGGGAGAAAGCATAATATAAGCTGCATCAAACTGCTGATCTCATCAAAACACAAAAGTGTTATGTGATATATATATATATATATATATATATATATATATAACATCCATGGAGCCGGCACTCACGATAAAGCTGTTAAAGCTGTTAAATTATAATAAATTATTTTTTCATATATTAAGACCTGAGAGTGCGGATCCCCTTTGTGTAGATATATATATCTATATATCAATAGAAGGGCCAGCACTCCATGTCTCGTGAAGAATTAATGTGTTTTATTATCGCTCATCCGACGTTTCAACCCTCATTAGGGTCTTTTTCAAGGATCCTTGAGCGATAATAAAACACATTAATTCTTCACGAGGCATGGAGTGCTGGCCCTTCTATTGATATGAATGTGTGACATTTGGCTACAGCACCCTGCAGTTGGTCTAAATCCGGTAAGAGTGCAGACATTGAGAGACATTTATATATATATATATATATATATATATACACATAATGTTATGTGATTTTCAAAATCGTATTCATTTATTTGGAGGGAAATTATCCCCTTTTATTTCTAATATGCAAACAGAGCCCAAACATATTGTGTATGGCTACCTCAAGTACTACAGTGGCCTATTTATTATAATAATAAGGCTTCTGGATAACCCCACAATTTTTACAAGTGCAAGGTATATTTGCATTATATTTCAAGGTAGATGAGATTCTTTTGTTTTGCCTTGGGGTACATCTTCAGAGAAATGAACCCCTCTCGGGCCTGCATAATAATTTACTCCACTCTCAACAAAAAAGATAACAGTGGTATGTCTTTCATTTCCCAGGAGTACTGGGGTATTTTCTGGACAAAGATTTTTAGTGATGCAGTATTCAGTTTTATGTAATTAAATCAAATTTGAAAAACTGCGTGTGTAAAAATGTGGGAACCCTTGTAATTTTCCGATCATGAGAAAAGGTATTTAAGGTGGCCAATTGCAAGTTGTGCTTCTGTTTGAGTCTCCTCTGAAGAGTGAAAACATGGGATACTCAAAGCAACTCTCAAAAGATCTGCAAACAAAGATTGTGGCCCAGTCACAGTCCTAATCTTAATCCTGCTTTGACACTATTTTAAAATACAGGCACTGCATTTATTTATTTAGCTATATGTTATTTTGTCAGCCTAATAAATGATTATCATCACTTGCAAAGACACCTGGACCAGTACAGAAGCTGGTCAGCCTGCCCCTGACCCACACAAAGTTTCTTCTCTGTATCACTTTTCCTCCTAGTCTTTAAGCCCTTATAATTGTGTTTCTCCTCCTTACAGATGTAGCGGATGACATGGATATGGATCTAGATAAAGAGTTTCTCCAGGATTTCAAAGGATCTAAAAATTCTGATAACGGACAAAGACCTCCTGGATCAGCATAAAAGGTGACATTGAAAAAAAAGATTTGAGTGTCTCCTTTTACCAAGCTATGTGAAATAGTTTACACTGGAAAAACACACACCTTTATAAATACAATATTTATTTTGTATAATAAATTATGTCTTTTATTTTCAAGTATTCCTAGTGAATTTTCAGATTCAGTGGCTAATTACACGGACATGATGAAAGTCGATGTCTGGTTTATATATCTTTACCCCTGTTCGTTTGGTGTGTACATCGTTGAGAGGTAAAATGAAAGGTAAAATGTCTTCCATGAGATGGACTCAAATTTTAAAGGGAAACTGTCATGGGAAAACATGTAACACATCAGTTAATAGTGCTGCTCCAGTAGACTTCTGCACTGAAATCCATTTTTCAAAAGAGCAAACAGATTTTTTTATATTCAGTTTTGAAATCTGACATGGGGCTAGACATTTTGTCAATTTCCCAGCTGCCCCTGTTCATGTGACTTGTGCCAGCACTTTAGGAGGGAACAGCTTTCTGGCAGGCTGTTGTTTTTCCTTTTCAATGTAACTGAATAGTACGCAGTGGGACATGGGTTTTACTATTGAGTGCTGTTCTTAGATCTACCAGGAAGCTGTTATCTTGTGTTAGGGAGCTGTTATCTGGTTACTTTCCCATTGTTCTGTTGTTAGGCTGCTGGAGGGGAAAAGGGGAGGGGGTGATATCACTCCAACTTGCAGTACAGCAGTAAAGAGTGATTGAAGTTTATCAGAGCACAATTCACATTACTCGGGGCAGCTGGGAAATTGACAATATGTCTAGCCCCATGTCAGATTTCAAAATTAAATATAAAAAAACTTTAATCTTTTGAGAAATGGATTTCAGTGCAAATATATATATAGAAGTCTCACTGCAGAGATAGTATGTAGTACCTGGATTTAAAGGCAGGTCGCATGCCATAGTCAGTCATAACATTTTTTTGCCATGTCAATCTTTGTATCTAATTAATTAAATGAATTAAAAAAAAAAAAATCATACCTTTTGCCTCTGTTTATTTTCTGCATGTATATTGGTTCAGTGTGCCTTTGTTTATAAGTACTTCCTTCAGAGGAATGAACAGCGTTGTGTAAGTGCTTTGAGGAACCTCAATAATTTCAAGTCGTGCAGTCTATGATTTGAATCTGACTGACTTAAGGTGATCGTAACACAATCAAACCTATTAAAACTAACTCCAGCTGGCCCTGATATTTATCTATGTTGGAACTTGACCCATCTTAAGCATAAACTGCTGCTTCAGTGATTCTAGGCTTGGTAGTGGTGATCCAGCAGGAACTGCAGAAGTGGTGGCAAGAGCCATGTAACAGGGCCGATAAAAGCTGCTGACAGACAGAGTTGGCAGTTTATTGGACAGTGTGTGGGGCCATCCCACGGGCTTCCCTGATCGATATCTGGATGAAAGAGGTTCTATAATCTGCGGTAATATGTGGTAGAATGTGATTCTATAATCTGCACATAACCAATCCCATTTAAAATATCTTATATCTATATATGTGCAAGGTCAAATAGGGTTTTAGGTTCTGATGTGTTTTTATGTTAACTGATTTATTTCTTGCATCTCATGCAGCAGGCATACATGGGTACACTCCAGATCTGTCTTCTGATGTTGTAGCAAAACCAATCACTTCGAATTGCTTTTATTCATGTACGACTTGAGATACACAATGCTATAGTAAATACTGTAAATATTAATTCAGAGATGTGTAAAGTATTAGCTTCAATATCTATTATAACTCATTTCTCTCTCTTTTCTGAATATGTATACAATGTAAGAATGTGTAAAAAGAAAGGGTGAATCTTATCTTACTATAAACATACAAGGATGCACCTGAAGAGTGTCAGAGGTATAATTTACCTAATCAAAGATTAATTAATTATACAGAAGTAATAAAACCCCCAAACCCTCGTATTTATAATGAAAAGTAATCAATTAATGCTTACCACATTTGGTTGAAACTTTAGGGAAAGTTCATCCGCCAATTCATAAAGTAAAAATACATTAATTCATTAAATATACATATGATAACCCTTTGTGAGCAATAACTTATATTATTAAAAAGGAATTCATATATTAAAGTGCTTATGTGCATAAATTACCAACAATCATCTACTTTTATAAAATTTATAATAGAGACCAGACCTGGTCTTTAAAAGATTAAATGGTACCAAACAGGGGAAAGATAAATATCCAGATAGTTCAAAGATATAGGACCACTTAAAAATAGTTCATATGATTGTCAGTTGAATTCATTTATATCATGATAGTGAGGTAGAGTGCAAATAAATTAATTATATAAATTGGCTGTGATAAGTTAAAAGTTAATTGAATAAATATTAAAAAGAGAAAATGGCTCAGGTGCACTGAAAAGAATTTTATATCTGCATTGGGAAAAACAGTAGGAAAAGGAAAATGGAGAAAGAGTGGAGAAGTCCCCAGAGAACTGCTGCCTATGCTTATTCTAAGCCCTGGGACCCCACAGTGAGAGTACGGCAAGCAATGTGGACTGTGGTCTCAGTATATTAATCTAACTATCTCAAAGGAGAACTATGCTTACCTAACAGAACCACAAATCACACAGAGCCATGTAAAGGAGAAGCAGTGCCGGGAGAGAAAATGCAGTTTAGATTGGAAGTTAAATTACTAGAAGGTGAAATACGATTAAAAACAAATACAAGGTTTCAAAACCAGATAAGTCTGGTTTTGAAACCTTGTATTTGATTTGTGGTTCTGTTAGGTAAGCATAGTTCTCCTTTGAGATAGTTAGATTAATATACTGAGACCACAGTCCACATTGCTTGCCGTACTCTCACTGTGGGGTCCCAGGGCTTAGAATAAGCATAGGCAGCAGTTCTCTGGGGACTTCTCCACTCTTTCTCCATTTTCCTTTTCCTACTGTTTTTCCCAATGCAGATATAAAATTCTTTTCAGTGCACCTGAGCCATTTTCTCTTTTTAATATTTATTCAATTAACTTTTAACTTATCACAGCCAATTTATATAATTAATTTATTTGCACTCTACCTCACTATCATGATATAAATGAATTCAACTGACAATCATATGAACTATTTTTAAGTGGTCCTATATCTTTGAACTATCTGGATATTTATCTTTCCCCTGTTTGGTACCATTTAATCTTTTAAAGACCAGGTCTGGTCTCTATTATAAATTTTATAAAAGTAGATGATTGTTGGTAATTTATGCACATAAGCACTTTAATATATGAATTCCTTTTTAATAATATAAGTTATTGCTCACAAAGGGTTATCATATGTATATTTAATGAATTAATGTATTTTTACTTAATGAATTGGCGGATGAACTTTCCCTAAAGTTTCAACCAAATGTGGTAAGCATTAATTGATTACTTTTCATTATAAATACGAGGGTTTGGGGGTTTTATTACTTCTGTATAATTAATTAATGTAAGAATGTGATCAACGCTAATACCTTACCTTGCTTACATCTATTTCTGTTAATTGAATGTATGTACATAAATATTTGTGGATGGCTTGTATATACAGTATATAAATAGATATGCGAGTGATAAAATCGTTTGGAAAGCAATTGGAGTGGTTGTCCAATTTGAATACTGTATACAACATATTGACCAAGCACCTGTCATTGAATATCGGGAGTGCAGGTACTTTTCGATTCATTATAAATAGATATATATAGGAAAGAACATTATTGCTTTTTAATAAAATTTTTTGTTTTTGTTTTTTTTTAAACATCATATATCTTGTAAAAGTTTTGAGATGGCTAATAAAACTGAATCTGCTGTTGCTGAGTAAGCAGTTTAGCAGATGTGCACTGAGTAACCCCATGGGGTGTCCAGTAAATGCTGCTTACCTATTGGTTCAGTGCAGAATGATTAGGACATTTTTTTTTCTAATGAGCAAACAATGAACTTCTACTTACTGCAACATTTACAGGTCCTTGAAAAAGTCCCCAAGGAATGTGTGTGTGTGTGTGTATATGTATATGCGTGTATGTATGTATATATATGTGTGTGTGTGTATGTATATGTATATGTATATATATATATATATATATATACGCACATAATGGAAGATTCCGCACTCTTATGGCCATAGATGCAAAGATAAACTCATTTGGTGCCATCTGGCAGGGCTATTGTCGGGTAATCTGAACGTTCAGCCCTATGACCAAATGGTCGGATTACAACTAGCGCAGTGGACTTCCAACAGGTCAGTCAGAAGAAAATCCAACCTTCCCGACTGATATTGTGTCCAGGGAAGACCTGTTGGAAGCCCCCATACAAGGGCAGATAAGCTGTCAAATCTGTTTAAACGACCAATTATCAGCACCTTTATGTGCCCGTGTATGGTCTACAAGCTGGCCATAGATTAAAAAATCCACTAGTTTGGCTACATTGCCAAACGAGTGGATCTTTCCCCAATATGCCACTAACTGGCCGGGCTATATCGGGTAATCCAAACATTCGGCCCTACAGCAGAGCAGAGCTTTATCTGCCAGTGTATGGCCCGTGTTACTCCTTGGTTGCTGGGTACATGGTTAATAGGTGTATGTATAATCAATGGGAAACGCCACCACTCCAGATTTGTTTAAATGTGCTTTGCCTTTATTTTACTTTATACTGCATCCAACGTTTCAGGACCATTTAGGACCTTTATTAAAGGGGTTGTTCACCTTCCAAACACTTTTTTCTGTTCAGTTGTTTTCAAGTTGTTCCCCAGAAATAAAGACTTTTTTTCGATTATCTTCCATTATTTATATTTTACTGTTTTTCCAAAATCTAAGTTTAAAGTTGAATGTTGGTGTCTGTGGTGTTTGAGTCTGGCAGCTCAGTAATTCAGGTGCAGACTCTAAACTGATACAATTTTGCAACATTTAATTGATACATTTCACAGCAACATCTCTGGAGTATTAGCAACTATTGTATCAATTCTAACAGCTGCCTGTAGTGAAACCCAGAGATTCTGCTCAGCAGGGACAAAGATAAGAAATGTATCCATTAAATGTATCAGTTTAGAACAGTCGAGGGGTCAGCGACCCCCCTCCCAGAGCTGCAATAGAAAAATGACACTTTACACTTCAATATTATAAAAACGGTTATAAATAGATAGACAGTAATTGGAAAAAGTCGTTATTTCTGGTGATCTATCTGAAAACAACTAGTTGTTTGAAGGTGAATAACCCCTTAAAGGATAAAGTACGTGTTCACATTTCCTTTTATACAAACTCATTACCCATTTAAAAGAATTAGCAATTAAGCCTACAGTATGCCACAGAAAAAAGTGTTCTCACCACAAGGTGTCACTGATGTGTATTTACAAGTGCAGAGTGGAAAAGTTAAAATCCTTTCAGTCCATCTGGTTAATACATATCAAAATGAATGATACCGTACCAAATTCGTCCTGCTGATTTTACACAATGTAACATCATTCCAATATATCATAGAAACATGAACACATGCACTTTATCCGTGATAAATGTCCCAAGCAGAACCAAAACGTTGGATGCAGCATGTCGTGCTGGTTCTTCCCACTGATAACACACACACCACCACCCTGATCAATCACAGTTTTGGGTAGAAACTACAGTATATTTCTACATGGCAAATAGTTGCGCTCTCTGCACTAGTAGACCCGAATTATCAGGTTAAACCCCGGAAATTCAGCTCTGTACCGCCTGTACCACCTGAGGCAAGGTTCTCTAAAAAGTTGATTGGAGAGCGGAAAACAAATAAAGAAGTAAAGAAAATGATAGGCTGCTCAGATAAAATGATCTCAGATGCTTTAAACTAGCAACCAAAACCTGAAAGACATGGAAACTACAGCACTCAATAGTAATAACCCATATATGATATGTGGTTTCTCCTATGGAGGGGTGAACTGGAGTCTCTGTCCGACTTCCGTGATGCAATTAATGATGCCCATCAAGACATTATATTAACAATGACCGCAAATCTTCAGGAAACAACATTTCTAGCATCTTTTGAGGGATGCATATCCATCTATTACTGATTTTAAACAATTAACAATTATGTAATTCCATAAGGGCACCACAATAGGCAATTCTGCTGTTCTTAGATCTACCAGGCAGCTGTTATCTTGTGTTTGGGAGCTGTTATCTGGTTACTTTCCCATTGTTCTGTTGTTAGGCTGCTAGGGGGGAGTGATATCACTCCAACTTGCAGTATAGCAGTAAAGAGTGACTGAAGTTTATCAGAGCACAAGTCAGATGACTTGGGGCAGCTGGGAAACTGACAATATGTCTAGCCCCATGTCAGATTTCAAAATGAAATATAAAAAAAACTGTTTGCTCTTTTGAGAAATGGATTTCAGTGCAGAATTATGCTGGAGCAGCACTATAAACTGATGCATTTTGAGTGAAAAAAAATTCCCATGACAGAATCCCTAAATGTAAAGGTTGTGTCCAATGTAAATATATATTAGTTGGACTCAAATTTAGTGATACAGATAATAAAAGAACATACAAGATATGTGGATGTGAGTTTTGTTGTATATATGCTTCTTTGTACTTGAAGATTGATCTCTGTTGCTGAAACCACTCAGAAGGTGAGAGATAGGTTTTCCCAACATAGATCAACCATCAATACCAAAAATAAATCCCTGCCAGTATCCAGGCAATGCATAAATGCTGGACAATCACAGGATCTTAAATTTAGAGTTATTCCACAAATTCCTCCTCTCAAGAGAGGTGGAAATTGGATTCTGGCACTGAAGAAAACTGAGGTTCAATGGATAGATAGGCTGTGTACATTAGCCCCAAAAAGGTTAAACCATGACTTTGACTTGCATCTGTTTTTGTAAGATGATATATCCATACTTTTGTAACTTGATTTACATGTGATCTGTATCGTTTAACTTATTACTAATTACTTATTACTAATACTAATTACTATGCATATTTAACTTTAAGGTTGCTATGCAAAAATTCGATAGTTACTAGGACGCCTGTAGGTAGGGTTGCCACCTTTTCCTGGAAAAAATACCGGCCTTCCTATATATTTACCTTTTTTTCCTATTAATCATTGGGATCAGCCATCAAAAATATGGGCCCGGCCAGTAAAATACCAGCCAGGTGTCAACCCTACCTGTAGGTGTGTCTGTTACAAACACAATCCTAAAATCCTGAATTTGTGATATGCTGGGACAGAGACGAGCTTGATAAAGGGAACAAGATGTTCCTGACACATTGCTGCTGCTTGATGTTTATTTATGAACTATTTATATGACTTATATTTTTATTTTTATTATTTTTTTAATTTTCAATAAATGCTAAGTTTTACCTAAGTGAGTGCAACCCGGTTGGAAGATGTCCATGTGGTTAAAAAGTGGATTGACTCTCCCCTGTTTGGGTAAACACACCTTCTCATGTAGGCTGCTTATCTTTATAGTGCATCACCTGTTGGTAATTTATTTATTTATTTATATATATATACTGTATATATATCCAAGTAGTAAGGTCCGC
>CM044438.1:18611562-18622967 GCA_024363595.1 Xenopus borealis
TAGCTATCTATCATCCATCTATCTATCTATCTATCTATCTATCTATCCATCTTATCTATCTGTATATCTATAATCTATCTATTATGTATCTATCTTATCTATCTATCTTCTCTATCTATCTATTATCTATCTATCTATTATGTATCTATTTATTATGTATCTATCTATTATGTATCTATCTATTATGTATCTATCTTATCTATATATCTATGTATTATGCATCTATGTTATTTATCTAGCTATCGATATATCTATTTAGCTATCTATCATCTATCTATCAATCTATTATCTATCTATTATCTATCTATCTATCATCTATCTATCTATCTATTATCTATCTATTATCTATCTATCTATCTATCTATCTATCTATGTATCCATCTTATCTATCTATATATTTATCTATCTTATCTATCTATATATCTATAATCTATCTATTATGTATCTATCTTATCTATCTATCTATCTATCTATCTATCCATCTATCTTCTATCTATCTATCTTATCTATGTATATATATATCTATCTATCTATCTATCATCTATCTTATCTATCTATCTAATTTATCTATCTATCTATCTATCTATCTATCTATCTATCTATCTATGTATCTATCTTATCTATCATGTGACTTGTGCTCTGATAAACTTCAATCAGTCTTTACTGCTGTACTGCAAGTTGGAGTGATATCACCCCCTCTCTTTCCCCCACCCAGCAGCCTAACAACAGAACAATGGGTAGGTAACCAGATAACAGCTCCCTAACACAAGATAACAGCTGCCTGGTAGATCTAAGAACAACACTCAATAGTAAAACCCATGTCCCACTGCGTACTATTCAGTTACATTGAGAAGGGAAAACAACAGCCTGCCAGAAAGCAGTTCCCTCCTAAAGTGCTGGCACAAGTCACATGACCAGGGGCAGCTGGGAAATTGACAAAATGGCTATCCCCATGTCCGATTTCAAAACTGAATATAAAAAAATCTGTTTGCTCTTTTGAGAAATGGATTTCAATGTGGAAGTCTACTGGAGTAGCACTATTAACTGATGCCTTTTAAAAAATCATGTTTTCCCATGACAGTTTCCCTTTAACTTTGTACAGTAAGATGTGTGTTAGTGCTTGTAGGGTGAATTATTATTGTGTAAGCCATGCTCCTAATCATTGCACCTCAGGTGCTGTGCTGTATGTTGCTAGTGATATGGTTCATAATTTGTGCCCCAGGATCCCATTTAGGTATGTGTCAGGTCATTGACTAAATATTCATTCATTTACTTGCACCCATGGACTGGGGTGAACTGTGAGTATACCCTCCCAATTAAACATTTTTGAGTATTATTAATTACCAATTTATTACAACACTATTAGATTATAAAGACACAAGTGTATCATACTAGCTGTAATTCAATTTGCCTATAAGAAGACACAACTGGAAATAGTGCAACATGACTACTCATTTGTATGGTATAGAGAAAAGAGGGCCCTATTAAAGTTTGATTTATTGAAAAACTATTACATAAATGTCAAATACAAATAAAGTCTGCATTTGGACTTTCCTCTGGGATAAAGTTCACATGCAGATCTGATGTTAGGTGTTGCGAATTTATTCGCCAGGCGCGAATTTGTGGCGAACTCCCGCGATTCCTCAGCGAAACGCCAGTGAAAATTCGCCAGTGGAAAAAAAAAAAAACGAGTTGCAAGCCCAAAATGACGTGAAGCGTCGCGCGTCAGAAACAACGCGACGCTTGTCAAAAACTTGTCGTGACTCGTTTTGCCCATTTCCCCCCAATTTTCAGCAAAGCGAAACGGGATTCGCCCAACACTAATTGCCAACTGTTGGCCCGGTTGAATCCGGACAGGGGGCGGGGCCGTGATGCAGTGGGGCAGGTTGTGATGTCAGGAACTATGACGTGGCGACTGGCCAATCACAGCATCAATCATAGGGAAACTACCTGATTTTCAAAAACCAGACAGATGGAAACCCTAGTCCTTGTATTAAGTACTAGTGAGTAACAAAAGGTGCATGTCTGTGCATTCATGGTCTGTGGGTATCGAGTTATTCATGACAACTGGTGTGAGGGACGTGATGAGAGCAGAAGAGAATGATTTAGAAGTAATGCATGTTTCTTTCTCCCATGCAGATGCTGTTCTTCACCTCTGTGCTCTTCTCTCTCCTGCTGGTTTCTTCTGGACAGCAAGAAAGGGAGGAGCCTAACAGCTACACGGTAACCTATTAGTGTCGATACTTGCTACTCTCCTTGTTCAGCAGCATTTAAATAGGCATTTAAAGGAGAGGGGAAGGTTAAAACTAGGGATGCACCGATTCCACTATTCTGGATTCGGACAAACTCCTGAATCCTTCCCGAAAGATTTGGCCGAATCTGAACCCTAATTTGCATATGTGTGGGAAGGGAAAAACATATTTTACTTCCTTGTTTTGTGCCAAAAAGTCACGTGATTTCCCTCCCTGGTCCTAATTTGCATATGCAAATTAGGATTCGGTTCGGCCAGGCAGAAGGACTCGGCCGAATCCAAATCCTGCTGAAAAAGGCCGAATCCTGAACCGAATCCTGGATTTGGTGCATCCCTAGTTATGGAATTTCTGCCATATTTCAAAAGAATATAACTTGCACATTTTTAAAATGTCATCAGTTGCCAGGACAAAATACGCAGTTTTAAAGTAGAAGGAAACTTTAAAAGTAAGTAAGCTTTATCAGAAAGGTATATATAAATACACCAGTAAACCCAAAGTAATGCTGCTCTGAGTCCTCTGTCGAATGAAACACAGCATTTCTTTCCTTCTATTGTGTGTACACAGGCTTCTGTATCAGATTTCCTGTTTCCATCTTAAACCCCCAGGGCTTGGGCTTGAGCATGCTCAGTTTTCTCCCTCCCCTCCCTGCTGTAATCTGAGCCCAGAGCTATATGTGAGTAGGGAGAGACTCAGGCAAGAAGTGATGTCACAGCAATCTAATATAGCAGCTGCTACTCTAAACAAACAGAGACAGAGTCTAGAGATGTTTATTCTGTTATGGAAAGCATTCTAAAGAAGGAAAATAGTGTTATAGCTTGCACTGTTGTCCTTCTCCTTTAACTAACCATTGGCTAATAGATATATAGCTGAAGCACACTTTGGTTCTTATACTTATGCTTGGCATGCATTTGTACTTGTTTTGTTCTCAGTACATTTAGATTGCATATACTTGTTAATTTGTTTGCACTAGTGTTGATATGCAATGTGACTGTGTACTCTTTTTCAACTGAAAATCCAGGAAGGAAATGTTATTGGGCTCCAGAACAAATTCAGTTGAGGACCCCAACTATCAAGTGATCACACTGTCATGAGTCACGTAGACATCTCATTAAAAAAGCATTTTTTTTTCCTTTTAAAGGAACAAATGCTGCATCGTGTGAGACAAATGAGAATATAAACTGTGCTCATGACAGCTGAGAACTAACAAATTTGACTCATTAACTTTAAGACTTACCCAGGGGAGAAGGATGGAAATTTTATTTGGACGAGATAATTCCAACATTCGAACAGAGAGCTTACAAATTATATAGCAATAATATATATTTAAAAATATATACTTTTCAAGGGCTCTTACACACAGGTGTTTTTATGCTGATATATGACACACTGCTTATTATCTCCATGTGGTGAAGGACATTTTTCTGTAATATAATATTAATAAATGAATAATATACAATTTTTTCTGTTTTCTTAAACTCCCTTAAAGCATTTCTTTTCTCCTCCAGGAATGTACAGATGGTTATGAGTGGGACCGTGAAAGACAGCACTGCAGAGGTAACAAACATACATGCACACACACATAAAAGGATTCATTTAATTTATAAACTAAATCCTAAAAATGTATGTCGCTAAAAATGCCATATTTTATTTATTGAACTTTTTGCACTGGCCTAAAGTTTCAGCTTGTCGATAGCAGCAATGATCCAGGACTTCAAACTTGTCACAGGGGGTCACCATCTTGGAAAGTGTCTGTGACACTCACATGCTCAGTGGGCTCTGAGCAGCTGTTGGGATGCTAAGCTTAGGGATCGTTATAAATTATCAAGTAGAAAATTAAGTTGGCCTGTAATATAAGCTGATACTACAGGGCTGATACTAAATTCTGATACTAATGCATTGGATTCTGTGCTGTCATGCAATAATGATCTGTATTAATTACTAATCAACCTTATATTGTGACTATATTTCTATTCTATGTGTACTGTATATCGTGAGTGGGTCCCTAAGCTCAGTAAGTGACAGCAGCACAGAGCATGTGAATCAGTGAATCAGCAGAAAAGAAGATGGGGAGATACTGGGGCATCTACTGGGGAGACACAGATCTTTACTGCTAAAGGGCGGTGGTTGCCTTGGGCTGGTGCAGAAGCCCAAAACATCATGTAGAACATTTCTAGCTACTTCTTTAGTTAAGCTTTACTTCTCCTTTAATGTGTTGTGTTTACTGATTGTAGTAAAGATATATTATATATAAGATATAAAGCATATTTGCCTGTAATCATCTCATTATCTCCTGCTCTTTCTCTCTGTAGACATCAATGAGTGTCAAACCATCCCCGATGCTTGTAAGGGTGAGCTGAAGTGCATAAATCATTATGGAGGTTATTTGTGCCTCCCTCCCTCTGCATCTGTGATCAGTGACTCTCAGACTGAACATGGAACATCTGAACTACAACCACCTGTGGATCATGGAATTGACCAGCGCCCCAATCCTTGCCCTAATGGATACCAGCTTGACCCACATGGACAGGGAACCTGTGTGGGTGAGTTGTAAAAAGTGTTGCTTTATTTTTATGCTGCAATTTTAGATGTCCCCTTGAGTAGCGCTCTCTCATATTAAAGGTATAGGAATAGTTTTCATGTGTTTGCAGACAAGAAATGCTATTGTATAAATGCGTGGGAGAATCGAAGGAATAAACAAATTTGTATGAGAATTAATGTGCTTACCTTGGAGAGGAGATTTTTTTATCTAAGCACTTGTGATGAATGTGTGTTATTTTTGCACATATATAAATGCTGTTCTGTTTCAGATGTTGATGAGTGTGAACGTGAGCTTCATGACTGCCTGCCCAGCCAGGACTGTGTTAATTTGCTTGGTAGCTATCACTGCAAGTGCCCAGAGGGCTACAGGAAGATTGGAAACGAGTGTGTAGGTGAGTCTCAATAGCAAATAAGATAAACACTCTCTGCCCTGTTCTCAAAGGATCAGTAATGTCATACATGAAAATACAGTAAAAATAAAGTGCCCGTCATTGTCTTTAAAGTTAATATTTGTTGGTCTACACCTACAAATAAACTATATTTTGGCAAGAAATGTCCTATTTTATATGAGATATATGATTCTTTCTATAGTTCTGTAGACCCATGAACGGTATTTGACTCCCGCGTAAGAAATAAACCCATTGTATTCTATTCGCTTATCTGCTATGTACAATGTAAAGAAATTGTGATTTTTTTCTCTGTACAGATTGTAGGCAAACATGTTGCTTTTACCTGTGAAGTATATTGTAGTTGTCATTTAAGAGAACCTCATGCAGAAAGGCAAGAGCAAGTGCATAAAGCGGTGCAAGGGTGCACCCCTTAGTACTTATGCAGAGAGCACTTGAACTGTAGTCCACAGTATCTGCAGGCACTGTCAACCCTGTCCTTACTGCACTCTATACAAGCCTCCAATATACACAAGCACTTCTTTATTTACAGAAAGAGGGCTGCCCCAGTTTGCTATGCTCCAAAATAGAGCAGAGACCTGCAGCAGGCTGAAAGGCATAGTGCTAAGTGACCATTTATAAATTAGTCCTATATATATCTAAATACAAATAAAAACCTTTCATTTTTTTCTACTACTGGTCCTTTAAAGGGGAACTATTGCAAAAATGAAAATTTAATACTGATAATACTGAATTAAAAAAATAACTTTCTAAATAAAATCAATTACAAATTCTGCATTTGTTTCTGAAATAATCAGGTTTAGCTTCACTATTCCTCTCTCAGCATCTGTTTCTCTTCATTCTGTCTTCATGCAGCAGTTGGGTGTCGGATGAATTATCCAGTATATCTTATAGGTAGGGGGCTTCCATTTCTAGCAGAAGAATTAGAGCTCACTCAAATAACTGATTCCAGTACGAACACAATCTGACAAAATGACTTGTTTGTACCTACATTAAATCCTGAATGTAGAGAAACAGGATTTAGGGTGATTTTAATAGAATGAGATATAATACATCTTCTAGGTAAAAGCAGCCCCCCCTATAAGATATATTAGATCATTCAGCTGACACCCAATTCTTGAATGAAGAGAAACAGATTCTGAGAGAGGAATAGATGTAGAGAAACTTGATTAATTCAGAAACTGTACAGATTTTTTTAATTGTTTGTGTTTCTTGTTGCTGAAGCTTATATTGCATTTTCATTTTCGCAATATTTCCCCTTTAACTATGCTTGATTCATGCCAACAGACAAGTACAAGTACCTGCACCAGGCCCTATTGAATGGCAGTATGCAGCTCATACTGTAATACAGAAAACTGGGTGCTAATGAAAGACACCAATCACTTGATAAAAACAAATTACTAGTTAGTACTGTGTACAACACTGTGAGAGAGCAGCAACTAAATAACTGTAACATTCAATAGGAATGCAAAATCCACATGTTTCCAAGCTTGGGTTAATCAAAGGCATCATATGTATTTTACACATTTAAAGCACTACCCTACATTATGTTCCTTTTACCAGGTACATAGGTTACACGGTACTCTGAGGTACTGTATTCATTTTGTGGGATCAGTAAACCTTACCATACAGTCCTTTTGCTATCCAGTAATTTGGTACAGCTGAACTGTACTTAATGGATACTGTTTTCTTGACCCTGTTTCCTTGTTGCTAAGGGCGAATGCCATCCTTGATTGTTTTTTTTTTTTTATCTATTGCTCCATGGATAAGCCAGTTTCACCAGCGCTTTCAATATGAAACTGAACAAATGCTAAAAGAGGGTTTGAATGAAAGCGTGACAAACTGCAACAACTTCCTCCCAGCTGGTAGTATATTGTTTATAATGTATTGAAGGAATTAAAGGATGGGGGAACAGGTGATGGAAACTTTGCTGGTATGGCAGCTGTCACTCTTACCGACAGATGTGTCTGGCAGAGCAACTGTTTTATCCCTTCTGACTCAAATAAAAACTTTTTCAGTATTTGCTTGGCAACAGTTTTGCTGTATGCACAGAGCAGAATGCAAAACAAAGTGTTGCCAAGGAAGTTGCTGACCCTAGCAACCAAGAATGCTTGTACAGTAACAATGGCTGGCAATCAGATATCAAAACTTTATTTATTTAAAAATAGAAGTGAAAAAAAAAATACAGTACTCTATAGTTAAAGGAGAAGGAAAGCTACTAAAGGCAGTTTATTGCCAATAGCTTAACTACAATAGTGCAAGATTAAATGCTATATTTATTCTGTAGAATGCTTTACCATACCTGAGTAAACAGCTCTAGAAACTCTCTCTGTTTGTTTAGGATAGCAGCGGCCATATTAGCTTGGTGTAACATCACTTCCTGCCTGAGGCTTTCCCACAGATTACAGCAGGGAGGGGAAGAGGGAAAGTGAGGGGGATAGGGAGAGAAGAGCAAACTGAGCATGCTCAAGCCAAAGCCCTGGAAGTTTAAGCCGAAAACAGGAAATCTGATACAGAAGCCCATATGTACACAATAGAAGGAAAGAAATTATGTCTTTCTTTTGACAGAGGACTCAGATCAGCATTACTTTGAGGGTTTACTGTTGTATTTATATAGACCTTTCTGATAAAGCTTACTTACTTTTAAAGTTTCCTTCTACTTTAAGGCTGCCTTGTCCTGGCAACTGATGACATTTTAAAAATGTGCAAGTTATATTCTTTTGAAATATGGCAGAAATGCCATAGATTTATGTGAAACATGCAGATCGAAGCAAACAGGTGAATGGTCAATGGGTTACCTCACTGGGACTAATTTGCCCGTTAATACATTAGCCCATTTTTTAGACTGTGCCCATCAAAGCAATCTAATTAGGCCATCCAACTTCCAGTAGCATCACAACTGGATCATACACAAGCTATATTCTGTAGCATGCCATTTTTATTTATTTATTTGTTTGTTTTTTAGTGTTTAGAGTTTGCAACTAGCACAAGTACACATTTGTCTTCAGCTTCGCTCTCTCTCCCGTAATCTCACCTACTGATTACCATCTCACCCTACAGACATAGATGAGTGCCGATATCGATACTGCCAACATCAATGCGTTAACTACCCAGGTTCTTTTGCTTGTCAGTGTGAGCCTGGATTTCAGCTTGCAGCAAATAACCGCTCGTGTGTTGGTAAGTCCTTTTTGTGTAACCATTGTCAGAAACATGCAAATATTGCAAAGTTGTTGATTGATTTACTGTAGATTTACTACAGTGCTGCACTGTCTGAACACAGCTTTGTGCAACTCTTATTTTATGGTCTGCTACGGTATGAACTTGAGAACTATCTTAATTACATAAATATTGTAAACTTGTTGAACTGGTATGCTGGACAATTTACTATAATTGTATATGAAAATGATTTTTTATTTAAAAAAAATTAATAACACGTTAATAAAACACAAACGTATTTCACAGTGCTGAAAAATGTCGCCAAACGAGCGGATCTCTCCCCGATATGCCCACCTTGAGGGCATACGGGCGGTCGGATCACGGGATCGCATCAAAGGACAGATGGGATTTTTAATCCTGCCCGATCCTGCCCCAGATATCGATCGGATTAGCCCGTCGGTGTGCCCCATACACGGGCCGATAATCTGCCGACTCAGACTGTCGGCAGATTTTATTGGCCCGTGTATGGCCACCTTTATGTACAACAAGTACAGGGGTGAAAAGGGCACTGCTCAGAAGAAAATCACAATGGTCACAACAGTTCAGTGTAAAAATAAAAACTAGGTAAATAGGCTTTGAAAAATAAAAAAAATATTTATAATATACTTAGCCAAAATGCAATGTATAAAGACTGGTGTGACTGGGTGTCTAACATAACTAATCTGAGTTAGTCAGCAACTTGAAGGGGGGTCACATGGGAGGTAACTGTTCAGTGAGTTTGCAATTGATCCTCAACATTCAGCTCAGATGCAGAAGCAAACATACTGCATGGTAACCAATCAGTGGAAACCAAAAGAGCTGCAAAGCAGCGAGTAGTGCTCTGGCTATTATGTTAGACATCCAGTCACTCCAGCCCAGGACTGGACTGAGAATCAAAATAGGCCCTGGCATTTCAGGTACACAGAGGCCCAATCAGCCCACAAAGAGGCCCAAACAGCCCCCACCAGCCCAGTAAATACTGACTTCCTATGGGACCTTATAGCAGCCCATCTGGCATTTGCCCTAACCCACAGATTGCCAGTCCGGGCCTGCTCCAGCCTTTATACATTTTGGCTAACTAACTATATTAGAAACATTTTTGTTTTGCACAGCCTATCTATTTACCCAGTTTTTATTTTTACACTGAACAATTCCTTTAAAAAAACCTAATGCACTTCTTGTCTGTCTTCATCCCCACAGATGTTAATGAGTGCTCCATGGGTACTCCCTGCCAGCAAAGATGTTATAACACCTACGGGACATTCCTGTGTCGCTGCAATCAGGGTTACGAACTGAGTGATGATGGATATTCCTGCACTGGTAAGAAGCCTACAATACCTGGGGATCAGTCAGAACATTTAACAATTACACTGTGAGATACTTTTAGGGGGTCCAAATTATTCTATTTTATTTTTTTTTAAAAAGTCTGTCCAAGCTGGAATCCATGCGTTGATTGTATTTATTATAAAAAAAAAACAAAATTTTATTGGATCGGGAAAAAACTCAATAAAATCGAGTCATGTGACTTGTGCCAGGACTTTAGGAGGGAACTGTTTTCTGGCAGGCTGTTGTTTTTCCTTCTCAATGTAACTGAATGGAACGCAGTGGGACATGGGTTTTAACTGTTGAGTGCTGTTCTTAGATCTACCAGGCAGTTGTTATCTGGTTACCTTCCAATTGTTCTGTTGTTAGGCTGCTGGGGGGTGGGGGGAGGGAAGGGTTGAGATCACTCCAACTTGCAGTTAGGGTTGCCACCCAGCAGGTATTTTACCGGCCTAGCCAGTAAAATACCTGCAAGTGCCGGGGCTGGTATTACAAATTTACCGGCAATGTAGTTGCAGGTAATTTGTAATATCCTTACAAAAAGCCCTCGGCCCTTCAATTTAAACGTATTTGTTCCCTGACGCTGCAGTGGCTCTGTCCCCTTAAGCGTCACGGCCCCGCCCCTTTTGCGTGTAATTTCCATGACTCTGTCCCCTTTACGTCGATCCTGCCCCTTTTACGTTGCTCCCGCCCCTTTTTTCCACCCCCCAGCACTAGCCAGTATTTTTTTTTTAAAGGTGGCAACCCTTCTTGCAGTACAGCAGTAAAGAGTTATTGAGTTTATCAGAGCACAAGTCGCATGACTTCTGTTTGCTTTAGCAGCACTATTAACTGATGCATTTTGAAAAAAACTTTTCTCAGATATGTATTTCAGACAAAGACATATTGTTATATATCAGTGTTATAATTGTCATTGATCCTTGGTTCTGCTCTTCCCATTAGATATTGACGAGTGCAGTTATTCAAGCTACCTTTGCCAGTACCAGTGTGTGAATGAGCCCGGACGCTTCTCTTGTAGTTGCCCTGAAGGATACCAGCTTTTAGGCACCCGACTGTGCCAAGGTCAGACAATCAACTGCAACTAAAGAATAATAGCACCACAACAAATATTTTCTGCAATTCTCCTTTGCTTAATATGCTTAAAGAGCTCTGTTTAGTTTTCTGCTTTACAAGATGATCCAGTTACATCGTTTAAAACTGGGGCTGTGCATAGCGGAAGTGGCATTCTTTGTATACTTCTTATTACACATTGCGCTCAAGATTTGTATGGTACTATTCTTTCAAGCGTCACAGTGTTATCAATATGAGTGCACAGAATCCCATATTCAGTTTGAGATCTTGCTGAATCAAAGTTGGCTGGCTAAACCATACTCCGGACCTGTAACATCACATGAATTTAGGTCACATTATTGATTTACTATAGTTATGACTTTGCAATTTTTTTCATATTTGCAAATATACATTGGGATTTCTACAAATCCCAGTCCAAAAAATAGCTATTTTTTTGTTTCTATGTGTAACAGTAAATATTTCTTTAAAGGGCAACTAAAACACAGGCTCAAAGTTTGCCTGTGTGTTTACACCAGCTATATAGCTGCCTTATGATCCTTGAGTTGCAGCCGCCTTACAATATAAAATATCCACCATCATTTTTTTTGTAATTCAGGCAATTAAAAAAAAAAAAAAAAAA